>OZ018325.1:13022118-13622118 GCA_963969495.1 Ceratothoa steindachneri
CGTCCTCACCAGGAAATAGCTTGCGAAGTGCTTATAAAGCATAAGAGGGGATTTGGAAAATGACTAAACTATCCTAGATAGCAGTCATTAACCTTGCTTTAAATGAAGGAATCGTTGAGAATGCGTTAGAACAGAGAAAACGAGTCAGGGCGTAACTAAAGTAACTGAGTAGTTTCAAGGCAAGTAATGGTTGTAATTTATTACATGGATTATTAAAAAAACTTAACAATGAAAGAGCATAAGTATGTAAGAAAGAGTATGGAGGAAGATAGAAACACAGAGTTGCAGTAAAATAAATTATGACTGATTATAAATGAATTAATAATTTGAGTGGTTAAAGAATATTATTTATTCGATACTACGGGTATTAATACAAGTTCGCTTACATTAATATGAATGGTATATCAATGTGGAAAATTATTTGTTATAGATTATACTTTGTAATTTTCTGTTATAGCCACTGAACGTTGCACGAATTATAACCACAGGGAAATGTAAAGAAAGAAGGGAATTACATTCAAAACACTTAAGGCATTCAATAAAGCTGATTATTAGAATCTATATTATTACTGACCTTATCCTGAGGGTAGAAACAACACAAGTGAAAGAATGAAATTTCAAGTGAGGCATGGAAGAGGATTTCTAAACTAATTAGATTGTTTCAAGTGCATCAGACAAGGGCTGTGATTGGTTGGACAGTACGGTACATCTAATATCTTAATCGTATCGGGTAAATATTATCGAATGTCGTACAAATTAATTTTAAGGGGCGAGAGGCATAATTTTTTAGACGGGGACATCCCAAATGTATTTTTACGAACTTTTGTAGGAGCTCGCAAAGATGTCAGCTGTTACATCCATTTAATATTGTAATAGTTTGTTCTGGGTCATCTGGCAAAGTGTTAGGGATAAAATTCAGTAATATTTGTAAGCTAGAATTTCTTTAACTAAATTTAATTATCAATGATAATTGTTTTAATGGAATGAGTTTCTCAATCAGGTAGAAGAAGCCTTATGCTATATTTTATGAATTTCTTAAACCTTATCCAATAAATAAATCACATTTAAAAATTAATATATTGTCAGAATAAATTGTAATTATGCTTCGCATCATTCAATGTAGCTCACGTTAACAAAATTCCAATACGAAATCGTGGGACCACTTTTCAAGGTATTTTTTACGAAAAATGTCACCTCACTGAATACAGTTTTATCAAACACCTAATTCTCACGATAATCTTGAATGTTGTCTAATCCAAGAAGATCATCTTCCCGCCTTATGTATAAGTTAAAATTCATTTTATATATTCTTCCATTGGCCATAGCTCTCTAAATTATCTATTTTTATAATATACATTCCATACATAACTATGTTGATGTTGAATATATTTGACATCGTTCAATTCTTTGCCAAAATGCTTAAGATAATTTAATAAGCATTTAATCAATCGGCATTTTCGCATACACAACACTATTTTAATGGCTTACTTACCATGTGCCTATTAGAGAGATATATTATAATGTATCTCTATTAACGCGTTCCCAAATTTTAACCTTAGCCGTGGTTTATTCATGCTAGACCCCATTATCACTACATACATAAAATCTCAAATAAAGTTGTTTCATGATTTTGTACCCCCTAATTAAGGTTCAAAGGTAGGTAGTTTAATCCACCTTTTACCTATTTAAGGCAATGTATGTCCAGCCTCCTGTTCTTTCCTTGAAAAGGTCTTTAAGGATAAAGACGAAAGCGCTCGGAATCGTTTTTCACTTTTCCTATGTGTGTGTATCTGCATTGGAGAGAGTTATGCAGCCTTATAAATATATGCTAAGGAAACAAACGATGTAACTGTAAAAGTAGAATGGAAAAGAGGAAAATATCTCACAGTATGTCATCAACCAATACATTTCACTAGGCATAAGGGGATTTCAGGAGAATCCTCTTAGTAAAATAATTCTTAATTGAAGATCAGGTTCGCATATCCGAACCACCAAAAACTATGCGCTGGAATTGAAGCTATTCAGTATGATAATTATTTAGAAAATTTAACTTGACATTAAAATATGAAGCTCTTTAAACCTCTGCGATCATATATTGTGTATTCACGTGAATGAAAACATTAAAATACCTCCAAATCTGCGCATTGTTTGAAGTAACATTCGTTACATAGATGTCAATTTTTTTGTAGTAGATTTTTCGGTAATTTAAGACGAAGATGGCGCCGTCATTTCCAAGGTTTTAGACCCTTCTAATCAAAGGAGGTTATAGAAACAATGTTATTCAGCTCATGGAATTACATAGGAATACTTATTTATTTATGCAATTCTAAAGAAATTTATTTTTCGAAATTAACAGGACTCCCTTCCTCTTACGTTTGACAGCGTCCCAATCATGCATGCGCAATATATCCAAAAACTACCGACGCATGCGTAGCCAGGCAGTCACACACCTACGCTTGCGTCACCTGCAATGACATCATTTTATGACCAATCGCAAGTCAGATAGTTTTAGACGTATTATGTGCATTTATTCAAAATGCCTTGTAAAGGACGGTGCGACCTTAATTTTGAGCTTTTATTTACTCAGGTTCTGTGCAATCGGGAGTCTAGTGTTGAAGTTTTAGTTGAACACATTATTCTTAAATACAAATATAACTGTCCTAAGTGTAACGCTATTCTGAAATTGAATAAATTAGGTAAATTTCGGTGCGACAAATGCGTTTACTGTGGTAAGGATTTTACACGGTGTCGAGTTCAAACTTCAGGGTTAAAAGGGACATTTTTCTAGTCTTCTAAACTATACTTTGCGCAAGTTATTCAGCTAAGTAACCAATTGTGAGAGAACCGCTCCACTCAGAAAGAAATAGCGTTCGATTATCTGGAAATCTCGCTTAAATCAGAGTCGGATTGGGTTTATTTTTGCCGAAAAGTAGTCATTGACTACATTGAACGTGAAAGCAAACCTCTGGGTGGCCTGGAAAAACTAATGAGATTGAGGAGGCAAAATTCTACAAAGGAAAATATAATGAAGAGAGAATAGTAGAAGGGTGTTAAGTATTGAGAGGTTTCGAATGGAAAACAGATCGCATTTTTATGGTGCCTGTTCGCGATCGAACATAAAAAACATTACTGTGCAAAATTAAGCAGTGGATAAAACCTGGAACTCATATTATTACCAACGGCTGGGCTGCGTACCAAAATTTACAAGAAGAATGGTACACAGAGGAAGTGGTAAACCACAATGAACATTTTGTCGATCCAGACACTGGTGCCTTCACGCAAAATATTGAGTTGCAGCGGCGAGACGCGCTGGCGATTGTGCCGAAATTTGGTAGAAGCGAAAAAAATTCAGAAAATATCTCTCGCTTCATTTCTTTTCCTGAAAGTTTCCTCGACTAAAGAATCAATTTTCCCATTTTTGAAAGGCGGTTGACACGTTGTACCCGCCTGCAGAAACATTATAAGATGAGGAAGTGAAACTCTTCTGTTTCACAATCGCCTTATGCATTCGAATCTGTGGTAGGCTTTCAAATTAGGAATATTAATAGTTATTTTTTTAGATTGCGGGGGGGGGGGGATAGCCCCCACAATTAATTACCTAAAAAAAATATTTTGGGGCCGAAATAGCTTAAAGTAGGCGGCGCTATCGTCTTGTTAAATTACTGATTTTTCAATAAACCATCTTAAATCTATCGAGTGTATGACTCGTTATAAGGATTCTCGCTTGATTTTTAAGCTGTCTAATAAAATACTTAAATATGTCACAAATTCTTTACACATAAAATGAAAGTTATATTATTGCTCTTTTTTTGAATTATTCTATCAATATTTTCATTACGCCTCTATCTTGTCAATCGTTAAATAAAAACAGAATTTCTGAAAAGAGAAACTAATAACTAAAGTTCGTGTTTCATTATAATCATTTCAGTAACATAATTGATAGCTTTTCAAATGACATTAATGCAACGATTCACACGATTCTCATAACCACATATATAGAATTCTAAATATTTAGGATAAAATGGATTCTAGAGAGAGTAGTATCTATCTCTTCATGAGTTATGAGGAATACTCTAGCCTAGGTGGAACTATTCTCAGCAGAGCTCTTCATTGTTTTTTAGAGGTCATCTTTATTGTTTGTTCCTATGTTTTTTCCAAGCATAATTTCCAGGCATATTCTGAATGAATATGCCTGTTGTTATCCTTTTTTCCTTGGTTGCCATGCAAAGTGAATTGCACAAACCAAACCCGTACAAATACCAAACGATTCCTTAGAATAACATTCAAGTGGGGTTAGGCGTTAGCTTTATCTTCTCCAATAAACCAATCCCAGTGCCGCTTTGTTTTAGTACTAACATTTAGATAGATTATAATAGCGTCGTTTATATTCAATTTATTACTACCATATAAAAAATGCGTAATCAATCTAACGGCATGCAATATTCTATATATAAATTATCCTGATGGTATAAGTCTATTGACAAGATTCATGGGAAACTTATTTGTAATTTGCTCCCTACCTATTTGCCAAATTTCTTACATTCTTTGACGTTGTTTCTTCCAGTCTTCAATAAAAGAGAGACTTTTTGCTAATGAGGGATTATATTTGCTCTAAATATGAAGTGAGAAACTTGCTTGTAATTTTTTATAAATTTACCATGTTCGTATGGTGTAAAGATGGATAATAGAATATTTAAATTAAACAGAAAAGAAATTTTCTGTTTTGTGGATTTCTTTGCTTTAACCTAATATTGAGTAAAAAAAATACAATAAATATAGATCTTTGCTACTTTGATGTCATTCTTCTTTACCGTAATGTGAGGAGGTTCAATTTTCTTGACCTTTCCTCGTCGCTCAATTCTTCAATACCCGGTATCATCCTCGTTGCTCTCCACTGGACGCTCTCGATCTCCTACACATCTTTGACCTTATAAGGGTGCCAGGCTGCATTTCCATACTTTAGATGAGGTCTCACTATTGACATAAATCGCATTTTGAACCCTTCTTAGTCCATGTGATCAGTTATCCTCACGATACATGTGATTTTACTTGCAGTTTTGACCTTTTCTGCTATATGATCTCTAAATGTATGGTTCTGGTCTATGAAGACACAAATATCATTTTCAGAGGTAGTAGTGGATATATCACATTGATGGTCTACTCCATTTAATTGATAGTTTCGTGTGGCTTTCCTGTGACTACATACCTTCATGGCTTTATACTTATCGGGATGAAATTTGACGAGCCATTTCTCAGACGAGGTCATCATTGCATCCAAGTCAGTTTGATGTACTCTTTTATCATCTGCGCACCTGATTTTTCTAAAGATCTTTATGTTCTCGGCATATAGGTATATATATCTCTTATGATACTACATCTAGTAAGTCATTTATGTATAGGACAAAGAATAAAGGAGCTAGGAGGCAGCACTGTGGTATACCACTAATAACATTGTTCCATTCAGAGTCATCCTCATTTACCTCTACTATCTGTTTTATGTTCAAAAACGATGCTATCCATTTATTCCCAAACACTCAACCTTCCTGATGATACTCCTGTGCGGAGCCACGTCAATTTCAAAACCATTGTTTAGAACTTGAGTCCAGGTATCCATGACTTCCAAAAGCTCTAGCGTGGTTAATCGCTGCTGGACAAATCCATATTGCTGAATAGAGAGCAAATCTTTAAAATTTATCTACTGCAATATTCCTTCCCTTACAAGCTTTTCAAGGATTTCACACGGTCGTATGGATGTTAAACTTACTGTCCTATAATTGGCACGATTACTTGTTTTTCCCTTTTTGAATAATGCTGTTATACTGGCCTGCTTCCATTGTTCAGAGAGGTAACCAGGTCTATAGAGAAAATCGATAAATTAGAGATAGTGGCCATGCTAAATACTCAAAATTCCTTTAGTATCCTCGGATGCATTTCATCTACTCCTGGTGATTTAGTAATGCTCAAGTCTTTTAGCAATTTCCGAAACTTATCCTCAGTTATATAAATATTTGTAATGAATTCTTGTAGTGCATGTTCCTCTATTTGCGGGATTGGTCCGAAAGTTTCCAGAGATTCTACGTCCGAACAGAACGTTGAAAGTAATTCGGCCTAATCCATATCATTTACCGCCACCTATCGTTGTTTCTAGCCAAGAAAAATTTCATTTTGCCTTAGTTTTGTGTCTGTTAAAACGCCAACCTTTCTTTTGATTTTTTCTACTATCATTGCGTTTCTTTCCTCATATCGTTTCTTGGCTTCTCCTGTTAATTTTTCCCTTGGTTTTTATGCGATTTTACTCAAGTTTAGTTTCTTTGTTTCTATTCATTCTCTATCTTCTGTACACCCGATATTTTTTATTCAGGTTTTTCTAGTTTTTTTTCAGGAGGTATAGAGTGTTTCTATTGTTTAGCTAAATATGATGCTGATTTTACAGTTATGCATCATGCTTTGGCCTCCTGCACTTTGTCAACAAATAAGTCATATTGACGTTGCACATCATTTTCCAAACAGGCAAACTCCTCCTTCCAGTCGATATTAAGTATCTCTTCCATCTTCCTGTATTTTCTTTGTTAAGTAACTAAATTATCCTATGTTTTTCGTTGTTTTCGGTGTCATACTTAAATTTAAAAAATATTTTTGAATCATCACTGTTTCCCAGTGGGCACCTTATTTTACCCACTCCACCATTTCTTCCTCTTTAGTGAATATAAGGTGCAGGACTGATGCTTGGTCGTTGCCTCTGAGACGTGTTGGCACGATCACATGTTGAAAGAGGTAGTTATCGCTTACTTTTTCCAGAAATCTAAATTCATCCTGATCTGAAGATGCTCCAGTTGTTTGCATGTTATTCCAGTCAATATTCCTGTAATTGAAATCTCCCAGGAGTAACAAATGTGAATAGTTTAAATTAGATAATTTATCAATTAGCTGATTTAGTTGATCGTTGTTTTGCTGTACCGAAGTAGGACTTCGGTAAAATTTTCCTACTAGTATTTTATCCTGAGTATAAAATACCTTAATATTTTATACTGTCTAATTTCAGCAAGCACCACCTCTTGAAAGTCTGTGTCATTTGTAATACTCGATCCATGGCAAAAATAGTTTCAGTAATGTCAGTACTCTAATGTTCGGTATTTACTTCGTGCACTGCAATTATGGACGGTTTTACTAGTTCACAGTTTATCACACTTATCAATTCTGCCACTTTGTTTGTTAATGTATCTGTATTGGTACTAAAATAAACTAATTGGTTCAACTTATTCACACGATATACAGTGACCCTGCTTCTATCGTTTTGGTTTATTCCTGCTCCTGCTTCCCCATTCCTGCGTTTCCATCTTTGCGGTCGTTAGGCTTTTTACTTTGTTCTCCTTGGCGTTGTAGGTTTTCTTTATGTTCCTTTTCTGAATGTTTCCTTTTCTCCCTCACTAATTTCTTGCTTCCTGGAGGAACCCTGAATTTTAAGAAAAACTCTGATTCATGAAAATTCCACTTCTTTCCTTCCTCTTTTAATTCACTCAATTCTTTTCTTTGCTGTGGTGTTTCATCATTCTTGATCCTTATAATCTTTAAGATTTCATGTCCCTTAATTTTGTGCAAGTTTCTGAATATCTGTTTCTTCCATTAATGATCTTAAAATGCTACCAATGTGGACCTAAGCTTCCTTACCACAAACTTAATTTCTCGTTCGTCAATTGATGTTTGAATGTCAAGAACACTATTAAATAGCCTTAATATAATCTCATGATCCCAATTGACTCTGTCCTTGCCTATTACTTCTGCCCTGTCTTCCGGAAAATTGAAGATAATTAGATTACCTTTTCTTGGCTTAAGTTCCTCTTCTGTTTGTGCTTTTTCCTGGGACATTTCTCTTGCAAGTTCTCTTACTTCTTCTTCCTGAATTACAATATCTGGTTGGTCAGTGCTTACCCCACTAGACCTAACTGTTACAACTGACCGACAATGACTGGTTGCTGTATACTCTCCATTTTTTCTTGAATAATTTTCTTTATTACTTCAATGCTTGGTTTGTTTTGGAAATGTTCTGCGATCATGTCTTTGACATCTTTATGACTTGGTTTGTTATCTATCTGATTCTGCATGAAGTAGATTTTTCGTTCAATCTTTTTCTCAATTTCCATAAACCTCTCATTGATTACCTTTTTAACATGTACACACCTAGTTACTTTTGGATCACAATCACTATAACACCAGTGGGTTGTTGTGGCACAGCTCAGCTATTCATATAGGTCGTCCGGGATATCTATAAAAGGTGTACAGAAGTGCATTTCATACACCTCACACTCCATAGCTTTACCGTTTTCATCACTTATCTGCTTACTGCACTCAACACAAGTCCATACATTATTTTCCTCCTCCTTGTTGATTTTGTTTCCTGCTGTGCTGGTTTTTGTTCTGGTGTTCCAGCGACCATCCCCGGTCATGCTGACAGAGTTACCTTTTTTCTTTCTCTTACTGCCATAATTCACGAATTCTCAACTTTGCTAATGGTTCTAAAGAATATATCTATTTGCCCTTCTGAAGCTATTCTATGGATGGATACCACTGTCTTCACAAGATATTTGGTAATTTGTGTGATACTTTAGAGAGCTCTCTCTCAGAACAAACTCTCTCTTTAAGTCCATTTTCTATTTAAAGGAGTATTTTTTCATTACAATTATAATGGTTTTCTCTTAGAATTTAATTTAAGAATCTTTAAGAACACTGAAAAAATCATTTATATTTAGTAGATTAATCATGAACTTCTTCTGTGAGAAGTACTTAATGGAGAGAAAGAGAATAACCATACACTCTTTCGACGAGAGTATTAATATATGGACAAAAGTTGTTAAAGGGCGCTGACCTGGAAGCCCGCTAATAAGTAGATTTTGTTCGTTAGAGAGTATTAAGTAATGACGGTAATGGGCGAGGTAGTGATGGGACACATCTAGTCATGTAAGTTAATCTGTATTGTTATATGAACCAAGTTAGTGTGTTTAATGTGAGGCGTAAATTTGATTATCAGGAAGATGAGAATATGTAAATATCTTTAAATGAGTAGGAATTCAGATTCTAGCAAAATACAAAAACAAAAGGGAGGAGAGGGTTTTTGTGTGATGAATGGAATAGGGAACAAGCAGATGGGAATAAGGGTTGTAGGAGAAAACAGGTAAATGAAGGAATATATGACAGCTTGAAAGATAAAATAGCTGAAACCTGTGATACGCTGGGAGAGAATGATAATGGGAAGAAGCTGGTGGGTTTCCCTGTTGAACCTTGTCTTTAGTAAAGAGTTTCTTTCAGCGCAAGAAATTTCTCTATAGGTTGCTGGATCAATTTAATGTAAAAGCTATATGAGACATGAGTGTGGGACTATCTAAACACTTGTTTTTGTAGATTAAAGTAAATTTATTTGTTAACGTATATATGGATGAAAAGAAGTGAGGAAGGTGGAGAAAAAGGGAGAGTGAAAATTGAAATATTCGTGGATCAGAGTGTAAGGTAAAAGCAGGAGAAAGCGTGGCATATTGAAGGCGGTATTATTAGGTAGAAGTGTTATTTTGCAAAACCATCCTTTCGATGCGGTGCTCCCCTAATAATATTGCCTGAATCAGAAAATACCAAAATTTGTTCCATGGGATCATCATAACCCCCCATGTGCATACTGTTTGAAAGTTGTCACCGTCGAAATCATCACAAGATGACGTTTGTGTGATTTTGCATGATAATTGATTCTTTTGGGGGTACTTTCAGGTAAACTAATGAGTGGAACAGAGTATATATTACAGAATATATATATGATTATATTATAATTGTTTACAGGATCATAATACTATTTCTCTTTTTTCGGGTTAAATAGATATGGCTAGCATAGACATGAGATCTCGTTTCAAGAAGACTCGGTGTGGTATGGACTATATATGGAGAGCAGAAATTACACATGGGATGCTCATAACTGGCAAATATGTCATACAGAATATGCTCTATTTGCTGCAGAAAAAGAGGGCAGGCCAAGCTCGGTGCTCCAAGGATGCAACAGCTCACCTGCTGGCAGAGCTGGTTCAGGAACACTGGCTATTCTGCAATCTATACGCGATTCACACCAGCCACATAAAGAAACACATCCTGAAGCTGTAAGGTAAATTTTTCACTCTTATTCAGACACGGAAACAGGGACAAAGTGACATTTTTAAAGCAATGGCTGCCGGCTTCAATGAAAGGATGAAACAGTTAATGGACGTGTTCTGCCAGGACTCTGAAATACAGAAAAAGATGGAACTGAAACATGTGGTAGAGATGGGTAAAATGGAATGGGTTCCTTAAAAATCAAAAAACCCAGACGAAAATGTACTGTGAAGACTTCGTGGATAGGAAATAGAGGAAAACGATGAAGCGTCGGAGCAGAGATATTCAGAGCCTAGATAGAATGAGAGCTGATTGTGAAAATGAGAAAGAAATCTATGTGCCAGTTACATCCTTTTAGGACAGCGAACAGCCTGATTCTGAAGATGTTGGCATGGATACAGATAACACCTACTCTGATGTTGAAAGTTATAGTTCTGCTGAAGAAGGTGACGCTTTAAGGCTTAAGAAACGGCAGATGGAGACAGACACAGTCACTCAGCAGCATGAATTGCCATGCTGATATCAGTACATCTGTGAAAGTATACGAAATGTCCCACCAGAATTCTACTAAACTGGTGAGAAACTGAAGAGCTGCTACCACATGTCTGAGTGGCAAGGAGAATCAGCTGTGATCGTAGTCAGGAACATGATGTGTGGGCGAAACAGGAAACCACATGATGAGAGAGAAATTATTGATCTGGACACTCTTTCACAATCCAAGAGTGTCAGGGATGCAGGCCAGAGCATTGAAGTGAATGAGATCGTTATGGAGATCATAAACTCTGATAAACAAGGAGTTGTGACTTATTCTGATGACAATTCAAAGACGCAGGGCACTAGCTCTATTTCTGTTCAGGGTATCACTGTCAATCGAACATTCCGGGCCCTACCGAGCATGAGAATTGGTTTTGAGTTCAGGAAAAACTTGGCTGTTCTCAGGGTAGCTGTTCTTTAAAACCTGGAGGAGGCAAGTGGTGTTGCATCTAAAGCTCTGTTAGAGAAGATAGACTTAGTAATTACATACCAGACAGCACATAATTTGAAAGTAGATGAGCTAATGGCAAAAGGTCTAGAGTCTGAACCCATCTCAGATAATCTGTTCTGCAATATATATCAAACTCTAATGTTCAATCTAGTCTGGGCAGAAATAGAGAACACGCTGGATAGAGACAAAATCTACTCAAACTTCCTCGTTCATGCAACAACAAACACAACATGTGTGACTGAACAAGCCCTCGATTGTATGACTTAACTCATCAACTATGACTTTGATCACAAGCCATGGAACCAGGCACATGAATTTGATAGCCACATAGCGCCTCGACAAAACAAGTCTGTCAGCTTCAAGCACGACCGCTTTAATCACCTGACACTGATCTGCGCCACCAGTCTTTACCATGTGGAAGATGTGGCATCCTTTCAGCAGAAATACGAACATGTTACCAATCAGTTAGCTTGCATTTTGCGGTGCTTTTTAGACTAAGAATTCATAAAGGTGATGTACTGTGCAGGTTTCCTTCTTGGGCTTCATATAGCCAAGTCATACCTGTCTTTGACGATATCAACTGAAACAACCTACAGCAAGATCATTCCATCGTTTTAGCAGCTGTACCGGGAGCTGTAGGAGGTAGATGTGACCACCTTGCTGCAGGAACTAGCCTTTAAGTTTGTGTCCCAGGAAAGGTTCCGGCAAACAAAGTATGAAAAGAATATCCGTGATGCCATACTCAAAGGGTCAACCTCATTCCAACCACAGGTCATTAAGCTTCTGAAGATGATCCTTCAGAGTCAGAAGGGCTATATATTTGCCATTGGAGACTATGATGAGTATACGGAGCATGCTGTCAAATAGATGGACCCAGAGAAGTTGGAGAAGACATCAATTTACAACCTAAATGCAGAGAGCAGTGTTGAATTTGGGAACTTCGAGCTGTCTAGAAGGGGTACAAAGTAACTTGGCAGTGCATCAGCAGCACAGATCAAACCAAGTCGACGGATCTTATGACATAAGGCAATCAGGGTCATTCATGGCCTATGGCAGGGTGGTCAGGAAAGGAGGAAAGCTACCAGAAATCATGCTGACATGGAACAAAAGGCAAGATGAACTGAAAAAAACAAGGTCTGCAGGACAAAGAGATTACCAATCTGGCAATAGATCGGCGAAAAAGCAAAGACATGGACACGCTGAAAAGAATGGAAGGACCATTTAGATCAGATGCTGCAGTAGATGAGTTTGTGGCAGACACTGACAATAACCGGTACACAAAGGTACAACTTGTACCTGGTGGTTCACTATGCTCTAGACACATCAATTTCCCTGCTGAAATCAAGCGACCTATTTTGCCTCATGAAAGACCACAAGAAGTCTCCAATCAACCCCTACGCACTAAACCTGAAATTGTACCTGAAGATCATTACCTCTAAAGGAGAGGTCACAGTGGAAGACTTTAATGAGGCCATGGGCACAATTCTACGTCACGACTATCTGTTAACAGTGTTTTTGAACAATAACACACTCTGGACACTCAAATTGAACACTATTATGGACACACATTCAATAATATTGAGTTTCCTTACGGTATTCAAGGTCTTTAAAAATATTGTGAGGTGAGTTTGAATCAGAAATGCTTTTTGGGAAGTGCAAACTTTAATGCATAAGGAAAGTGAGGTTAAACTTAATTAAACGGCTTATGATTGGTATTTTCCAGTTCATACTAACCATCTCCATATTCCAAGGTGGTTATATCAAAAGGTTGTTACTAACCCTTCGTCTAGTATTATGTTTTACTTTGTGCACAAAACTTGTGTGTGTGGGGGGGATTTTGTCCAATATACATTAGAGTCTATGGTTAATTAAACGTCTTATGATTGCTATTTTCCAGTTCATACCTTCCATCTCCATATTCTAAGGTGGTTATATCAAAAGGTTGTTACTACCCCTCCCCGCTCTAATATTATGTTTTATATCGTGCACAAAATTGTGTGGGGGTGGGATTTTGTCCAATATACATTAGGGTCTAGTGAAAAACATTTTTTTCTTAAATTTATTTTAGCACCACAATGTTTTAATGGGACTATCTATCAAATTAAACCTTCTAAAATGATTTTTTGATATAATAATTTTTAAAGGTTCCTCAATGCTATTGAAAATTGAAAATAATGCGATTTTCAACTAAATTTTGAATTTGGTGGAATATATCTTAAAATTAAATTCGAATTTTGAATTGATACCTACAGACAAGTAATTAATGTATTTTAAAGAACAAGCAAACGAAATTTGAAAGTAATCAATTGATATTTAGAGGTTCATCAATGATATATTATAGCGGCGTACGTGACAATTATGTTTCAGTATCGCGGAGGATCTAGTTGAGAGTACATGTCCGTGTGTGTCTAGTATCTATTATTTTGATCACATTCTTATATTTGTATTTAATAACAGTTATTTATTGTGTACAAGAAATATTTATACACATTTGATTATATTTCGATGCTAAATAATATGTAAGAACAAAATTAAAACAATTTTTAATCATAGTAGAATTGAGTCCAGGAGAAAAATACCCTTATTTAATACCAAGAAGGACCTTGTATGAAAGGTAAGAATACTACAAAATTCTAACTACATTGAATTAATGGATATTGAATAATAGTGAAAATTTAAATATTCGATTGTTAATTGTTCAATTTATTCTATTTCAGAGTGATGATAAAAATCTACAGGCTGCATGGAAAAAACGGAAGAAAAGGAAGGAAAACTTATTGAGTAGTTAATAGTTTATTTTTATTTAATATAATGGAAGTAGAAGTATTGATTGAAAAGTTTCATGGAAATATATTTTTTTCAAAGTTCTATGGAAATATTATATCCCGTATAGGACATAAATGTTAATCTAACAACTTGAAGTTTGAAAACAAATAGATAGAATTTTCCGACTTTTTTGCTTATTGTTCAAAATTTCAATTGCGTTGAGGAACCTGAAAATAGGAATTTAGAAGTCTGAAATTTCAACACAATAGTTTTTGATGTTGGGTCCATAAAAAATTCAGGGTGGGAAAATGAATTCCAAAAGTATTTGCAAAACCCTCCTTTTTCGATCCACCCTAATATACATACATTATTTTGAATTTCACCTAGTGTAACAATGCTTACTTAAGTGTTATATAATGTCACCGATATTTTTCATCGAGTTTGAAGTTCGAAATAAAATTGTATTCTACTTCAATCTACTCCAAGGGCGGGTTACATTGAATATTACTATTAAGTACATTGCTCTGTTTTCCCGTGTGTCATTCAAAAAAATAAAAAGAGTATTTGCACTGTTTCAGATGTCTTTCTATGCATTGTAGCTCATAAATGATCTAACTGAATACAAGTGTACCAAGGATATTTAATTATAAACTAAATATTGGCCTCTCTATGTTTTAGAAAGTTTGTAAAGGGATTAATGATAACTCTTACATAAGCTGACATTTATAAAATTCTCGATATTTATATTAACCAAGACCAAACTAAATTGAATCATGGTCTGCATCTTCTGTTGAGTTACATTACAATGTCTTCTATCACTAATTTTGTCTTTTCCTTACAATCTGACTTTATGAGTTTTCCATGACATTTCCTCGGCTTTCGATAAAAATCAACATTGGACTATGTTTGTCAATCTTCTGTCGCGGTTCCACATATTGACCCATCATAAAATACCCAATTGGAATTCAGAAGTTATTAGTTTTATTAGAATGAAGTCACCTTCTTCTGACGGTTTTTAGTCATGGGCGACTCTACATACAGTATATTTCAATATGTCAGTCGTCGGTCGGTAAGTGCCCTTGTTGCTTTTTTTTTTATTTTAGTAATAAGATTGTAACAATTTGGCCAATTCTAAAGAAATTTAAAACCTTAGATTTGTTTTATATTCTGTTTCAAATGAGCTAATTGACAAGCTGCTCCCAAGTTTGCCCAGCAATTACATTGTTTTGGTAATAACATCATAACTATTAGGCCGATTATAACGAGATTTAAACCCTTGTTATTTTACATTTTCTTTCGAATAATATACTTAGTAATGTGCTCACTAGGTTTGTCCGAGAATTATTGAATGTTATAAAGGTCGTAATGTAATAAATCAGAATAAGTGAGATCATTACCGAAGAATTACTGCGAATTTAATTACTGCCAATTTAATCGCATCCAGTACCAGAAGTTAATTGATGCAGGGTTTAAATTAACATCACCAAAACAAATACAGAGTATTTCGATTCTAAATGTATGTAAAAAAATTTTTTTAGAAATCTAGTTTCTAATTTTCAACTCAATATTGTAAAATTCCTAATCAGAAAAAAAAAAAACATTTCTAGCATCGCGACGGAATTTTTGATCAAATTTTCGAAATAAATTTATTTACATATCGAAACGAGAAATATTAAGCAATAGTATATAAGAATTTACTTTTAAATGAGAGGGTTGAGTATGCTAATATAAAATTATGTAGAATTATTTTAGAACCAAAAGAGCCGCCTTAAGAATGTCGCACGGCCGCGTGATCCATGTTGGGTTCCCTTTGTCCCCGTCGAATCGCCTGATCGTCGCCAGAACTAAGGAGTCAAGGACCTTCGCGCGAGCCTGTGATGCTGGCTGAAAATATCCCGCCCCCCCATGCGCGCTAAGTCTAATGAGATCTCAGCCCCCCTTTGGGGGCCTCTGACTCCCTGCTTCGGCCGAGGCAGTATAAATATTTCTGGAAAAGCTTTGAGAAATTAGTACCATACAGCCCCCTCTTGGTTTGCAGCAACGTACAGTCTCGTACTGCCTGCCCCGCCCTCTAACGACTTCCAGCTACGAACGCGATGCGTCACCTCTCTACACGGCCTCGCTCTTATCTCAGGCCAGAGTTCCCGTCCAACAGATGATAGACACGGACAGGCATCTATCACCCGGGTATAGACTTCGTTCTCGTCTGGAGTACTCACTCGTGAATTTCTCAGCGAGGTTAAAGAAGAAGGATATGTGCATGTGTAATTTTGCAGCGAACAGCTTCCTCGTCGTTTCCAAAGCCTCCAGTTAATTAGGCTTTACGTGAGTCTCCCCGTAACTTTTACTCTCTTCCTTTTACTGAAAGAAATCAAGGTACATACTCTCGCGGGCGATCGTCCCCGTCTAGTCATTTGTACCTCCACCCATCCCTTTTGGTACCTAGGGTCTTATTTTATTTATTGTCATCTATTCACTTTTGCTAATAATATTTCCTTTGTACATGGTAAGGATATTTCTCTAAAATAAGTTTCTCTAAATCCAGAACGTCTAAAAGTTGATTATTTAGGCCAACCAATCTCTAGGGTCTCATCTTATTTATTGTCATCTATTCACTTTTGCTAATAATATTTTCTTTGTACATGGTAAGGATATTTCTCTAAAATAAGTTTCTCTAAATCTAAAAGTTGATTATTTAGGCCAACCAATCTCTATTTTGATTATTTAAACCTCGTACTGGGATCTATATCCCAATTTATGGCGTGCTCTCTTTCCGCGTCACCGCAGATTCAATCCAAAGGCTAACATCACGTTCGAGCAGCCATGTGTCCGCTCGATTGCTAGTCCAAAGGTACCCTCCTTGAATGAACCGTAAGGTCTCCTAGGGTACCTTCTTTCCTTGTTGTTACTCGTTGTTGTTACAAACATTATATAATTCTGGGGTCAGGTATTTTGAACCCTAGAGTTTTAAGCGGATATCCCAGTCAAAATATTACAAATATCATAATTTTACTAAAATATCTTGCAAATTCTTCAACTCCGTCATTGAAGCGCAACTAACAATGACGTAGTTAAATTCCGTCGGAAAACTAGGGCTCCCGTCAAACCACACATAGAACAGGTAAAATATATGGACAAAAGATACCATGATCAGAACCTTTATTTTCAATGAATAACCTACGTTGAGAGATTCTAAATGCAATGTTTTTCAACAGTTTTCCCGAAAAATTTGAAAAACTATCATTTTACTAAATTAGATCATTAATATTATGATTAAGGAGAGAAAGAGGCATCCAAACAAAAAGTATGTAACTAACTTGAAAACATATTTGGGGAACATTGCACTGGATAATCGTAAGCAAATTACCCTTAAATAACATAAATAATTCACAGTTAAACTTAAATTTAAGATTGAAATAAAATAGTAAAACCAAATTAATACATATTTGCTCAGGAAATGACTTAGGAATAGAGGAGCAGAGGAAAACATATGATAATTAATAAAAAAAAAGTATAAAACAAGTTCTTATTAAGGTAGATATAATATTCCAAGCTGGAATAAATTGAAAAGTAAAAATGATAGAGAATACCATAGGAAAAGAAGGATTGGAGAAACAGAAATAAAAATGCCAAAATGTATCAGCATAATAGTGATAATAGGAACGAACCTATAAAATAATATCTTCTTATAATATTCTATATTATTATACTTCATTTACTACATATTAAAGAAAAAAGAGAAAAAGATGAGTGAAATTGATTTCTGCAACGAATAAGATTACGCCCAAATAATTCATTCCAACTTTTGTGTATGTTTTAGGTCTTCCTTCAGAGCCTCTTCCATCTCATGTAGGCCTAGCGTTGGGGATCACTTTCGGCCTTCTTCTGATTCTGGTTATTGTTGCCGTTGGCATTAGATGTTTCATGCAACGCAATCAGACTGAAGCTCTTACGATCCGAACACTTTCGAAGAAAGATTCTACAAAGGAAAAGGGAACTCTCTTGAAAGGTAAAGAAAATATTAGTTTCATTTTTATAAAATTAAGTCTGCTGAATTCTGAGTCTTTATTCAAATTTCGGTTTGTTCTCCAATTATCTAGGAACCTTATTTTATGGGTATTCTACCTATATTAAATTTATTTCGCTACATTATTAAATGTAATTTTATTTGTAAAATATAAATATAAGGAATATTTATTCCTTTGATAAAGAACCATCCGACAAGAATTAAGTTTGATTGGTATAGATATGCAATGCGTTCTGCAATGTTTCTGTGCTTTGCGAGCTTGTCGATCGTTATTCTCTTCTCTAACGTAAAGTATACCAGCATCGTTTAAATTCTATTATTATATTCGATATACATATGTACTGTATAAAGGAACTAATAAATATGATTATTAAAATTAATTGTATACATAAACTTATTTCACCACCTAAATAATCCAGCTCCCAGTATATTATTGCTAACTATTTCAAGTTGTCTTAGAAGCGACATTAAACTATTCAGAATTGCTATTAAGACATTTACTAAGAAGCACATTTTAGTAGCTTAAGACCAAAAAAATAAACAAATGACAGTTAAACTTAAATTTAATATTGAAATTAAAAATAGTAAAACGAGAATTAATACATATTTACTCGGGAAATAACTCAGGAATAGAGGAGCAGAGAAAAGCAAATAATAATTAATAAGAGAGAGTATTAACCAAGTTCTTATTAAGGCGAAATAATATTTCAATCTGGGATAAATAGAAAAATGAAAATGCTAGAAAATATCATAAGAAAAGAAGGATTGGAGAAACAGAAATAAATATGCCAAAATATATCAGCATCATAATGATAATAGGAACAAACCTTTAAAATAATATCTTATTCTATTCTAAATTATTATACTTCATTTACTACACATAAAAGAAAAAAGATAAAAAAATGAGTGGAATTGATTTCTGCAACGAATAATATTTCGCCTCAAAAATTCATTTCAACTTCTGTGCATGTTTTAGGTCTTGCTTCCAAGTCTCTTCCATCTCAAAGCCTCTTCCATGATTGCTTCAAGTTTCCCAGTCTTGACACAGCTTACCTCTCTTTCTTCTTCCGCTAACATCAACATTTCGTCTTTCTGTATCAACTCTTATCATTTCTTTCACCACAGGTAGATACCAGTTATAGAATTTTACATTTGGCCCTCACAGCCTGAGTAGAAATTAGGAAAACTTGGTCTGTTGATTGACTTTAACACGTTGAAAGGGCTTAAGCAAATTGCGCTTCCACCACGTTTGCTTTTCACATTCCTATTTTTCTATGACTATCCCCTTAACCTTCTATCTAGGCTTAAAGATCTGAATAGCTACGTCATGTTTTGTTAGAACAGAGGCATGTCAACCTCTATAAGCAACGCCCTTTACCGCCCACAAGTTGCAAGATACCAGGACTAGAAGTCTCTTGGGCATTGGGGCGCAAATAATATAAAGATATATCGGTTTTCGCCAAAATAATCACTTTCCTGTGTGTACGCAGTATACTGACCACCTGATTGTGGAAGCTTTCACGTGCGTAAGTCTGTATTGTATTTGTCGTGCGTGTTTTAGTGCCTAGTTGGCTGCTATAGCAAATAAAATACCCGGGTGCCGACGCTGGGTGTTCCAAAACAGCATTTCAGAACTTTACCGTCTTGTCCAGGATGAGTAAGTGTGACTAAGGAGTTCCACTCTGTCTCCCTGCCTATTTGGCTGTTAAACTTAAGAAGTACGAACTTTGGGAAAGAACAAGCAACTTTGCAACGTCTAAACAGCGTGTATCGCTGTACTGGTATAGAACATCTACATAAACTCACCCAAGTTGGCCACCTTAAATTTTCCTAAAAGGCTGAGATGGCATAGCCCAGAACACCTAGATGAGGAATAAATCACTCCCCCATTTGTTTTTATTTAGAGAACAGAACTCTGAGAGCTCATGGGTTTTGGTAAGTTTAGATAAGTCTCTCGAAATTTCGGACTACATGCCTTTGCTCAATCCTCTCCCTAATTTCCTGGTAGAGAGGCCAATATTGTAATAACAGCACCACTATGACTGGGTGAGAAGCTACCCTACAACTTTCTAATTTGAAGAAAGGGGCTTTTTCTTTTGCCATCTCGAGAACCGCCCCAATGCAACTCGACCTCTTTGGCGGATGTGTGCCCCAGTGTGATTTCTTAGTGCTCTCTTCAAGACTCTTCTAGGGGAATAGCACGTTTTTACCTCTCTATTGTAAACGGGTTGAGTATTTATCCTTTTGGTAGAGTTGTCTCCTAGCTTCTATGTGTTTGCGGTTGGTACTGCTTTCTTTATTACGCTTCTATCAAGAAAAACAAAATAAAAATGATGCTCCAGATTCGTTCCAGCCTATCCTTTTGAGATAAGCTGATCTAAATAGACAGATTAGATGGGTAAGGAGTTGTTGGAATACCTGATATCTTGTGGGAGATGGTCAGTTGGATCCCTCCCGAAGTGGAGCTGATTCTGTTGATGCCTCCACCCCAGAGAGCAGGAGTTTCATGAGACGATCCTAGTCCAAGTGCCAGACACCGAACCTTTGTCCACCCCTGTGCGTGGAATTGTTCAAGCTGCACGGGAACCTAAAGAGTCAAAAGGAGATCAAGAAACTTTTTCCTTCCTGGGGTGTCTCCATGACCTTCAAGATCTTATTCATCTGCCCAAGGCTTGTCCATCCAGCCTTGGGGGCCTTTTGAGAAGAGAAGAGAAGCAAGCTCACTCCCTCTTCACTAGGGGCTCTTTACACTACGCGTGAACTCCAGTGCTGGATAGGTTCGCTGTTGTTTTGGCAAATAACCAGGTCAAAAAAAGAGCATCCATCCCAGAAGCGACTTTGAGTGAGAGGCCCAGACAAAGACTAAAAATGCAAGTTGGCTAAGCGACCTTCAATCAAGTCTTGGTCTTTCATTGAGAAATACATACCATTTTAAGCTGGCTGACTTATAAAGCTTGTTAGCAATCCTCCCCGCTTAATAGTTTAGAGGACAGCATTAGTTAGATTGACTGCTATAGAGCAAAAGTGACCTATTTCTCTGACGGAAGCCTTCTGGCGAATGTATCCGAACATTCCGAAATGGCTATGATCAGTGATCTTCAGGCACTAGATTCGTTTACTGATTAGTGTGACACTGCAATCTACCGTATATTTTGTGAAAGAAGTTTATACGAGGGAACTTGAGGAGTAATTCTTAGAAAACATCATGGAAAAGCGAGAGAAAAAGGAGGGGGGGTCAAGACTCCCTTACTCGATGCATAAAGGTTAATACAGATAACGAGTAAAGTAATTGGTGTCCCTGCAGCAGAATTGCTAATACAGCCATCACTTTGGCCTTACAAATCACTCATGTAGAAGTGCAAAGTTAATTTTATCCGAAGTCAGATAAATACTCCAAGTCAGTACAAGATATGTCCTTATCGTGCATCTCTAGGTTTGTCTATTGCGATGAGCCGCACTTTGCTACTTTGAAATAATTTCGAGCGATGCAAATTCTAGATGTTCAACCAACGGATCATTCCTCTTTTGTCGAAGCCATGTATTTTTTCCTGGAACGCTCAGCAATACTGGTACCTAGGACGTGTTGTTACTCAATTTTAACAAGGCGCCCTCAGATACTGGCGGCTCCAGACATAAGTCTGAAAAGTTATTGCGGCCGCTTTGCCCTTGAAGGCAGTCACCAGATATGCGCCTAAAAAATAATGCTCCATGTTCCGTCGGTGGCTTCGGTTAGAGAGGGCATCGAACTCTGAAAATTGTTCCATCTCCGGGTCATTTTGGTTTCCCATCCTGCCTTTTTACCTAATTGCATTATTATACTCGATTATGTACTTATGTATACGACTGAACTTGTATTTTTAAGTCACCACACCGACCTTCGTAGTCAGTTTGTATGGTAATTTGAAGAAGCGAGAAAAGTTCATGTAAATAATTTTCATTATTTGAGCAACGTAAAATACATTAAAAAATAATTGGTGTTTTACCACCAAAGTGGAATCTTTTTTTAGGACCTGAGAACCTACTAATTAACGTTCGACCTCAACCACGATTATATACAGCATATGGCATTCGTCGTGATGGCGAACCGAATCTGGACTCCATCCGAAAACTTATCCTACTCACTCCATGTGACTTATCTTTGCTAAAATCCGAAGATGTGTTTCCCCCCCCCCACGAGACCGTACCGCCAAAATAAACCCCACAAATTAATGGCTATCAAGTATTTTCTAGTGTGTTTTTTTATTAATTTCATTATTCCGAATGAATAGCCTTGTTTGGCCAATAAAAGTTTCAGGAAGATGTGAATCACTCGTCTCTAAATAATTTGCCTAGTTAGCTTTGCAGAATGATAACGTCAAGCTTGCAGTTCTCTTGGACATGAATCCTTTTTGTGATAAAGCAGTTAATATACGATCAATAAATATTTATGCACTCTAATATTTGAAAGTTTTGCCTCAAAAAAAGAATACATTGTAGATGATCTAAATTGGGTCGAGGTACTTGTAAAGGCAACAAAACGGGAAGTGACTCCAATGACCTGCGGCGTTTTGTGATAACATGTTAAAAGGTTATTGCATTACTAGTTTTCCCTGGTTCAAATCACTTACAAGTGCTTTTGAATAGCTAAATGGCTGAAGGATGCTTCTGCCACTAGATGGCGCCATCCAGCGCCAAATCCGATGGCAGATTTTGGATATCCAGGGGGAATAACCATATGTTCCATGGTCATATAGGCCAGTTCATGGCTCTAAATGGGTACAATTGAACTTTATGCCTTTTGAAAAAAAAGCAAGGCCTAGACCTGGTACTTCGCCGCAGGCAAAGGAGACGCAGTTGAACGAAAACATTCTGGAGACTCATTTCGTAAATGACTGACTTCATTCTTCAGTCCAAAAAACAATAATAACAAATTCATCAAATTGTATGAGACTCTTATTCATTTTATTCCACTTACAAATATTCAGCTGTGTTAAGGCTTTCCTGTTTTTCCTAATTTTCTGTTATGTTTATCTTTATATTACCTCCATTTTCTGTCGCCAATAAATAGACTTCTTTTCGTTTTAATGTACTCTTTTTCCAGGTTATATATTGCTATTACTCTTTCTTTGTATTCGCCAGGTTTAAGATCATTGTCTTTTCTGTTCCTGCCTTGTTTTACTGATGGGTAACTAGATGAATTCTCGAAGAAGTCCTTACATATTTACACGTGTTTTATGTCTTGTGGAAAAGGGGCGTGATTTGCCGATAATTACAAAACTTATTAGTTCTTTTTCTATTAAAATTCATCTTCTTAAGAAACAAATTATGGTCTGAGTAAACAATTAATTTAAGTGCTTTTTCCCAGAGTAAGTAAAATCAAACAACTAAGAGAAATGCGTAATTAAGATAATTTCAAAATATGAATGAATGAATGTTTGAATTTTCCGCAGTAGCAAAATAAAATATGATCCCAACTTCTTTTGCCTTTATTTAAAAAGATTATAAGATGTCAGAGCCGGCAAAGACCGTGTGGTCGACTTCTGGGCCAGCTCTCCTTCAAACTACGCCGATGCACTTAAAAGGTGCATCTAAGCGGTTCTTAAACATGTTTATGTTTGTTGATTTAACAACGATCTCTGGAAACTCGTTCCACGAGGCAACCACCTTGTTTGCGAAAGAATTCTTTGCTATACTCGTATTTGTTTCAAATCTTCGTTTCTTAAGTTTCTACCCAAAGCTTTGGGTTTCTTGAGGAAGCGTACAACTCGAAAAGGATTTCAATTTTTACTTTATCAAAATTGTTTAGGATCTTAACAAATTCTATGAATCCTCTTCTTAACCTTCTCGTCCCAAGTGATTGCAGGTTGAGTGCTTTAAGTCTGTCTTCGTAGGACTTTTGACGTAATCTCGGTATCATTTTTGTAGCACGATGTTGCACTCTCTCCAACATTTCTATATCTTTCAAAAGTATGGATACCAAAACTGAACTACCTACTCCAAATGAGGTCAAACCAAAGATTTGTACATGAGAATTACTATATTTTCCCATTTGTAGGCCAAATTTATATATATGGAACCGAACACTCTGTTTGCTTCCTTGCATGCCTCCACACACTGTCTTCCAACTTTCAAAACGTTGCAGACTATAACACAAAGATGTTTTGCTTCTGATATATTTTTCAGTAGCAGGCCTATTATTGTATACTTAAATTCTTCGTCTCTTGCTCCAATGTGTTGTACCTTGCATTTATCAATGTTGAGTTTAGATGCCAATTTTATGACCATTCTACAATGCTGTTTAAGTCTTTCTAGAGTTTATGTTGATCGGCAAGTGATATTGATTTACCACCCAGCTTTGTATCGTCAGCACATTTTGAGAATAGGCTCACTATGCCTTCATCTAATTCATTTACGTATACTAGAAAAAGCAGTCGACCCAGCACGGACCCCTGGGGAACTCCGCTTGTTACGTCTCGACATCTTGATTGGCGACCATTTATGACTGTACGTTGTTTCCTTACGTTGAGCCAGTCTTGGATCTATTTCAATACGTTTATACCGATTCCATGAGCGGCAATTTCTTAAGTAGACGCTTGTAGGGGACCGTATTAAAAACCTTTTGAAAATATAAGTAGATTACATCTGCCGCTCTATTCGTGTCATACTCTTCGATGATGGTTTGAAAAAAAATCTAGCAGAATTGTTTAGTATGATTTGTTTTTCGTAAAACCGTGCTGTGATTCGCGGATAATGCCCAATTTGTCTAATGTTGGACTATTTTCTCTTTTATAATATATTCGAGTAATTTTCTGATTAGAGATTTCAGGCCTATTGGCCGGTAGTTGCTTGAGATTTGCCGGTCACCCATTTTAAAGATCGGAGTAATGTGTATACTTTAAAGTCTTCTGGACCAACGCCTTATTCGAGTGATTTGTTGAATATTGTGGTGAGTGGTTTGGTTATCGTTTCTTTCAGCTCTTTCAGGTGGCGAGGATGGATCAAATCTCCACCTATCTATTTGCTTAGTTTTAAATTTTTGATATGTTTGATTACGTCTTCTTTTGTTACTTGAAAACTTGTCAGAAATAATTCTTCTTCGGTAACTACTGGTGCACCAATGTTTGGAATGGGGTCGATGTTTTTGTTTGCAAAAACTGACGCATAAAAATCGTTTAAAATCTCGGCAATTACACCTGGGTCAGATATTAAGTCTCCATTTTAGTTTTTAATTGGGCCAATTGAGTCCTTTGCCGTATTTCTGTTGTTTACATACTAGTAGACCATCTTTAGATTTACTTTTCCATTTCTAGATAGATCGATTTCGTAAGTCTTCTTTAATTTTCTAATTAGCTTAGTTCTATGTATTCGTCTGGACGTGCTCGGCAAGTATCTGTACACCATTTATATGCCTGCTTTTTCTTGTAATTAGATCCTTGATCTCTTTGTTCCATTACTTTGGCTTTACCGTAGATTTTTGCTAGATTTTTTAACAATATTTCATAAACATATATATTTACTGGATTATTTTATTACCGTCTATTCAGGAAATTTTGTTTTAGATTTACCAAGGATTCCCTTACTTTGGTCAAACTTCAGAAGACCTAAGCCGTATTTTTAGTGTTATAAAAGTATTCATGGTCTTTTTAGGCAATCCAGTCGGCATATATGGTTTCAGTTTGGCGCTAAAAGTACATATTTTTAAGATACTATACCTTGAAGGGGTTAAAATTGACATTGCCTTCTCTTAATGTGAAAATCAACTATTATTATCACACAGTAGCAACCCTTAAATTCGACCTTATTTTAAACATTGGCAACCCTGGAGCTAAGCAGTTAAAAGAGCACCGGTTTCAAATTTAACACCAAAACCCGTTTGATAATCGTTCATTTGTTAAGGCAGCTTGCGGTTCTTGCGCATTCAGTTTGTTGGAATTTAATACGACTTTTGTTAATTCCTTGGTTAATTTAATATACTTTTGTATAAATCATAGCCTCATTTTTTTTAAAAGCGAAGATTTGCAAAAATTGTGTAAAAGAAGCACGACTCGATTATAATAGTAAAAGGTAGAGATGCGACAGATATGTTTCCTTTCGCAAGCAAAAATCGCGAAAGTGTTGTTGGTCGCAACTTTTAATTTTTGCCGTGTGTTTTTTGCATATATGGTTTTGCTAGGTTTCAAATTATGAATTATTCATCCCCGAGGCACGAGTGATGCAAGTGGGGGTGGTTATGAGGTGGTCGGAGCTCCACCCATAATGACAACCCGGTTTGTGGAACGATAATGGCTTCCAGCAAATAAACGCATATACGAATAATCTATAAATAAATAGTAAGTACGTAAAAAGAGTACTAATTGTGTTTTTAGGCGATTTCTTCATCATTTACCTAATTTTTCATTTTAACGCGAAAAGCAGTTATTTTTACGATAGTATCACTGCAAAGAGTGTCGTACTCTGAGTGCGATTATCCTAAAAATAAGTCCTTTCCAAGCCTACCACAAGCCGTAATAAGGGCTCTCTCAGTCTACCACAAGCCGTAATAGGTGCTCTCTGAGCCTACCACAAGCAGTAAATGATGAATAGAATCCCTACAAACAACATTAGCCCATTTACGGCGGTAGAACTATATTTCGTATCTCCAAAATATAAGCCAATTTAGCGCTGAAGTTAAATTTAGACGCTATCTAAAAACTCTGGTTACAGTATCGAGGAAGAGAATATATATAATTTTATTAAAAACAACTATTGTGCAATCCAGAAGAAACTAAACGAGTGTATATCAGTGCAACATTTGCAACATTTCACCCCCGTAAGGGGCGCGGCGATTTGCCATCCTGGCCGCCATGCTGAGGGGACTCAGCACCACGTCTGGCCCCAGCTTAGCCTCTCTTCCTTCCTCCAAAACACTTGTTTCCTCTCTTTTCATACAACCTCTCCAACAACTTTCTCTGGCCAGCCTCTAATTTGACAGGGTAGATGCTTACCTTCTCCTCGGCCAACCGTCCTGGATCGGGGCTGAGGGGGGGAGGGGACAATGTTCCCTAACCCCTGAGCTCCGGTTTAAGGTGGTTGGTTTTTAACAACCTGCTTCATTTTCACCCATACCTTCCTCACATCCCTTTTCCTCTTGTCTTCAAAATCTATCTTTTTTACGCCGTGTATAAGGTGGAGCCGCCATGCCGATGGACTGCCAGGCCACCAGGCGGAAGGGGCGGGGCCGAAATGGCAGCGCCTGGCTCTGCCAGGTCTGTAAGCACCTCTTGCAGTGCGGGCAACTGCAAGAGATGATGAGCTATTGCGTCCCGTAGCACAAATAGGGTCACCATGCCCAATGATGAAATAAAAAAAAACCAACCCCCAACTTTCCCAAGAACATCAACGAAGCCGCCCTCTGGCAGCTCCGCCGAGAAAATGGAGGTCCTCCCCTTGTGCTTACGAAGGGGACCCTCCATACTTCTTCAACCGGAGAGGAGGCTTACTCCTCTCCTACACCTACGGGTGTAGGGGACTCCCCCTCACCCCCTTCTCTGGAGGTGCTTTCGGGCACCTCCCTAATTCCAGCGGCAGTCCCTCCTTTGCTTTCTAAAGAGACTGCCAAGAAAGCCAGCAGGCAGCCCATTGCCGACCGCCCCTCTTGTAAGCGGCTCGGTAGGGCAAACCCCCTTAGGGGGGAGAGGGAAGCCAGGCCCCTTCGGTCGCTTCCCTCGAAAGACTTGCTGGCAAGAATATTGAACCTTGCTGGCGGCAAGGCCTGTGCCTCCTCACAAAAGACTCATGACGATGCCAAAGGGACCTGCGATGTCCTGGGAGGTGATGGCCAACTGGAGGCCCCTCCTGTGATTGACATGGTCCTTGAAGAAAACCAGCCTTAAAGGGTAGGGCCTTCCAGGGGGGGCAAGGAATCCGGGCTCAGCGCCAAGCACTGAACCCGAATCCGCCCCTATGCAAGGTCCTCCTCAAATGGCTGGGGATTCTTGGCAGTACAAGGAGGGGAGGGATCTCCTCCGGATGATGTCCCTGCGACCACCAGGACCTTCTCGATTTCGGAGAAGGACCTAGCTGAGGCCGGTACATTTGGTCTAGGGGCTTCTACCGGCTGGGCTGAGAAGCGGGTTCATTCCCCGCCCTCGTCTCCAAAAAAGAAAAAGACCAAGACCAGGAAGACAAAGAAGACTCGGGGCTCCTCTCCATCCGCGGGGGCTGCGGGGACGGATTGCTCTGCTGCCACTCTGGCAAGCAACCAAGCCGAGATCGGCATATCCGGCCCCTCTGCCCCCCGGTTGCGGAGCCCCTGACTAAGACCATAAGTGCACAGAGCAGAGCCTCGATGACATCGGGGCCCCTGATTCAGAGGAGACCTGGCGTTTTCGAGCCCGCTGGCTTCAAAAGCTTCCTCGTTATTCGCTCCACTGATTGCACCATGTTATCCAAGGGCAACATGATCCATCGGAGGAGATCATTAGCTAGTGCAATTAATAGAGAGCCGAAGGTGACCCATTTTTCGGACGGGAGCCTTCTGGCGAATGTGGCGAATCCCGACGAGGCAGCCAAGATAAGTGCTCTTCGGACACTTCATGGCACCCTGGTGAGTGTGAAGCCGCACTCTACCATGAACTTTGTAAAAGGAGTAGTTTATGCAAGGGAACTCGTTGACTACTCCATTGAGGACATCACCCTAGAGCTGGCCGACCATGGGGCGCTCAAGGTCGAACGTGTGATGAGAAAACAGGGAGGGGCCTCGATACCCACCCGTACACTCTTTGTCACGTTCGACTGTGACAAGCTCCCTGAGTCGGTGCGTGCCGGTTTGTACCGCTACCGCGTGAAGGCATTCGTGCCACTGCTGTGGCGGTGCTATTACTGTCACCGCTTCGGCCATACGAATCGCTCATGTAGACGTGCAAAGTCGGGGTCACCCGAAGTCTGTGTAAATTGCTCCAAGGTCGCACACGATAAGTCCAAATTGCGGAGAGCCGCACCCTGCTTCTTCGACGCAATGTGGTGCATTTCTTCTTGAGAAAGAAAAAGAAATCCTGGCTGTTCAGGGCCAGGATCCACTCTCATTTCCCGGGGCTAAGGACTCGGTCCTGTGGCGCCCGGCTCGGCCTGGGACGTCATATGCCTCAATAGTTAGAAAGGCACCCTCTGCTCCTGAACCATCCAGGCCAACGAGCACGGTTGTTTCCGTGCCCATTCGAAGCCCATCTGCGGGCTCTCCCCAACCCGGGCGCTCCCCTGGTAAAGATGGCGGCAAAAAGGGTTCATACCCAGCTCCAGGAAAAACCAGGGTTCCCCCCCTCTTTCCCCAGCGTGACCGTTTCTCGTAAGGCGAAACGGCCACGCGACTCCACCAAGTCGTTAGACTCACAGGAGATAACACCCCTGAAGATGGTCGCTAGGCCATCTTCCGGGGTTCCTAAAGCTGTTCCCCAAGAGGAGGACAGCAACAAAGAAGCTTCGGCCCCTTCGCCCACGCCCCGAGGTGGAGCGAGTGGCTCGGAGACGGTGGTTCCTCGAAAAGAGGGACCCCGCCTCCGAAGCCGAACGCCCGCCTAAGGTTTCGAGGCGGAGGGAGGAAAAGACTCGCATGGAGAGCCCAACCTCCCCCAATAAGTCCTCGAAGGCGATAGCACCTTCTGCGCTTTGTCCGGCCAACAGCGCCCGGGCTTCTGCCCCCAGGAAGCATACGGCCATTCCCGTGAGGGTCTTCAATTCAAGGAGGGCCCCCGGGTCTCCTCCGAGCTAGGCCTGGAGGGCATATTCCTTCAATGGAATTGCCGTGGACTCCGGGCAAACTGGGAGGAGCTGCATGGGCTTGTCTCGTCCTGTTCCCCGTGAGCTATCGTTTCGCAGAAGACCATGCTAGGCGCGTGCCCCCTGCCCGCCCTCCTGGGGTATAAGGGCCTTGCGACCCCACCACCGCGGGATGGCTGAGCTGGGGGATGCGCGGTTTACACCCGGCATGATGTCTCCATTCTTCCTTTCTATTTAGATACCTCCTTTCAGGCAGTGGCTGTGCAGCTGCACCTGGATAGGAGGTATACTATTATTTCTGCCTACATTCCACCGTCAGCTGACTTCGACGCGGGGGAATTCCACCGCGTCGTGGCACGGTTGCCGAGGCCCTATCTCTTGCTTGGCGATCTAAACGGTAGGCATCCTCTCTGGGGAGATTACTCCATAAATCCCAGGGAACAAGTCCTTGCCGATCTAATCGTAGAGCTTGAGATGAGTGTCCTAAACGTAGATGAGTTTACGCATCACTGTCCGAGAACCGCTTCATTTTCTTGCCTTGACCTATCTTTGTGCTTTTCGGATGCACAGCCTGATTTTGATTAGGGGGTGGTCGATGACCTCCAGGGTAGTGATCACTTTCCCATTCAAATATCATCTTCAGGGCAACTGCTGCCTGAGAGCCTACCTCGGTGGTGCTTGTCGCGGGCGCGGTGGCCTGCATTTCAGGAAAAGACTGAATTCTCTAACTCAGTCGAGGAGTTTAGGTCGGTAGATGAGGCCGTTAAGTTCTTCTCCGGCCGACTCATCGCCGTGGGCCTGACTACTATTCCTAGGACGTCTGGCCGTTTTGCACGCCAACCACACCCATGATGTTCGGCTGAGTGTGAGACGGCCCTCAAACAGAAGCGTTTTGCCTACATGCGCTATAAGCGCTGCCCGAACGATTTCACTGTAGCTGAATTTCGTCGGGCTAGGGCTAGGTTCCGGTATATTTCGAAGCACGCCCGCCGCTCTTCTTGGCGGGCATACGTGTCTTCACTTAATGGAAAGACCCATTTAGCTGAGGTATGGAAGCGAGTCAAAAGGATTCGGGGCAAGTTCTCGCAGGACCCGCGTCCCGTTCTCAAAGAGAATGGGACCGCAATCTCAGACCCCGCGTCCGTGGTGGAATCCTTAGCGACCGCTTTTTCCGCATTCTCTAGCCGCGATGCTGCTCCGCCAGCATTCAATGCACGTCGGGATGTCGCGGTAGGCCGCCGGCTGGACTTTACCTCCAAAGGCGGAGAACCCTTCAACGACAAGTTTACTACGAGTGAGTTGCGTTCCGCTCTCGCTTCCTGCGCTTCTCGCTACCAGGCGCTGCGTCTGTCTTTACGGCTGAGCTGGTGGCAATACACCACTCGTTACGGGAGATTACGCGACGTGCCCGGTTTGGAGACCGGATTTTATCTATAGCGACTCACAAAGTGCCCTGAGTGCTTTCAGGGCATTGAAATCTCCGCATCGCCTGGTTCGCGATATCCGTGACGCCACGGTTTTGGTGAACCGGGTGGATGTCTAGATCATCTTCTGCTGGGTTCCTGGACATGTAGGAATTGCGGGGAATGAGCACGCCGATGAGGGCGCCAAAGAGTCCACGAGGACTCTGCGACCGGACCAGCGTTTCGCTCTTCCTCACACCGACTACATGGCAGGAATACGGGCAGCTCTTCGGACTGCTTGGCAAAGAAGATGGGAGACGGTCGAAGGCAACTTAAAATTGCGTGCCATTGCGCCGCGACTGTTCCCATGGACCTATCCCCCAATGCCGCGGCGGCTTCAGGTCGCTTTGTGTCGTCTCCAAATCGGACACACTCGTGTGACGCATCGTTATTTGATGGAGCGCTCGCCTGCGCCCTATTGCAACGACTGCGTAGTCCCCCAGACTGTTCGGCACATTCTTGTCGAATGTGTCAGTCAGGGTGATCTTCGCGCACGATACCTGTCCCGGTACCGGGATGGGCGGGGTCGCTACCGCCTGTCCCTTGTGCTCGGGACGAGTGCGTGCACTTTTGACTGGTGGACTTGTAGACTTTTAGGGGGAGGCCGGACTTCTCCCTTTCATTTAACCAGGTTTAATTGTTGTTTTTGTTTTTGTTTTTGTTTTTGTTATTGTTATTGTTTTGTTATTGTTATTGTTATTGTTATTTCTTTTTATTGTTGTTTCCTGTTTAATTTTTTGAAGTAGCCTAGAACTAGGCTGTTTGTTTACGGTGACTTATGCCTAAGTCGGCAGTCGCCAGATAGCCCCTTAAATAAAAAAAAAAATGCAACATTTCACTCTGAATAGTGCCTTGCTTTCAGGTATACCACGATCAAGAAAATCATAAAGAGATAAACGAAAATTTTGAAGAATGAAGGGAGGGAGGTTGTTAAACATATATTCAGTTCGCAATTCCTGAAAATATATGCATAAATACACAAAATTATCATGGCAAATTTATTTCATATTATACGAAGATTTATGGATAATTTTTTTTTTCAATATAAATCTTTATGCATATATGCGACGACTCCTAATATATGCAAGTCATGTCACAGTTTTTCTTGGTAATATACCGGTATATATATATATATATATATATATATATATATATATATATATATATATATATATATATATATATACATATATATACATATATATATACATATATATATATATATACATATATATATATATATATATATACATATATATATATATATACATATATATACATATATATACATATATATACATATATATACATATATATACATATATATACATATATATATATATATATATATATATATATATATATATATATATATATATATATATATGATATTGCGGCAGAAACTAAATATAGTTATGGAAGCAAATAGGGAAATGACGGCGTCTCTATATATAATAGAATGTGGATTTAGGGCACTTAATAGATCATGATAAAAGAAAGAAGTAGAATTGAAATTATTATTATTATTTGAGATAATGAGCAGAAAATTTTTGTGGGAAAATCCTAGCGGCCATGAACTTGAAAACAAGCTCCCACAGAACAGTGCCCATATGTCAAGTAAGAAAGAATAGTGCTAGAAGAAAGAAATTGAAATGTGTAAATAGAAAATAAATAAGTTTAAAATTATTAAAATCAAATCAATATTAAAATTATGAGGTATTAGCACCGACTCTTAATCTCGCATTGCAACCTCGTTTGAAGATATTAAGATCTTCCTGCATAACTTCTGCAAGAAAATCATTAAACTGCTTTGCCTTACTTGGCAAAAGGCAACGCTGAAACTGAGAAGTGCGGCAGCGGGGAATGCATCGGGGAGTCCATGTGGATGATGTCCATCCCCAAACCTTTTTGCTCTAGCAAGAGGTAGGTGTTCAGGAATTAAAAATTATAATGGCACTTCCCTACTGAAGTAGTATTTATGGAATATAGACAAACATTTAATCCTCCGTCGATTCTCCAAGTCATAACTAGCCCCATCAGGAAAAAAGGAACCTTCCTCTACGAACAACTCTATCTAAGAGAGACAGATCTCTGGCAGATGGGGATATCCAAACTGGAGAACAATACTCAAGAATAACGAGAACAATGGACCTGTAACAAGTGGCATTAATATCTTCATTATTATAGATATAAGAGGACTTACGTAAAATATCAAGTTTACGGGCAGCAGTAGCAGTTACATTTAAAAGATCCTTTCCATTAGTCAGGTGAGAATCATAAGTAATGCCAAGGATCGTTAGGGATTAAGACTCAGCAAGAAGTGTATCTCCACACAGAGTCGAGGATGAGGTGGCTCATTGTTACGAGATCTACTAACCAAGACGTTCTTAGTTTTACTTGAATTGAGCTACATACCCCAACGATCACACCATTTCCTAATTTTTCTAAATCACGATTTAGACTCATTGCTGGACACCTGACTAATGCAACAATTGTATTATCATCTGATTACAAAACAAGCTTGTTTTTAAGACCTTGTACCAAATCACTTATGTATACTAAAAACAACAAGGCCCAAGAACACTTGCCTTGTTGAACTCCAGACACAACACATCTAGGTTCACTAAAAACACCATCTACGACAACACGTTGCTGCCGATCTATTAAAAAGGTGTTAATTAGTCTTAGGATGTAGCTACCTATTCCAAGGTTTTTTAGTTTAAAAGCAAGTGTTTTATGGTAACACGATCAAAAGCAGCACTAAAATCAATCTGAACTAATTTAGATTCAAAACACTTGTTAAGTTTATCTTGCATACTGCAAGTCAAATCTAAAAGGGCATCACAAGTATCCTAATGCCTCTTATATGCATACTGACTTCTAGCGAGTAAGCTATTCGACTCCATGTAACTATACACGGGCCAAGATATCAGCTTCTCAGCAACCTTCGAGAGCACAGGAAGGATTGAAATAGGCCTGTATTGACTACAGTCGTCAGATAACATGCCCTTAGGAATAAGCACAACCTTGCTCAATTTACGATTATCAGGAAAGGTGCTTCGTTGAAATAAAAATCTATATTATCTGCTTAACTTAGGCGCTAAATCAGTAGACATATTTTTAAAAAATAAAGGGAAAATGTTGTCAGGATCGTCCTTGCCCCAGCTGTCAAGAATGTCAAGTATCTTTTTAACATCCCTTGCATGAAAAGCAGACCCAGTCAAACGAGGTTCAGGGTGGCAAGTGTTAGGAGAAAGAACTTCTTTAACTGACTGGTTTGCTTCAAAAGCTTGATGGAGTAACTCTGCCTTTTCTTTTGCACTAGTTGCTAGCTTCCATTTGGCAAAAGTAGTGGTAGAATGGTAGAAGCATTAGAGTCAAAAGAAGCAGAATTTAATTTAGTTCACCACAAATGAAACTGTCTGATTTATGCCAACTTACTCTTTAGATTATTCTTATATAATCTCTCAGCCCGATGGTAAACTCTGTTGGCAGTACGCCGAGTCTGAAAAAAGATCTCGAAGTTCCCCCGCGTCCAATTACGCCTCCATAAATTAAACTTTGTTTGCTTATCATGGTAGGCTCTTCCACAGAATTCATCAAACCATAGCTGGTCATTTGTACGAATCCTAATCATTATACTGGGAACATGCCTGGCCAAAACAGTAGATAATATATCATTCACCTTAGGCATTGGATGTGGGTCAGATATTGCATCCGAAATATTCAAGGCTCGACAACTCTCTTCACAACCAACCCAATCAGCTCGAGATTTAGGCCAAACTCTTTTTTTTATCGAGGCATTTGGGATACGCTGATTAACAGCTATGTCTATTCTAATGGAACAATGATCTTATATACCCAAATTTTCACAGACCTTAGCATCTACAGAAGCTGGAGCGTCTGTAAACACAAGATTAAGTCTATTATCTGAAATATAGGTAGGTTCCTGAATCATCTGGAGACAATCAGCAGCAGTGCAAAATTCATAACCTGACCTACCATGCTGATCAGTTACATTAGAATTGAGCTATTTTTCATGCTTTGCTTTACAGTCCGCACGAATTACAAAACAAGATTACCTATCTCTTGATTGAGCCAAGGCAATACGGTTATAAATATAGTCATCATTTCCTGAGTTATGGTACAACGCAAGTATATATATATATATATATATATATATATATATATATATATATATATATATATATATATATATATTTACTATAAATATTAAAACATAAAACTTCATGACACTTGCATTCTAAATTCCTTTGGCGATAAATTGGTAGGCCATACCATGAGCTCCAGGCGTATTTCGACGATAAATAAAATCAAGGCCAGAAAACCCCGGGATAAGGAATTCTGAAATGGATTTATTACTTGTTACTTGGGTTTTTGAAAGGAAATGTATGTCATAATTATTTGCATGAGCCTGAAGATCTAGAAAATTATATTTCAAACTATGAATATTAGAATAGAGGACATTGCATCATTGCATTTCTTCTTATGAAAATGAGTAGTAGGTCCAAGGTTCAACTCAACATCTCCAGAAAAAAATCAGAAACAAAAGCACCAGTAAAAGGTTTAAAACAAAAATATTAAATAAATCAACAAAGTAAATATAGTCAACAACAACAATATGTACAAAGGATTGAAAAGCAAAAAATTCCATGAACAACTGTAAAAGAACCGGAAAAACTAGTCACCATGGTGGGGACCGGACACCATGCAAGGCCAAATATCCCCAGAATTGCTACGAGACTGGGTGAGGACAGCTGGAATGGATTTTGAAAATCAATAAATAAAAAAAAGATTAAGAATAGAACAAAGGCATCTCCCTGAAAAACCTACTTAGCGACCTTGCTCATCTAATCAGCCTGCCCTACACGCCTTTTGAAAAATTCAGGTAAACAATAAGAAAGAAAAGTCAGACAATTGACTGTACCATTAAATAGGCCTGTTAGGAGACATAAGGATAAAATTACTTAGTTATCTCAGATACTAGAAATTTATTAACCAAAACCACCACAAGGCTCACAATAAGATTAAATAAACAACGTAACTGAAATATTTTGTTATTATGTTAAAGATTTGAGAAAGAAATGGCTCTCAAACGAGTTTTCAGCTTAGTTATGCTTAAAATTCGTTAGCGTTGGGGGAACTAGCATCACGCCAGACCACCTAGCTTAAAGCTGTCCATTTTACTATATATTTTGCCAAGTGGGTAAAGTACTGGGCGATTGCTTTGAAAAATAAAGAAAAGGGGGCAATAGTAAAAATCTTCGCGTAACACTGTATTAAACAAGCAAAAATAAAGAGAATTACTAAAGACAATAAATACCAGAGGAAAAAAATAGTCAATCTTACATTACCTTCATTCATCGTTCCAGATTAACAGGTTCCAGTAGGAGCAAGGAAAATTATTTTTCTGGGCTAATTTGGAGCCTTCCTCGTAGAGAATAAGTCGCAGTAATCATCCATAACCTAATGCTAGGTTAAATGAAAAATGAGATGATAAAACCAAAAAGCTATAACAAATCACAAATTAATAAAAAGCTCAGATAAAAACAAACAAGCCAAAAAAGCTACAAGGATGTACTTTCCTACCTGAGGGAGAGGGTCAGCTCCCCTCGGCTAAGAACATGCAAAGAAACCAACAGCAATTAAATCATATAACCAACAGTGAGACTGAACTGAAGGTTGACCTCCGGCTCTTTTGGAAACCAAGTTTATTATTATTATTTGAAATATTTTTAAGTGACTATCAGTGACAGTGTGGATCAGTGACGATCCCAAAGCAATACTGAAACTTTACTACTACTGGATTAACGAGCCTGCAGGGAACTTCAAAACATTCTCAACTGACACCTAATCGGTGATCCCCTAACACCGTTGAGGCAAGTTGGGACGTCATGTCTTGGAGAAGAAGTGGTCGGAATTTAGGTACGGGTTTGCCAAGCAGTATAGGATCAAAAACTGGCGTGAGTCCTAAAGCAAATGATCACAACAAAAGATCTAAAAATAAATCAACTGCTCCTCAGCTTGGCAATCTTCATCCAGCGGGTTTGCTTCACCCGTGTAAGCGGGAGCTTAGGTTGCAAAAGAGAATGTCATAAAATGTGCCACTTGCAATTTAAATATTTGTGAATATTTCATTGTGTTGTAATAGATGTGACAATAGGTTTTGCTTAAAAACTACATATGTGCATGGAAATTGCACCAACTATGATTAATGCAATTATTGAACATGGAGGGGATATGGTATTGTACAAGTGTACAGAGTGCAGGTATAGACCGTTTGAATCTAGTCCTAACGGTGATGTGGCATTACTGTTGGCTGCTCTGAATCAAATAATGACCACTCTAAGAGATTAGCTGATAACGTTCATGTACTTTCTTACAATGTGGCCTCTCCTATGATAGCAGGGACAATAGCACTTATCCGGCAACCACTCCCCTTGGTATGGAGAAGAGACTAGAACGCTAATAAGAGAAAAAGTGCAAGAAATGGAGGAGAGACAAAAAAGAGCAAATGTGATTTTTGTTAGAGGAATTAGAGCAGAAACTAGCTAAATATTTTGGAACAGCTTCAACACAGTAGTGCAGCATATTGTGGGCTCCACTGCCTTACTCTCCAATGTCTCTTTTGTGAATCAGGAGCAAAACCCCTATAGGGTAAATATCTCTGATCTTACTCAGAAATCTCAAATACTTGAGAAAGTAGGACAACTCTCAAATGCTGTTAAAGTCAAAGGGGTATTCTTGAAAAGAGACCTGGCATAGAGCAACTGCAAGAAATGCTCCGTCGTAGGCAGCAGGCTACTCCTCGCTCTCACACTTACTCACTCTTTACTGTCCAGCCACCGACTCTAGCGGAACTCTCCCCGGAACAAGACTCGAGCCCAAGCGGGGCAGTTGACCTTTTAAAGTAAATAGATCAAGGGCAGAAGGATGTGTTGTAAATAATGTAAATAAGGTTTTAGAGTAATAATGTGAATATTGTTTCACGTTCTGAGTTTACTATATTAAGGATATGCACTTTGAATTTAAATTGTATCACAAATAAAGTTAATATGCTAAATACTATGGTATTGGATAATAATATTGACATCATAGCAGTGACAGAAACCTGGCTTACATCAGTTACTCCTGACTCCTTTATCTCTTTGCCTGCCTACCATTCAATAGTAAGAACAGATACAGTGGGCAATCCAAGAAATCATGGAGTGAGGTTGTACGTCAGTAAGAAGATATCTTTTCTAACAATGGATAAATCTTACCTTATCCTACATGACACCCTACTAAACCTTATACCTTCTTTATAGGCAAGCAAGTACTAATGCTAGGGGATTTTAATTTACCTGCAGTGGATTGGTCCAACAACAAATCAATAAATCTTACCTACGACCATATGACAGTGCATATTTTGAATCGTTTTAATCAATTGGGCTTAACGCAATTGGTCGCCTTTTCAACATTCTTGAAGCCATACAATATCCTGGACTTTGTACTTAACTCTGAGGTTGATAAAATCGGAGATATAAGTGTGCTGGCTCTCTTACCTGGTTGTTCTCATGTACCTGTTATTTGTGAATACATCTTTATGAAAATACCATAATTAACCTGGCGGTGTAATCAGTAAGAGATCATGGAAAAGGGGTAACTATAGAAGAATGAAACTTCGCCTGAAAATAGGGACTGGGAGTATGAAGTTTAAAATCTGAGTATCATTGAGCATTATGAGAGGTTCTTGGAGATCCTGCTTCCACTCATAGATGTATATGTCTCAGTTATTAGTGCTAACTTACCACCGGAGTGATATAAGCTACCAACCTACTGTATAAAACGATAAGAGCTGCTATCCGTCGTCGGAATTTGATGAAGCCAAAACAATATTAGGTTATTTTAACTCAATTAATAGTGAATTCAGGAACTATTATATTCGAACACACGTTCAGTTTGATGGGTCACTGGTGGATTGTCTCAAAGAAAACCTGAAGGCATTTCATCAGTACATGAGAAACAAGAAGGTTGGGGCTCGTACAATAGAGCATTTGAAACAAAACAACAATATTTGGGATAATAGGCATATGACTGAGTATTTAGCTTATAGTTATGCTTCTGTTTACAAAGATGATTCCTTAAATCCCTCTCCACATCAGCTAAATGTAAATGACATTGACCTAATAGATATTAATTACTCTTGGTGATGTTTCAATAGCGGTGAAACGTATAAAAAAACCCTCTTCTAGCATAGGTCCAGATAAAATTCATCCTATATTAATAAAATCTTTCCCGGCGTTAATACTTGTATTAGACAGGCTGTTTATTGCAAGTTTGAGGAATGACTGGCTCCGGGACAATTAGAAGGTTTCGTAAGTGATACCTATTTTCCAGAAAGGTGTGAGGTATGATCCTCTGAACTATAGGCCAGTGAGCCTTACCTCAGTATTTTGTAAGACAATGGAGACGATTCTCGCAGAAAAGTTAACATCTTACCTGGAAGAGAATAGTATGTTCTCTGATGGGGAGTACGGGTTTCGAAATGGAAGAACTGTTGGAGATCATCTACTAATTACATATAACTACGTCACTACTTTGTTATCGGAGGGTGCTGCTGTGGATGTGGTTGTCTTGGTTTCTTCAAAGCCTTTGACGTTGTGAGTAATTATGTGCTATTAAAAAAACTGAGATTTCTGGTGATAGAGAACATATTATTGGACTGACTTGGATCCTTCTTGAGATGGCGCAAGATAAATGTTGTGGTATCTTAGGCGAATAATAGCGATAGCTAGGTAAAAGGCGTGGTCCAACAAGGGTCAGTACTGGCCATGCTCCTTCTTGTGGTATACTTCTACCATTATCTGTAGAAGTATCTGTACAGGATAATTGCAGATGATTTGAAAATTTATCTACGAATCTCAGTACTTATCTTTGCCTCTCTTGCCATTGCCACATATTCTTGTCAAAGAAATATTGACTTTATTGCTAATGTTGCTTGGTCATAAGGATTAAATCTGAATTGGTTTAACTATGTCATCATGAGAACTAGAGACGGATAGTATCATGGAAAGAATTGAGACCGCTGAGTCAGCACTACCTATATGGACAACCACTGAGTATTTTTAACTCGCACAAAGATTTGGGCATCATCATTGACTCATCTCTAAGATTTCACCAATATTTCCGCTCTAAATTAAACAAAGCTTCTGGAATTAGCTCGAATTTCCTTAAATCAGCCATCTGTTGACCTCTTAAATTCATGCTAGGCCTGTCCATAGCCCACTGCTGAAATTGGGTTCTGATCTAGGGAATACAGGTTTAAGAGAAGACAGCAAACTATTGGAATCGCAAAGAACTTGGACGCTTCATATTGATGGTAGGGCTGGTTTAAATTATAACGAGAGACTTTGCTACTAAATCTTTACTCAATTAAAGTCAGTCTTCTCCGTGCTGACCTGATAAAATGCTAGAAAAAATTTAACAATAATGCTAGTATTCAGCCTGAAGATTTATGTGTCCTTGCCTCACATCAGGCTAATCGCAGTCATATCTTAAGGTCCCATACGAATATTTTAACTTAGAGCTTAGAAGAAGATTTTTTAACAACAAAATAGTGGATAAATCGAATAATGTAGCATAAGAAGTAGTCACTAAAACTAGAGTTAACTCTTTCAAGTCATTATTACAACATCTCCTATAAGATTATCTATTCTTATATGCTAAATAACCTGGAAATAACCTGAATTAAATAGTTGATGCAAAAGTAACTAACACTTGTGTTATATTTACTTGATGTATGGCTGGTATGTCTGATTTAAATTATAACGACATACACCACTACTAAATCTTTACACTCAATTAAAGGCACTTATAAAAAGCTTACCTCTCTTGACATGACATGACCCCTTCCTGGAGTTAGCCAGGAAGAGCTAAAATCTGTGTTAAGGAAGCCACCCCAAGTACAAGGGAAAAGCGATTTGACCAAATTCGTCGCACTAACGGTACCGGTAACGTGCGAGAATATCCTCTAGAATTGGAGATTCATTGGAAATGTGCTGAACAGTCCAAGGGAGAACGCAGTTTCCACAGTAAGATGCAGGAGAAAGCCACAGTAAATGGTAGTCCGACCCACAAGTGTGCCTACATTTTAAAGACGAGAGAAGGAGAAATGAAGCTCTCGCGTATTGGGCGGTAGGTCCATGCCATGATACGCAGCTTTATGTTCCCCAAGGCCTTCTCATAGCTTCTTTGTTAAGCACTCCGTAGGCCTGCCGGATTCTTATAATGTAGTAAGTGACTGGTTGCCTATTCCTAACAGACTCTTTGGCGCCATAATAAGCGCGTTCATACCCCGAAATTCCTAGATGTCCACAAACCCAGCAAAAGATAATCACGTCCCTCCCGGCTCACGGCAAATGAAGCGTAACAGATACCGTGAATCAGGGATGAATGGGGTGTAAATAACTAATATCCCAATTGTGCTCATGGCGCTTTGTGAGTCGCATCAGGTGTCCGAAAATGGAACGACTCGTTATCTCCCGTAGAGGTCAGCGTATTGCAGACAACTCAGTAGTGAAGACAGAGGCAGCGCCTGATAGAACCCCACTGACTTCGAATAAAGGGGATAAGGCGTGAAAATTCGTGTACACTGGCATGGATCTAGCGTGAGACGAAGTGTACTCCAAAAGTGACAAAAAATAATACTCACGGCACCGTGAAAACTTTGGAAGCAAAGAAGGGTCAAAAAATAGTAAATGGTGGTACATTCCCGTATAGTGTCCTGGGCTGAATCAGAGGCGCTACCTATACAAGAGTTATAGCGTTCTCTTGAAGGAATTTCCTAGACCTAGATTTAAAAGAATTTAGGTATGACTGTGGTCTTTCAGCGGCATAAGCACAGTCAAGATTGGATGCAGATGCCCGGAGAGACTTTGAAAAATGATAAAGGTGCTAGGGTCGTGCGCACGGATGTAGAATCAACTGTGTATAGTGTGGTGGATCAAATCCGCATTTCGCAATACAAGTTTGGCTGCAGTTTCATAAAATTTGCGTCTGTAGTCAAGCTTCAAACAAATATAGGATAGGTATAAAATTGAGGCAGTAATCCTATCTGCACCTTAGTCGCATAATGTCCATGGTCCGGGAAAAAGAGGACCTAAGGCTGCATATATGAGCCTCTCAGGTGAGCCTTCCGTCTAAAACAAGACCAAGAAAATAGTGCGCCCCCAGCAAGTTCAGGCGATCTTCGTTTAGTAAAGAGTCTTGGTCAGTGTGGAGTGGCGCATTGGGGCAGAAGTGTATAATATTAGTTCTGGCGAGAGAAAACCGAAAACAATGCAACGGCAAAGCGAGAGGTGTGTTTCATTACATGTTTGTATCGACGCTCCAGAGTTGGCATCTGGTATGTACCAATAGTGATAGAACGGTCATCCATGTATAGTATATCGGAAACTCTACTAGGAATACCTGAGTGACACCTATGGTACGTATTTCAACAAGGTGAACACTGAGAACACTTCCCTGTCAGAAACTCTTATTCATCTACATTGGGCCAAAAAGGGTTACCTCAGCCTGTACTCTAAATTGACGATCTAGAATAAACTAGGAAATAAAGATTGGGACGATTTCTCTTTCCTCCATAGTTTAAAGAGTATAAGAGATAATAAATGGCTTTGGCATGAGGTTTCATACGCAGGAATTTTTCGAAATTGGACTGAACCAGTCGTGGTAGATTTATCTTTTGCCAATTCGCGAAAAACAAGCATAGTAGCCATTCGCCAAAAGTTTAGGGGATAATCTTTCTCCATATTATCTTTATCATATCTAACAGAATGGCATGTCTCTCTTACTTAGGTGTCAAAACATGACAGACGGCACATTGTCCGGACAATGTGAGTTGTGGAAAGCCACTCACTCAATTTAAATCTCTTGTTCAACGGTTATCCTTCTTTATAGGTAAAGTCTAGACGGCGGTCTTTATCCACACTTATGCGCGCCACAAAGAGGTGCTGGCGTACTTTAAAACATACCGCGACGCTTACAAGGCATGTAAGCATAATGCTCCATTTGAGGGTGGTCTCTTATTCGACCAAGCAACCCGGAATTATTAAGGTGGAAAACTGCCAGATGTTCTAGGAATAGAATGAGTCACCCAGGGATGAAGTTCCCGGAGCAAAGCCAAACCGCCCGATCTACCAAACTTAACTGCTTGCCTGAGACAAAAAATTCATTCATTTCTCCAAAATGCGGGCCAGTAATTCCCATCCAAACTTTACATCCTTTGGTCTTTTATGAGGGAGCAGCCAATGAAATAATATTTGAATGAGAAAATTTGGCTTATTATAGAGCTCATCGACCACTTTATAACCAAAATTGTGTTGTGCATCCCGAGAACACAGGGATAGATTAAGATAGGAAAATGAAGCCATTCTCAGGCATAGATGCGAAAACTCATTAATATTTTAGACACCTATCTAGAGCTTGTCGATCATGCCACAAAGACCTCACCCAAGGGATTAATCGAGTAGTCTCGTCAAAGAGGGTGCCAACCGTGCAAATTCCCAGACAGTAGATAAGGCCTCGGTAACCGTGCTACGAGATGGCGAAATTACACCACTTCAAAGTGCCTGACGGTGTAATGAAGGTGGAAATAGCAATATACCTCTTATCCAGATGTAGCTACACTACGGCTGCATGAAAGGAGGTATTTATAGCAAATTAAAGAAAGGAGACATCATGCTGGATGTAGGTCACGCATCCTCCTGCCCAGTCCTTATCTCGTGTTGGTGGATGCGCAAAAAGCTTATACCTAGGGAAGCTTGAAAGAGGGTAAGTGTCAACCATGGTCTATTGCAAAACAAGCTAAGTGAAAACGCGACGAGAGGATCGTCAAAGCTAACGGTACCTCCTTTGTACCGGTTGTAAAAACTTTTTAGGTACTGAGATTCCTTGTAATTCCTGCCAGTTGTTTTGGATTCTGCGTCAATTCCATTAAGAGAATATGTCCTCCAAGCGTTATAACTGCTTTGAGTTCTTTAGCATATTTTTACTATTATAAACCACTTTTATTTCTGAAAGCATCTTCCTTCCTCGGAACATGAAAGCTTTTGCAGGTTTTATTTTCCAATCGTTTCCTTGAAACACTATTTAATTTTACATTAAAAAAATATCACATCTCCTCCATTTTTATCTCTAAAATCTTTTCTCGAGCACATTAGATATAAAAGCTATGTCACCTGTGGTAAATTTGCAAATTTTTCATTATTCCCCACTATGCTTGACTTATTGCCTCAGAGTAAAACAGAATTTGGTCTTGTAAATACTGTATTGTGCCTCAACATCTAGTCGTTGTTTTTAAATAAGACACCGTGATTAGCTAAGAACAAGTAAAGAAGATTGTCACCTTGTGTCGTCTATTTTACCCTCTCTATATGGAATTTATCCTTAAACATTGAATTAATCTCTGACTAGCTATATCATTACCAATCTTATCTTAATACACAGTTGCTGAATAAGGGAAATCCTATGCGTACTTCTATAATTGCATTAACTTAAATATATACCCGCCTTCTGTCTCTCTTTCTATCTGTTTGTGTCTCTCTCTCTATCTCTGCTCTTTTTCCTCAGGGGTTGGTCCCAGAGAGGCACTTGCTTTTTTTAGCTGGGCGAGTCAGCCCTGAGGTTCCTTTGGGTTTCCTAGTGTTGTGAACCTGTTTATTATTACCCCACTTTTTATGCTCCCAATTATTTTATTTTACTGCCATTTATCTCGCTCCTGTCTTTCGCCTTTTCATCGGCTCTAACGGTTCCCTGAGCAAGATATGTTTGTTTTTTATAGAATTTATTCTGAATTTTTATTCCATGAAGATCAGTGGTGGTGCATCTCGGTTGCCTCCTTTACCCAATGTCCAAGGATAAATCCATTATCAGCTCTTTTTCTCTGTGGGTAGGAGATGTAGGACAGCCTATTTCTCCCAACAAATAGTGTGGGTAACCTGTAGCCATTCTTCGTGAGCACATACCTGACATAACCGAATCGTGAATTGCAAAATCACCGGGCCCTTGTAGGCCTACGTGGGTGAAGGCAAAAGTGATAATTTTAGCTAAATTTGTTTGCTATAGCTTCCCGTAATCCCCAAATTTCCCCTTTTCGGAAGAGTTGTCGTGCACAACGTTTTTCAGTTGCATTTTCAGCCTTCCCTTTCGCCTTGGATCCCTATGCAAACAATATCGATCCAGATCTAGATTATCCACATTTTTTGATCATGAGTTCCTCATCTAAACTCCGCTTGCAAAAATAGACTTGTTGACATCAACGAATCATTTGAGTCCTGCTGTGGTGAACCCTAACAGGTGTTGTAATGAGTTATTGTTGAGTTTGTGGTTGAGGTGTTTTGTCACTCTCAACAAAACCTCGTCCGAAATCAGTCTTCGATTGCTCAGGTAACCCAGTTTCTGTATGAATTGTAGCTCTAATCATGATATATCTTTGTGCGCCAGAGCACTGGTGTGTGCCAAAGCGGTGATGCGCATAGCACTGCGTTTGATAACCTTCCAAAGCTAGTTGCCTATGGAGGTTACTCGACGGAGCCTCGACACTCTTCAAAAGACTCTTCTTCTGCTGTTCATTATTCTTTGTCATCAAGCCCAACCCGTTTTTCACATGATGTATGATCCTTAGCAGTCTACTTGGTTGCAAAATACCATCCACTACCTCGCACTTTGCCTAGATCGCTTCCTCTTCCCATTCATTTGATACGCATGATCCGATACTATTATAACATCGAAAACTGCGGTTGCTGGATCAACCCATCTCAGACATCGAAAGCTTCGTCGGATCATGAGGCCAGAACTACCCTCCGAAATTCTATCTTTGACCTTGTGTTTTAGCCGGGTCGTGAAATCTAGTTATAGCCAGGGGCCTCTGCCAGTTCCTCAAGGCCCAGGCAAAATGTCTCGTCACCGCTCTTTCCAACATCTCTTCAGCTGCTACAGCAGGCTCTTTGAATTATCATCTCTTGCCACCCCCTCTATGCTCTTCGAAGTGCACTTCATTCTTTATTTGAGCCCTAAAGGATATAAAGATATCAACTGTGATTGGTACCCGTCCTTTTCCAGCGGTTTCTGCCTTTGTATTATCAACAATATTATTCCTTTAGAGGCTCATCTCATGCTGAGTTGTCATTATTTGTTTTTATTTCATCATGTATCTCCCCTCCCCCTTTATAGTACCCTCTAAGCTGTTGTCTTAGGTTTTTTCTAGCAAGGGTTTTTCCTATTTTATCTATTTATCTTCCTCCTTCTTTACCATTGTTTAGTCTAGACCTTTTAGAACCTATACATCAGTTGTCCTCCCACTGTTTTTGCTTATAGATGTTAATGCCGATCACCCATATTGGGGCCACGTCACTCGTAATTTTAAAGGTTATCTTCCTCTGCGTTTGAAACACAAGTGATTTTAACCCTCCCTTATCATCCTCAAACGGACTCTTTGGATGGGTTGACGTGTCTCTCTGTTCTCCAGATTGTCTCACTAATTTTTGGTGTTCCATCTTTAATGACTTTTATATGGGTGACCACTTCCCTCTTGTCGTCTCGGCTGCTCATCCTAGCCCTTATTCAAGCATGCCTCTGAAGTGGGACTTAGGCCATGCTGATTGGAAATACTTCTGGGAGGAGTCTTTCACAGGTTCTAATTGGGGACGTCAAAGGTGTGTAGGTGGTAGCCTTGTTCTTGACATCGATTATCTCAAACGCTGCCACACAAATAATTCCTCTGAGGCGACTCACATTAAGTCGTTTAAGTGTGGTCTGATGTACCACGCATTGCCATCCCTTGAGATCTTTAAATGAGTATGCCTGCTTCCGGTTGAATCCAACCTTTTGAAGCATGATTAACACAAATCTAACTTATGCGCTTCGCAGCTATATCATCGTTAAGCTTATTGAACTTCATTACGTCACTACTTGCATAGATTTCCATTATGACGCCTACCCCAAAAATCTAGAAGAGGATTACAAAGATCCATGGTCGTTATCCGCACGGGTCGAGATGATTTTGTTCCGCCACTAGACTCTCTAAATTTGTACAGATCTAACTTGTCCCTGAGTTTCAGTTCTTGGATCGCACGGTATCCTGGTTACCATACCTACTTCTTCTTCGAAGTGGCTGTCTGTGGGCTCTAGATATTATAAAGGTACTCTCCCTTACTCGTTTTGCAGCAATTGTCAAACAATGTGGTAACTCTACACTGCTCTCAGAAAATCTAATTTTGACTTTGAGTGCCAAATTTATTTTTCGGCTTCACTTCTTTCCAGTGAAGCCTTCCGCATCTCTCCCGTGAACAGCCTTTACGTTGAGAGTGGGGTTGCTCACCTTGCCTTATCATTCACTCCAGATCTTTTTGTGAATCCTCTGTCATGTACGACAGTCACTTGCGTCATAGGTTCAAATATGCCTATATGCTGTTGAATCAACGTAAGCATTCCATAGATTTCCGACTTTATCACGCCCGTTGATCATCCGGAAAGAAAATCATCTCTCTCTCTTAGGTGACCTCTAAAGGTCCTTGCCATTCTGTTGTTGGCAATTTCTAGTTCGTGTGCTCCATTCTTTCAGAGTTTGCAACAGAATGTGGATCTTGAACAAGTCCTCCGTTGTCCCTTGCTCTCTTAAGTGCCAATTTTTCAAGCATACGTCCTACATACATAACATTGCCCTATATACACATATGGTTCCAAGTCAAAACAAGGCGTGGATTCTATGTAAAGCCATTTATGAGGCGAGTTTTAACTTTAATTTGCCGCGGGTGGGATCTATTTATCTTTTAGTTTCATTCAAATTTGCCCTTTTAAAGATTTCGTTATTGTCTTCTACTTTACATAGAAATGATTTACAAGCGATTCACTCTTTTATAATTTACATTCTTTAGTGTCACAAATTGGTAACTGGTTGGTAAAGAATGCGTCCCATTATGGGATTCTATTCTTTTCGGTTACGGAGCATGTAGGGGTACTAGGCAACTAGATGGCTGATCAGCTGGTCCGCTTAGCCTATCCTGGGGGTGTGAATAACTCTGTAGTAAATTTTCTAGATTTTGTTTCCCTCAATAAGGGATTATGTATTTCACTTGTAGCAGGAAGAATGGGATTGGTGTTCAACGTCTAAATTACGCAATATCAAAAAGCTTGTTCATACTGTCCCTCGAGCCTTCAGAGAATACGGTCTAGATGTAGCCCTTTCCTGCATAAGGATATTTGTCACACGGCAATTACCCACGGCCATCCTTTTTCGGCTTGTACTGGCCCTTGTTGCCTTTTTTGTGAAAGAGAGCAATCGCTCGCATATCTTCTATTGGAACGTCCTCATTTTGCGATTTTCTGGTGTTCCTGTTTCTCGATTTTTTCAAGTATACCGCACCTCTTCCACCTTCGTTTTTTCTTAGCAGAGCAAGCGATTATTAAACCCTCAATTTTATTTTGTTTCATAGTGGTGTTGTCCTTCTTTTATAATTAATTTGCACCCAGTTGTTTATGCAATCATTTATAACCCACTAAGATTCGGCAGCTGTCCAATTTGTTTCTTCCTTAAATCCTTAATATCTAACCATAGCAATGGCACCGTTTAGCCATCATTAAATGTGCTATTTTCATTTGATTTGATATTACTTTAAAAAAGGCAATTAGTCTCACATTATTCCTTAAGTTAGCCAGATAATGTTCAAGTTGAACATTTTCATTTGTATATTTATTAATTTTCGTCTCCTTTACCCCAAAATAAGTAAATAACTCATCCTTTTATTCGAAAGACTGTATTCATTACTATAGAAATATTTTAGCCTTTTTAGTTACAGTTTAGGTTCCCTTAGTTTGTTTTTACTCTCTTTTAAACGATTACTTTTTACTCACAATTTATTTTTTTGGTCCTACGATTATGAAAGTATTTTAATCTTCGTACTCGATTCCTAAGAAATACAGCAATTTAAAAAAAAACAATGATCATCATTTTAGTGAGGAAAGAGAAGATGACTGATGTATTAGTTAAATTTGCGTATCCACTCCTCAGATCATTAACGAGATAGTCCGACAGAATGAAGAAATGAACATAAAATCAGATTGAAAATCGCTGGCAGCCTCCAAAAAGGAATGGGAGGCTGGCCTTAATCGGGAAAGGATTGGTCCAAGGAGTATTGTGTTTTTTAGCACATGGAGAGAGGGTAGAGGTGCCTATTCTTCTTCATGAGACTATGGATATGAGTAAGTCTATAGGGAGCACTGGTATTTTACGTTACGAGAGAAATTGTACAGAAAGTTTGCTCAATTGTCTTTGGGTACAGGAGTTATCGCTCCTATATCAATTAGTAGCCAGTTGTATACCCCATCGGTCACGTCAGGGGGACGTTTTTTATCCACGTCAAGCAAGTAATCGTATTCAATAGACCAATCTAACAGTACACTCACTTGCTTGGCGTGGAGGAAGAACGTTGTTCAGTTGTGCTCGCTGCAGTGTGAGGTAGTTACTCTTTCCTATACTAACCGCATACCATCACTGCCTACATTGTAGTTTCCCTTACTATAGTACAGATTTTACTTTAATAAAGGGCTATTCATTTCTTCGGTTTATTACAGCTCCTACAAATAATCCTGGCGAATCGACTATGAATGGAGTCTTTGAGTACACTATTTATGACGCATCTGGGAGGTACAAGGGATTCTCGAATTTGCCACAACAGGTAAAGCTTCCGTTATTCTTTCATCTTGATGTGTTTTATAAAGTTAATTTAAATATGTAAATGAGTCTTTGTCAACTTTAATTAATCAGGTATTTAATGGATCCCTTCAGGGGCTTCATAGTTATAGGAGTGCAAAATAAGTTCAATTATTAGATTCAAACAAAGTTTTCGCACAACTTTTATTAACAATGATTTACAAAGAAAAAATAGAGCAAAAGAAACATACCAATGAACAATGCAATCACCAGTATTTTTGAGCACCTGTTTCCAACGATGGGATAGATCATGGATAGCTTTGTTGTAAAAGGCAACTGACTCGTTACCTATAAAGTCTAGACCTGCGGTTTTCAGTTTTTTGTCATTAGCGAACGTTTTACCATCTAGGAATTGCTGTAGTGCTCGAAATACTTATTAGTCTGTTTGTATTAGGACTTTAGGACTGGTAATTTTACCGTGGGTAAGGGAGAGCTTCAGATTCCAGCTCCATGAGTTTTTCACAGGTATGAGTTGCAACGTGTGGTTGGGCGTTATCATGAAAATACATGACATCAGTCAATTCTGGTCGTTCTAGCATAATTGCTTCTGTCATCTGTTGTAGTTGCTGACTGCCTAATTGCACTTCCATAAACTGATTTCGTTCCAACATTTCTCAGTAAATAGCTTCGTTCACATCCCACCAGAAACAAAGCATAGGCTTCCTTTGGTGTCTCTCCCCCTTTGCCTGAAATTGTGCAAGTGCACCTAAGTTTGGACAGCTTCTTTAGCGTGCTATTTTTGATTGTAGCACGATTTCTCGCCAGCAGTATAACCACATTGTTCATCCAATCAAAACGAAATGTCCTAGGCTGTAGGTTCATGAAGTCGATTAGGCTGCACTGAAGGTCGAAGTGCGTCAGTTTACGTGGAATTCATACGTTTAGTTTACTGACTTCGAGCATTTTCTCAAAATTTCTGAATAACTGACGCTAAACCTTTCAGTCAGCTCATGTTATGTCAGATGTGGATCAGTTGACTTAGGGGACCAACGTCTATTATCAATAAGAGAGTGAGAACTACGTCTTGGCGGATTTTAGTGATCAAATTGGTCACTCGGATACTTCTTAAACCGATCGTATGCTGTGCCACAACTTATTGTGCCTTCTTCAAATGCTTAGTTGATATAAGGTTGCGGTTAGGCACCGTTCCTGCCCGACTTGTATTCATACAGTAAAAGAGTACGTTGCTATCTACGAGAAAGAGTCATTTGATCGGTAATTTTTGAAACTTTAGCTATCAAAAAGGGTGCAGGACTAATTACTGCTTCTTGGCCTAGGCTTTCCTAAGCCTCTCTTTAAAGTGCATAGTGACCTTGTCTACCTAGGATCTAGGTCACTTTTCTCTTTCAAATGAGGACTAAGAAAGACTAGGCCACTACATTACACATTAAATAGGCGTACACCTTGTATAAATCTAAGAATAAATAAACTTTAAGAAAAGGTTGTGTGGGAACTTTGTTTCTTAACTAATAGTATAAGGTCGTAACAAATTGAAATTATGTATTGACAAAGAAATGAAAACTACTTGAGATGAAGTCGGAAAATCTGCTGACAAACAAAAGTACCGTAATCTTTCCGCGCGTGCGGACTTATATCACTGCGTCTTTTATAGGTACCAGGAAGTAGATTTCCTATTCCCGTGGCAGCTGGAATATCTGGAGAGAGCACTACGAACTCAAATCCGTTGGTAAGCACACAGAAACAGGCGGAGAAAAGGGAATTCGAGAATATGGAAATATCCACTACGTGCTCGAATATCAGCCTGGGTGGTGAGACCAGTCCGCCTCCGAATGCAAATTTTAGATTGAAAACAAATAAAGGGTGAGCATCCCAGAGCTTTTTGTTATATAGAAATTATATTTTAAATCTCAAAAGGGCTGTGGTACAGGAAGGAACGCAAAATGAAATATAGTTTTCTTGAAACTTTTAAAATTTTATTGTTTTTTTCCACTCTAATGTGTTATGCAGGATCCAAAATTTCTTTGGCATTAATTAAAAGTAAATAATACAATTTATCACTTTATTGTGTTGTTTCTAAAGCGTCAACCATTTGCGATATATTATCATCATCACTTCATCATCATCATCACTATAGTTTGTTATGACCTGTTTTTTTATAATTCTTTTATAATATCAAAAATCAAAATGGTGAAGTTCAGAAATAACTATAAGTATAGAAATCTTGTGATTTTTTTTTAAAACCCAAAGAATTACAGATGGTGAAGTTCAGAAAATTTAACCATGTCTGTTTTTGTTAGATTTTAAAATTTAATCTTAGTAGCGAAGCGCAAGCTCCAATGGCGAAGCCATTACCTTGTACTTATACTAAAGTTTATTTTCATTTATTACTAGATTACGGCTGGCAAACTCCCAAGGACAAGATAATGGCACCAAAAATCCATTTAAATTCTTGATTCCGAAGTTATCAGGAATTTGGCACTTGTCTCACTTGCTCCAAGCTATACTTTTTCTTTTTTAATATCCTTATCATCTCTCTTTAGTTTTTTCAGGAAATTTTAACTATTATTAATTTACGGTTAATTAATTTGTCACTAAGTAATTATATTATATTAATAAGAAAAGCGAATAAGGTATTAATCAACGTCAATCGATATGTAAAGCGAAAAGCCGCATTACCGAAAATTCAAACAAATCTCTTTACACCTCCCTGCTCTATTTCATTCGCAGACCCGTTGAGCCAAGACGCATCCAATGTATAAATGGAGAAGACTAATCATCACGAAAGATGATTTGATATCCAAGTTTGGAACGTACGGCGTTATTGAAAGCATCACTCAGTGTTCTCCCAGCGAATTCACCATTCTTTTCTAATAATAAAATGTGTTGAAGTGAGCTACAGTCTCTCCCCTTTATCTGTTATCACAAACTGATCACCTGAACATTTATAAAGCATGTTTGATGTTTTTTCAGTCCCACCTATTAGTATATACAGTTTTATAAATCTATGAAAAATATATAAGTGGTCACCCTTGCTACTACTGTTCATATCTGTAAAATTATGTCACACTCTACTTCAACTAAAATTATAACTATTCTGAATATATATATATATATATATATATATATATATATATATATATATATATATATATATATATATATATAAATTTGGGTGTCAAATGTCTCTGAATAAAAATATGGAAATTCCAAATCATCGATCTCGATCTGTAAAACTACTTACGGATTTTAGCACTATTAAAGTAAAAACACTGTTGTTTTTCAAATGTTTATCATCTTCGCTATACGGAATGAATTTAAAATTATTCATTACTATTTTACTGCTGGAAGCTCCTCTTTATGTCCAAAGTTTGAATTGTGCTTTCATAAATTTCAAAGAAAATGCACTTCAATTAAGCTAAGAAAAATTTAAAATGCTCATATTTAATGCTAATTTGGATAATTGTTGTATACCACTATTCTATTTAAAATATACAAAGAGATATTTAAATGTATGTGTCTGTCAGTTTTATGTAAATGATCACAAGGAATTTTATCAGAGCACATCACAAAACCTATAGCCTTATGTAGAAATGGCCAAGAAAATCCATTTATAATTTTATGTAGAAATGACCAAGAAATTCCATTCATAATTTTAACTCATAACTCTATAAAGTAGGCATGAAACGAGGTTTCTTCGAAATATGCACTCAACAATGGCTTCGAATAGCAATTTAAGAATGAGGTATGATACAAAAGTGGTCCAAGTGCAATCTTTATAATTTATTGCCTACTACAGTCAGATCTATGGTATTTTATATTTACCTTATATCTACCATTTAGTTCAAAGAATAACTGAAGATCTCAAAATATGAATAAAATATTTAGTATTAAAATTATACGAATATAAGGTAAGGAACCATTTATATTCATACCAGCATTTTGAATATTCCTTAGGCCACAAGGAACCAGCACTCGAGGGAGATTGAAGGTCCGCAGACAAAATGCGCGCACTTTATGTCCATAGCAGTAAAATTTATATTCCAGGAATGTACTATGCTCATAATTGCATTTAACTTCCTAAACCTACTTTTGCAGATCTTCTTAAATTGTCTTGGCATAGATGCCTTTGGTGTTTTTCCCCTCATCATATTTTTAAAATGCCAAGCCGTTAAACGGCATAAACCTATTTCATTCTGTCAAAAAAATATAGTGCCATAAATTTTAAATCTTCTATTTACCATAATTCTGTTTAGCTAACCTATGGGGCAAAATGGTAAGAACAAAGGTACGGAGTCAGGCCTGTTATCCGAGCTTCTCTGTACAATCTTTTGACTAGTATGGGATAGTATTTTTGTCCATTCAATTTAAGGTCTCTTTAATCACCTCCGAAAGAGGAATTGTATCTTAATCATAATATATCTCGACCCTACAGATAATTAAATGAGTATTTACATTGAAAAATTCAACGGCTATTAAAAAAAACAAATTTCATATTACGTGAATGACTTCTTAAAAACTCTCGTTAATCCCTTGCGATTCCGTAGATTCTGCCTCGATCGAGCATGCATGAAACATCTCAATTTTGAAAAATATTTCCAAAAGAGGATGCCCCCCAAATTAATAAATGTATTTTTAATGTTTGTTAATTGTTCTTCCATTACATGTACGTGTTGAATGTATTATTTTCCTTGGTAAATTAAATATTTTCTGAAGATTGCTTTTCCATACCCTTTGCAGAAAACTTTTCTCTTATATTTGCTAACCTTTATTAAATTATTCGTGACAAAATACTCTACTTCACTTTGGTTTCGACCATCTAAAGATAGGAAATAAAATTAATAATCATTACAAAGCCATAATTCTCGTGTCAAAAGAATGAGAAAAAGTGGAAATAACATAAAATAAATTGAATTATTGAGGAATATTGGTTAAGGTAAATCTTTGTTCTAAGACATCTCTTCCAAGGAATTTAAAAATATTTTTCTTATGCAGTTTTATGCGTACTTTTCAGATATGACACTTATTCTGCCCGAAAATGCATACCTTTCCCATAATCGACTAGAAGTGCATAATAGGAAAAGTATGTATTTCGACCAAAAACGAGTTTCAGATCTAAGAAGTACATATAAAACTGCATAAGAAAAACACATTTCTAAATTTATTTTAGAGATCAAGAATTCGAAGCAAACCAAACCTAACCTAACCAACTCTAACCATGCATAACCTATCCAATCCTAACTTTACCTAATCTGACCTAACCTAACCCTAACGAGATTTTCCTCAGTTTCTCGCTGAAACAATGTTTTACTGGCAATTAGATTACATATAAACAGGAGTTTAGCATTTGGTTGCATGGGGACATTAGAAATCCACGTACCCTAAACGTAGTAACCGAAAATTTTCATGTGGTTTATTGCCTTTTGAGTCCTTTCCAATGCTATTACAGTAAGAGAAATTTCGATCTTGTTGAAATTTACAAAGTCTGCGTCATATAGGGTAATTAATAACTCGCGAAATTATACTGTGAGCCCTGTATATTACTAAGGACTGAATATCATCCACAAACAGTTCAGGTATTATTTGATATTATAAATTACAACAACTAGCGCACGCCACTCTAACAATTAAATTACAGACACAGCCATGCGCGAGCCGTTCGAAATAGAAGGAACATAGTATTGGCTAATGAGTAAGAAGACGCACGCGCAGATTGTCCCCAGATATAACATACTCGGCTATTGGAAAATTATTCAGAAGACGCACGCGCAGATCGTCTGTGTGGCTAACTAGTCAGGCTAAAATTTGAAGGAAATAAAGCAAATGGTGCCGAGAGATTCAAATTTACCAAAATAATAATATATTTGAGCAAAATGATTAAATAGGTTATTATTAATTTTGAGAAATAGGTCACCTCCCTAGATAATATATATATATATATATATATATATATATATATATATATATATATATATATATATATATTGGTTGGGAGTAAAGAGATCGACCGAGAAAATATGTATATATAAAGTTATACATACATATATCCGCTAATTTACGTACACGTCCTTCCTACGCACAAGTAGGTTCACTTCGTAAAACTAATCCGTTAGTTACAAGGTATAAGAGTGCGATTTAATACAGGATCCGATAGCATTTAACTGAGTTTACCAAGTTGCAGTTCAATGGTATATTTAAAGAATAAAAACCAAAAATATAATTTTAATAAGTCACTAGTTAACATATATATACATACGGGAAATATAGGTAATGTAAATTAAGGACAACTGACAGTATACAGATTAATGGGAAATCGGGGACGGTTAATAACTCGTCGAATATCTTGACGGTGACGAGGATGAAGGCGGGGGGGCAGAAGACAAGTAGACGATCCCTCTTGCAGACTGACGATGGAACCGCTGGTCCAGAGAAGTACAACCTCCAAATCGACAGTCTGAAACCACTCGGCACCAAGTCTCACACGGGAAACTAGAGATCCTTGAGGTGTGTGTGTGGTGGGGGGGGAATCCAGACTAATCCTACGGGGAAGAAACGATTCGACGCTTGCTCTGAACAGAGTAAGGCTTCAAAAAAAAGAGATGGGTTTGCCTGGTGAGATCTGATCTCGAGGTATAAGAGAATACCAGGGAAACTTAAGGATCTGATCCGAACGAGATGGGTTTTAAATCTAACCAGCGACTCGAAAACCCAGGGGATTTATATGACGGATATTTTTTGTTGCTCAATAGCTGGAAGGCACAGACTTCTGGGAGAAGGCTTCTGGGGCCTAGAGGAATTAGCTTTTGTCGCCCGAACTAGGTCTCAATGGACTCCAACGATGTGGGAGGGAGACTCGGTGACCAGCCTCTTAAGTACCGAGATTAGCGTTTTCATTGTGGAATTGAAGCTTTTAGCGCGCTCAACTTAATTAACTGGAGCTGCGAGGCAGCTGGCAGATATTCCAATTATTTCTTTCTTCCCCCGCTCCTTTATACTTTCACGTTACTACAAATGGAGTTAGATTTTTAGAACGGAGTGAGGGAAGAAATTTAAGGGGCAAATTAACAGGATATTCCTCTTTGACTTCAATTTCCTTACAATTAACTTCCAGAAAGTGAAAATGTCACGATGAACATCATTTAAAGAATTAAGAACATTTATGTCTTTGAAAATTGAAAAATCCCATCATTTGACTCATTGGAATATGATTGTATTGTACTTTTGCCGTAAATGGGTCAAATAGGCCTTACTTTGAAAAGCCTATCGTAGTTGTTATCTCCTGGTTTGCCTATTTTGCAATTATCATTCAAATGAACGCTGCTTTTAATTTGTCCAAGTCTACCCCTGCTTTTTTCTATCATATGCTGCCAATACCAATACTCTGTGGCCAGTATAGTCTTGTATGAGGTAAGGTAACTATAGACATGTTCAAAGCAGATGAAAATTCTGCATGGAAGAAGAATAAAATAACTCCTAAAATATTCGCAAGGTGATGAAATTGCTTCACTTCCAGGCAGATTATCAAACCACTCAGGTGAATCTAATGGACATCTGTCACTCTCTATTATTGACTTCCAAATATGTCTCCTTGGGTTTGGTTTGCTCTTTGAAGCAGAATCTAAACTGACATGATTATCTAAAATGTAGAACATCATGATCAGCATAAAAAATTAAGCAATATTATTTGTAATTGGATATAATACATATTTATTTGGGAGAAAATGAACAATGTCTACAACCTACCTGAATTACCATCGTCATTTTCATTTGCATCATCAGAGCCAACTTGCTGTGTAAGAGTTCCTCATCACTTCCTTCCATTTCTTCAACAATAATGGGATTTCCATATCTTCCATACAATTGAGTCGTTTCCATTTATGAGGAAAAATATACATCATTAGTAATAGTTTTCACTTGCAAGCTGTATATTTGCATTGTAATAACATTTCAAAATCCACTTTGAGAAGTTAATTACTGGACGTTTCAATTTTACAAGATCTTAACTTACAAATAATACAATATGTATTTCTTTTAGGAGGTTAATTTTTGAATTTAGTTTTAAAACCACAACAATGCTTATCATATATACCTAAATACAAAGATAAAGTTTAAAACCATCTTTTGTTTTAACTAACAATAGATAATTTCTAAACTACATAGAATCTTATGTTTATAAAATTATATCATTTTAATTGTTTGACACATTCATATCCACTATTTGTAATTTTAGTTTTGCATACTTGACTAGCACCAACAGCAAGTATTGATCTCTGGCATCATTGTTCAATGTAAAATTCTAACCACTGTGTTAGCAGGCTCTATATTTCTCTGTAGGCTCTTATTTATAATAAACGAGACTACATAATACAATATATTATGTAACTGCAATCTACAGAACAAAATAGCATTACATAGTATGAGATTATAATACCTAGTGGAAATCCATCTGGATGCCTAGCAGACGTTTTCTAGAGGCATAAATGACCGAGTAACCAGATATGTTACGTATCGAAAAAATTATATTTAATCCTCTCTTTTACCCCCCAAAATAATTTCTGCATATTATTTAGTTTGAATAATATATACTAAACTAATAAAAAGTATTCAACATACCCTTACTTCACTAAGTAAGAAATTCAGAGAGATATGGAGTAGTGTTGGTTATGCATCCACCTATCTCGAATTCATTCAAAACCCCAAAACTTTCTCTGTCGAGGCGCTTCTAATTTGACTTAGAGTTGGCAATTAGTAAATATAAATTTTTGCAAGTCTTACAAATCTTGAGATTTGGATAAATGCGCTAAAAAATTATATTTTGCATTGAAAGGTTGCATATCTTTGAATCGTTACAAATCTGACACAACTTACAATTTTCACGAAAACTATTACCTAATATAATCATTGATAAATTTGGAAATTGAAAAGATTTATTAAAGGTATTAGTTGGATAGTTAAAGCATTTTACTGATTACTGATAATTAATTACCCTTGGTAGCACAAGTTATGCTTTTCGTGTGTGTTTTGAATTTAAACATTGCTAATTTGACTACAAGCGTGATATTTAAAAAAAAAATATTTCTATTCGACAGAAGTTTTGGGCCATTTTTTACGCAAAAATACAAGAAAAATAAAGTGTAGAACAAAATTAATAGGTATTTTGACATTTATTGGGAAATTTAAATCATTTTGGTGCATCTCACTACAAAAATAATAGACTCATGTTTTTCTTGAATGATCATTGTTAGCATGATTCAAAATTAAGCATATCAATATGAAATTGCTCCCTTTGCAACATCAAATACGCTCTTATGTTCACCTTGATTTCACAAAATTAGCGTCAAGATATGTAATTTCACCGACACCCTGCATCCTAATTTGACCTTACGATTCCACAGGTTCACCCCAAAACATACGGTTATCATTTAAACGTTGCGGTAGATATTTTGGTTAGGATTATATAGAATTAAAGAACATCGGACCAGCAAAGACCAGATGGCCCACTCCATGGCTAGCTCAGAATTAAAATGATTTCAGATGGAACTCTTCTAATCTATATCTATATAATAAAATAGCACTGGTCGAGTCTATTCTTAAACATATTTGGCGAGAAAATATGCACCACATCAGGCAGTAGAAGATTCCATATCTCAGTAATTTTCGATGTGAAAAGGTTTGCCCAATTACTCTATTGATTCGCCTATTTATCATTATAAATCGATTATTTCGAGTGTTGGACCGATTGTCATCCTTAAAACGAGATTTAAACTCAAAATCTGTATAACCATTAATAATTAATTTTAAAAACTTCGATCAATTGTATTTTTCAAAGAAAAAAACTTTAGGGATTTTAATATCTCTTCATCAGTTTTATTTCTAAGCTCGGAAATCATTTAGGGGCTCTACATTAAGTTCTCTCCAAAGTTTGGATATAATTGCACAAGTATCTGGACCAAAATTGAAATGCGTACTCAAATTGTGGTCGAAATAATTCTTTATAAACAGGAATAATTAGTTCGTTTTATCTGAACGTAAAGTTTATAGCTATTTACCCAAGAACTCTATGTATCTTTTTTTGGCGGCGTCATTGCGCTTTTATAATTATTAAATTTGGAAATTATTAAACATCCTTAATTACCTAAATACATAGAATTATACTTGCTATCATAATCTTTATTTGCAACGTTTTGGACCACTTAAAAATATGTCTCAATCCTGTTTCTACAGTTTTCGCAATCGAACGAGAAGTTATATACATTTGCGAATTTATATATTTTACATATCTGATTAAACATTTAGATATTTTAAATAGTGTATAGAGAATAGTATACCAAAGACTAAGGTCTGAACATCACGAACAATCACAGATGACGGACCACCTTGAACTGACCCCGTAAGTAATCTAGTGTTCTATTCAATATAACAGTTTTCCTCTAATTGCATGAGTCGTAAATTTTAGGCAGTCTTTTGTGAGAGAGCATGTAAGGCACTTTTCTGGATGTCCAAATAAATTATATCAATATTTTGGTGTTCATCATATAAATCTATTATATTATTTATTTTGAATAATCCACTACCGGAAATGGCTATTGAGAATAAGAGGTTGACTCACAACGAAAGACAGAATTCACCCAGCGTAATATCTTCAGATGTGGTTTGACTACAAAAAATTGGGATAAATGGCGTTTCTTTATTAGAAAATGTAGAAATGTATAGATAAAACTCAGGGGTCAAAGTCAAGGCCAACATCATGAGCGACTCGGACCCCATACAGTATACAAATTGCATTGCCCCGCTAAAAAGCATTATTTAGTTTCTGCTTGAACCATCAAGCTTCCGTAGAGTTACCAGTAGTTTCCCTGATAAGAGAACCTATTTCTTTAATAACTCATGCACATGAAGGGCCAAAGACCCCGCTGGTTTCGATGGATATTGGATCAAACAGAAACATCTCATTCAGGGCAAAATACTTTATTATTTTTTTAATTTTCTGCAGCTGTTGGAGATGAAGCTAGAGAGACAGCTGACCTGTTAATAATAGAAAAGGGAGCTAAACCCTCATCTGAAGAAAGCTCCCGAATAACTCCTCAATGTCAAGGTCGGCGAACTTTGAAGATATTTCCCTCCTCAGGCCATCATCTGGGTTTTTACATTTTTACTAGTCCTTCTGACTCTGAGTTGGTCTCTGATGTACCCACAAAGTGATGCTCCATAAAAAAACAGGGCATCATCTGGATTTTTATATTTTTCATACTCCGCTGACTCTGATTTGGTCTCTGCTGGGAAGGTCCAGACCAGCTGGGGATTCGGCCTCCATATAGGCAGCGATTTAAACTTTGATTCTATAAGTGGAAGATCGGCCCTCCATTGAAGGATTGTGCTTATATGGCTGGTAGAGAGCCCAATAAGGCAAAAACAACAACCAGAAGAGAGCCAAATTGGTCTTTTCTTGTAAAACATTGTTCAATAATTTTCCAAGACCATCATAGGCATCAATCCTGGCTCTTTTGGGGATAAAGGACACCACACCCCTCAATGAGCTGACCTTAGCAAAAAACAAAAGCAAATTCAAGTCTAGATCCGAAAGCGCATCGTTCCAGCCTTTACCCTGAACGCCGACAGGTGCTCCTATCTGGACCCCTCAGGATTCTAAACAATCCTACCTTGGAATATCTCTCGTCTGGAACTGTGTCAAGTTTTAAGCCGGGCATGGCAGGTTAAACCACCTAGCACCTCTAGAACTCTAATTAGCCTTTTCCGAGGATTAATCGGTTTCCAAACTGGGTACCTATTTTGCCGATATAAGTTATTATCATCTTCATCCATCATTAAAAATGTCAGCTTCCTACAAATCATATAATAAAGAGTGATAGGAATTCCTAACTCAATTGAGTTAGGGAAGTATCCCACTGGGTTCGTCTCACAATCGCCTTTGAATTTGAAACAAATTATGTTGTTTTTGTTAAAAGATTAATTATACTAATAATTTACTTGAACCAAGTAATTTTGGGTGCCTATATATAGGGCATCCAAGTTTAAAACTTATCAACAAGATGTCCGACGATGTAAACAAAATTTCGCTCTTCCCGCAACAAAAATCAATCCCAGTTGTTTGAGAGGTTAATCGCCTATTTAAATACTACTCATTAAGAAACAATTTTGCCTTAGAAAATATTCCATTATCATAACTGACCAAAAAAATGAAAAATTTATAAAAAAATGTCACTTGAAAACAGTGGTCACTGAAGCACGTCCGATCGCTACTAAGTCTACACACGAGGATCATATTATTAAAGAAATCTAAAAGTTTACTAACCCAAGAATGGTGCGTCGAAATTCTTATTTTCTTAGTATTCGACGATTTTATCCCTACTGATAGAGTGGAGTAGTTTCCCGATTATTGATTGGTATAAATGATTGGTATTAATGATTGGTATAAACTCATTTGGGTTGATTAATTCAGCCCTTCTTAGATTAGAATTCGTGTTAGAGTTTTAAAACGAATGCACACGATGACTTCAATTAAAGTTTAGTTGATAATTGTCAATGGGGCTTAAAAAATTATTTTTTATAATGCGTTTAATGGAATTACGAATACCTTTTGAAGACCAGGAGAATTCGGAAGGTTTAATTCTTTTTTATTTTATTATCTTAGATTCCGTAATTCTAACATCTGAAAGTCCTGAATTCTGCTAAAAAAAATTAGCTGATAAACTTGGTAAAGTAGTTATATCCTTTTTGGTAAAAACGCTAACAAACGGGTTTTTAAGAACTTTAAAATATTGGGTGTATCTTTTACAAGTGAACCATGGTTTGAAGTTAACAGAAATATGTTGTCTTTTATTAGCTTCCTCTTGTTTACGTGCGCATCAAATATCTATATTAGTCTTTACTATGTTTGCTAGTCCAATTTAATGTCCTATGTTTGCTTTAATTAATAGGTTCTCAACTTCCTTAATATAAGAAAAGTATTAAACTTGATAATCTACCAAAATAAGACTGGTATTGAACAGTTTGTAAAATTCTACCTTTCTTTAATAGCTTGTTTTATGTCTCGTAATATGGTTTGATAGTATTATGATCGCCGTAACAGAGATTGTCCGTTTTCTAGGCTGAAGATGTTAACAAACAGAGAATTTAGCCTTTACTAATATATATATATATATATATGTGTGTGTGTGTGCGTGTGTGTGTGCGTGTGTGTGTGTTAAAAGGTAACAATATTGACGGGATTCCTATTTGGTGAAAGAAATAATAAACCACAATATATGACTCTTAATTTATTTTAAAGCTGCAAGCTGACAAGGCGGCCAGTACCTTTCATCGAATGGCACATGGTGTGTAAGATATTAAAGATCTTTTCGTCAGACGGTGTGATACTCTCTTTCTGGAAACATTAATGACCATGGTTTATTAATATGGAGCGAAACTCTAGTTGCTCTCTTTTATCGCCCTTTGTTTAGGTACGGCGAAAGCTTGGTCATCTCTCTTTGAGATGAAATTCCACTGAAACATGAACTTGTGTTATCATAGCTTGATATATTAATATATACGCTACTTCTGGACTTTTATCGTCTACAAATGATCCTCTTCACATAGCTTAGCAACTACCTCTTGGATATAAGCAGTTGAAGTGGGGCTAATAAGCATTTTTTGCTGATCGGAACTTGTCAATGAAAGTGCAATGAATTCATTTAATTTAGCTACTACTCTAAATTATTTGTTTGTCAAAGAATTACGGTTTCCGTATAATATTAATCACCATATTTTGGGTCTAAAAGTTTTTTTGGCACGTAACTTTGATTTTTACTGATCCTAACATGTACATTATAATATAAACTTATAGCCATGCTTAGTTTATATCTTTAATTTATCATACATTACTTACCATTATGTTTGATGCTGCTGTAGGTTTTGTAATCGGAAACTTAAATTTTCGAATGATTATGACCACTCTTATATATTTAACATTGCCAGAGAGAGAGAGAGAGAGAGCCACTCGGACAAAGAGGCCTAGGGGGTATCTCACGGACGAATGGACCTTCAACCTAAGTCTATGGGTAAATTTCCTGGGCATAATGAACCGAGACGAGTCAAATTGGAGCCTGGACCCCAAATCAGCGAGAGGGTCCTAAGCCCTTCCGCGCTGCGCCTTAAATCAGAGTGGGATCCACTTCCGGTGAAATCGTATATATTTCCTAGCGTGGAAACGATAAATTTAGTATTCAACCAGGAGTCAGGCACTGCTCATGCAGTATCTAGGCAGTAATCGAGAAGATTCATTGGAACCATCCAACGGACACAGCGCACAACTTCACAAGCGACTTTCTGTTACCCTAAGAACGCTCAGGCAAGAAATCAGTTGTTCAGAACTACAGCAGTCAAGGACTTAAGGACTCATTCTGGCCTAACGCCTTTTCTCCATGCCCTGCAAGGACATTCCCTCAAACTACCCCTCGATGCCCCTCTCTCTTCTTCGAAAATCATAAGCCTATTAACACTTTCTCTATCACCGTCGAAGAAGCGTGAAGCTTTCCCACTACGAAAGCCTCACCTCATCATCTCCTCCCATATTCTTTCGGGTAAATATTGTGCTACTCATAGCTCGTGCCAAAGCATTTCATTGTATATAAAAAAATTGATGGAGTTGAGATGTGGTCACTAATCGGTCCTGGGCAGTTGATTGACTGATAGACCTAGAAGAAGAAATCATTTCTGTCGTTTCCTCATCTTGAAGACCAATCTTCTATGTGCGTTTTTTTAAATTATCTCTACCAATTTTCCAACATAGTAATCAAGCTAGACAATTTTTTGACGTCTTAAATAATATTCACACAAACATAATATAGACATTGGAAACACAAAAAAAAAATTCCCTTCGTTTTTTAAACATGTATTTATTCGAAAAAATGGAAACGCTTTAGAAACATAGATTTGTAGGAAAGGAATTTTCCAGGGATGAGAATAAATTTCTTTAGTAGCGCAGCGTTTAAAAATAAAATTGCCTCACTTAAAACTCTTTTATTTCGTGTGTATCATTTCTATTCACCATATAAATAAGTCTTCGGGCGAAGAAGTTTCTTCAGTTTTGCTTTTTTGAACAAAGGTTTTTTCCAAGCTGACTGACGAATTGGATTCCAGCTAGAGTAGTTTAACATCAGACATTATACTTAAGCCCATTTCTCTTTAAGCTTATTTTGGACGTGATGACTCAAAGAAGAAAGGATCACTTTCCTTGGTACATAATTTTCGCTTATGATATCGTTCTTTCAATTACAATTTGGAATGAGCTGGAGTGAAGAGTAGAACAATGGAAAATGGCTCTGGAAGAAAGAGGGCTTAAAATAAGTAGGAAGAAAATGCGTACCTGAAGTTCACCGAAGATCAAAACGAGGAATTTAGGATGCAAGAATATAAGCTGAATATAGTAAATAAGATCGAAGGTGGCAAAGAATGGTGATTTGGATGCAGGAATTTATCGAGGATGCATTTTGGCTAGAAAACTTTAAGAATGTATCAGGGGTGCGATGTGACTGTCGAATGAGCACTAAAGTTAAGAGGAAAGTTTCTAATCTGTGGCATAGACCTCTTCAACACTGAACTGGCCACCGCGCTATGTTTTGAATGTCACCTGTGCACAACGGCCCCACTGAATTCTAACGCGCCGCCTGTCGCAGTGAACCCGAGTTTGTGTGCATCAGTGAGTACAACCACAAGTTACGCGCGCCTGTCTCCGTAAGCTATGGTAAGTTTACGCTATATTTGTATATGGGTGCCCAAAACTTCAATATTTTTGCTCTAATGTAAGCAAGTTTCAAGAGGTCTGTGCCTTTTTCCTTGTGGTTTTTTTTGGCAAACTTGTTTTGAAATTTTAAGGACCAAACTTTTGTTTTTGACTCCCCACCACTACAATATGTATGTGATTGTGCGTGTGTGTATGTGTGTGTGTGTGGGTGTTCGGTGAACTGTATTGTTGCGAATAGTAGTAGTAGCTAATACATAGTTAAAGTAGTATTAATATCGATAATATAACCATTTTACGCTATTGTAGTAAGAATTGATAGGGAAAAGAATATTTTATATATTTTAGCACTCTTCAATAATAATAATAATAATAGTTGTATTATTATTATTGTTATTATTATAGTTATTATGATTATTATAATTATCATTATTTCCAGTGTTATTATCATTAATGTTGCTATGAATTATGATAATGATTACGATAGATTTTTTTAGTATTTTACTACCCTTATGTTCACGCAGATATCGTCAACTTAGCATTGTTAAGTGTGCTGCTGTCACATGCCGATTGGCAAAAAGGAGTATGACAAAGTTGAGGGTCATTTTGGCCACCTGCGAAAGTTGGCTAGAGGAATTCATTGGCCTTCTGTCCGTGAGTTCATAGAAGGGGAGACAGTGGTAAGAGCACAAAGCCTGGTTTGGATAGCGGTTTACAGCTTTAAAGCAGTGGCTACGAGATAGAGGAAGTGAGGCAGCATCGACGCCTTGACAATGCTATAGTCAGCCAAGAGCCGGTAGATGCAGCTATTCATGTCAAATATGACAACCTAGGTAAAGTGAGGTAACATGCAATTGTCCACCTGGCTGGTTACGTAGAACACAAGATCCTGAGTACTCACACGTGTTCGTCTTGTCAAGACAATTTCATCGATAGTAAGGTCTCAGAGAAAATTATCTGTGTCACCAAACAGGTGGACAAGGACATGAAGGGAACCCAACAGAGCAAACTCAAATCATTCACGGAATTGCTGTCGCGCGGTAGCTAGTATGCCCCTCTCACAAGGCTGTCTGTCTCACCAGGAATGTATGACACATATACAGGTGGGTCACGAAGGAGGAAAGAACACGGTACTCTCTATTTGTGTGTAGCAGCCCTAAGCAGGTCTTTCAGAAGGTTCTTGTTGTACTTGGCGCAGAAGAAGACCAGCTGGCTACATTGAGCTGTAATAGTGGCCACAGCTTCTTGGAAATAGTGTACCCAAAACTGGCGTCCAGGCTGTTTAATGTAGAACGTTAAAATTGTTTGGGGGAAATTTCAACATTAATCTTGTTTTTATTTTAGCAATTTAAAATTAGAAAAGTGCCACAAATATTCAATAAGTGTGTAAGTAAAGAGGAAAGTGAATTTCTTTCTTGTGACCAGAAGTTTGACAAAATGACACGGATTAGTAAGGGAAGTCAGAATGATTTGTATTGTTCATTGTATTGATATTTAGCTATAATTCATGTTCTGAGAATCTATGGAAACCAATGAGAAGTTAAAACCTAATAATATAATGGGTTTTCGTTTCATTCAGCAGCAATGTAGCAGAGATCCGAGAAATTACCTACATAAAAAGGTTATTATCCTTGGTTTTCGAGGAACATCAGATAATGTTAAAATGGTCTTGGTTCCTGTATGCAATTGCCCAATATTGTGAGCTCAGTCCAGTTTTTTGAAGGTGTGTTTCTGTGGTAAGACCAGAGATCAACTATACTCTCGAATTATGGCCAACTGTACGGGAATATGCGCACACGGGCTCTAAGGTAGGCCAAGCAAGGTGACAACTGTTATTGTTCTAAGAGCAAGTTGAATAGACAGCTGCAGTAGCGTGATCAAGAAATATTACAAACACAACAACAAAAATAGATTTTAATACCCATTAAATAAAAGGCACAACAATAAATATAGATATATATATAGGTACATAAATAAGACGGAATTAGGTTCCGAATACTAATTGGATAACCAGGGTTTTTGAATGGTTATAATGGGAAATTTAAGGTAGTGAGCGATTTAGTTCCTTTTAACCTTGAGAGTAAAGCGGGAAAACTTGGGGGGAGGTCTTGGTGAGCTTGGTTACTCACGAAGGTAGCCGATAAACCAGCAGCGGGTGGGACTACTTTCTCGAGACTTGGGCTTTGCGAGATGCGGACCTCTTTTCTTCAAGCGGTCACCAGACAAACTTTGAAGGGGGCAGCTGACTTCTCCACCTTCGGCTTGAGCAAGCGGGAGAAGATGACTTCTTCAGACTCGTCTTGAGAGAGCTATCGGACCTCTTCTCCTCAACAGGTCACCAGGAGAACTTTGGAAAACAGCTTTCCCAATCCATGATCCAAAGGCGGTTGAGATAGGCTGACGTTGCCTCACAAGACTCTTCTCCCTGAGTGAAGACACGGATGTGATATCCAGCTCTTCCGTGGCTTGCGACCGTCAGTAACACTTCTCGGGAGAGAGATTCGTTGAATTAACTCCTTTCGGGGAAGACTCGTCTAACCAAATCTGTCTGTATTCTTTGGGAGGGTGCATATATAGCCGAAGTTCTCCCAAACAGGAAGAGAGATTGAGGCCTTCTTGAACCCTCGTTATCGGCCGTGAGAACCGAGCGTCTCCTTGCATGAAAGCGTAAGAGGTAGGGATCAACGGCCAGACGGACGACCAGCGGATGGAGTCATAAAATCTGTTTGCGGCGAACCTATAAAAATAGATGAGTAATCTCCCAACCCGAATGGGAAGAGGGCAGATTGAGACTGCGGGGAGGTAGTCTTCAATTTCAGCGTCATGCCTCGGTGTGAATTTTAGCGGTGACCTGGTGGCAAGTCTGAAAAAGGTGAGGTCGGAAGAGGGGGGGAGGAACGGTTCTCTCTCCCGAAGTAATATCTTAGGGGGTGGGGAAATAATATTATTCTAGGGGATCCCTCTACATAAAGTGCTGACTCAAGGATGATGCAGAGAGATAAAAAAAACGGGACGTACAGAGATAAAGATGCTGAGATGGATGTTTAAAGTAACAAAGTTGGATACTTCAGGAATAAAATGATAAGAGGAGCAACAAAGTGGAAGAAATCTCGAAGAAGAGCAGGAGAGAGGACGGAAAATGTAGAAAGCTATGATGATAAGTGAGGTAGAGTATATAAGCAGGAGGTTCATGAAAATAGACTTGCAGAGAAAAAACAAGCGAGGAAAGCCAAAGCGAAGGTGGCTAGAGAAAATCACTCCCAACAGCAGCGAAAAGAAGGAATTGGCCGGGAAGGAGATGCAGAAGCGAGATATTGACGGTGACGTATTACGATCATCGTCCATCATATGTATATATATAAATATATTTATATATATAAATATATAAATATATATATATATTTATATATATATATATATATATATATATATAGTCATATGAGTTGCTGCTGACCAGTCTAATCTTCAATTTCACGATGAAGGTAAGGACACATAGGAGGGTGAGGTACATGTGATTTATTTATGGAACTACGTTTCGGGCGTATCACCCATCTTCACGTTCTAAAACATAAATTAATCTAATACAGTTAAAGAATATTGAAAAAATAATTAGGTTATGACTATGTAGGTAAATTAGAAAATAACTCAGGAATTTAAAAGTCAAGAGAATCAAATTATTAATCTAATATAACACTATTTGAACGAAAAAAAAACGAAGGTAAATAATTACAGTATAATATTGCTTACTGATAATTCAGGAATTTAAAAGGCAAGAGGATTAAGTTATTAATCTAATGTAATCAGTATTGACACGAAAAAAAAAGAAGCAAAACACAAAAGTAAAAAAAATACAGTATAATATTGCTTACCGATGAAATTCAGGAGAAATCAAAAAGTGAAGAAATTATAAAGGATGTGGCTTAAAAAAGGATAGGAATTTGATTGGTTGGTTGTTTAATAAGAGAAGGTTGGTTGGTTATTGAATAAGGTAATTAAAATTAAAAAATAAGAAGAGCAACAGCGGTATTATCTATGTTGAGTGTAGGAGATTTTGTACGTATTAGAAGGGATTCCAAAATTCTTAGACTATGTTCATTGTTATTATGACCAATTATTTTGAAGTTATCTATGGAACATTCTGTCTTGCATTGTATACTATGATTTCTTATTACAGAAGCTTCCTGTTTAGACAATACTTTTCCAGTGCGATGGCTTATTCCCATGTGAGAACAAAACCTCACTTTCAATGAGCGAACCGTACTACCAATATAGGTTCCTTGCAAACAACAAGGACAAGTAAAAGCATAAACAACATGGCTGCTCATTTCTAGAGGAAGTTTGACTTTTGACCAGAACAAACTTCCCATGGAAAGTGGGTTAACAAAAGTGATTTTGAAGTTGGTGTGAACGAAATATTTTTTTAGCAATTTGTTGCATTTTCTAGTGAATAATTCATTGTAAGGTCTCATTTCTGGTACTACAAATTTTTTTTCATTTTTTGGAACATTATATGAGAGAAAGGATGAAGAGTAAATTTTGGTAAGAAAATTATTGATTAGTTTGTCAACCAAAGGTGGGGGTAACAATTATTTTTAAAATAAGACTTTAGAGTCTGAAATTCATTGTGCATTAGGGAATAATTGGAGGAGAGATGGTAACCTCTATATATTAGAGATTTAATTGCACTGAGTTTGTGTGACAAGTCACAATGGCTGAAAAATTGATTCCTGGTCCACTAAAGGTAGGCTTTCTGTATATTGAGGTAGTTAGTTTGTCGTTTTTTCCTATAATGACGTGTAGAAAAGGAAGTTCATAGTTACTCTCTAATTCAATAGTATAGAAGAGTTTAAATCATGATATCAAATTCACACTCCCAGGGAATGAGAACCTTGTGTTTGCTACCAAGAATTGGCTCACTCTCTATTGTCTGGTAGTAATGATCAAATGACTTACGTCCACTTATCCAAACATCTTGTTTAAGAGTACATTCATATTCCTGACATTCCTGCCAATAACATTCATGAAAGAGAAACACGCTTGCTCTTCTTGTTGGTAAAAACTCATCAAGGGAAAATACTCTTCGTCCCACCATTTTTTCAATGTAAATTAGGGATACCTCTGACGTGTGCGTAGAGCTTTGTAGAAATAGCCTTTGATTTCTTCCATATCAATTATTGTGTCCGAATTTTCTTGCAAGAAGACGTCCATATATATCTAATAAAGCAGCGAAGCTTTTGTGATGCAATGCTGCATGGTATCAATTTTAAACTTATGATAAAGAAACACGTAAACTTGTCAAAACACAAGCGAAGAATAGAAACACCTTGAATGCAATATATAATGCACTGTGTATGAATGTTGTTTTTTTCTCTCTAGAACTTACTGTAAATATTGCTATTAAAGTATAATTTTTAATCATTATTCATTTTCTGATAGTTAATTTTTTTCTCAAAAATCGTTTTGATATAGTTCAACATTTCCTTGGAAAGAAAATCGTAGGAAAAATAACCTTTATTCATTTCGAAGATTCACATTGTTTTATGTGCTTTAGGCAGTTTTTTCAGTAAAGAGGGCATGAATAAGTGTCTATCTTTAAACATTATGTCTTCAACGAGCTCTATCTTAGAGATTTTTCGTTCCTGCTTCATTGGACTCGAAATGAAGAGATTAGGATTCAAATATTTAAGCAACTCGTAATTAGAATTGTAGAGTGGAGTCCGAGTCTACACACCCGCATGAACACATTAAAACACGTACACACTCATGATCCCGTTTAAAGCACCTAGAAACGCATACAGTCAAGAACAAATTAAACAAGTACACACTCAAGAGCACACACATAACCATGAACCCCGAGTCTACCCCCCTCCGCAACCTTATTGGTTTGTCGCTAAAATGACTCCCCTCCCTCCCAAACACTTATTGTTTTATCGCTAAAATGTCTCACACTTCCCCCAGCCTTAGTTCAGCGATATTTTTTTTCGAAGGAATCCGATTCTGCACACGCACACAGACATAAACACACTTATTTGTTTGTCGCCAAATGTTCCAACCACGTCCCCCTCTATCCCCCCCTAGGTCTTTGACCTGTTTGTGACCAAATTGGTAGGGCTTCATTCCACATTATTAATACTTTAAAAAATTAGTAGTGTTTAATGAGGCGATGAGATGATTATCTTTGTTTTAATATTTTAGTGACCTCTTTTTCAAGCGATGGTTACTACCGTCTACGCTCTTTCGACATTTGTAGATATCGGAAGATTAATCAAAATGATTTAAAAATCTAGACCATATGTACTATATCTGGTATCTATTTTGGGGGGTTTTGTTTCGAGTGAAATTACTTAAAAAGTTATTTCGAGAGTTCAATGAGGCGATGAGACACAGATCGCTGTTTGTATGTCGCAAAACAGTTAAAACAACCGTCCCCTCTCAACCACTCATCTGTTTGTAATGGACGCTACCCCTTCCCCCGTATTTTTCTTTCGCTAAATTGCCAAACCCCTCCGTCTCCCCCACATATTTAGATATATAAGACCTATTCGAAACCTTCCTCCTATATCATTATAATTCATACCTTTGCTGGGAAGAAGACTTTTTTCCCTCTTTGTTCATCTAATCTAATTTAAGGTAAACATAAGAATATGGAGCCAGTAACAGAAGATGAATGGAATTCATGGAGCGAGATCTGATTTTATTCAACCTTTTCGCAGTTGACAGCTTCGTTTGCAGAGTAAGTCATTTTCTTTTAGTAACTTTTTTTTAAGTCAAGGTTGTTTAATGATTTATTTTACAGTTAAATTCAAATATGCATACATTTTATACAGATTAATAAATCGAAAAATAACTTATTCAATTGATACTAACGAGGTTACATACTTAGATATAATATATACAATTTTGTAGATAAGCTACACAATTACATATTTTCCAACTAATAATTATTATTTATTGAGTGTACAATATCAATTTTCTTTACATTATACCACTAGTATTTATTATAACGATTTGTTCGTTTCTTTGGTCATTATAAGAATTGATTTGTTTAATTAAAGCACGATATGATCGACAGATTGTCATCTGTTGAATAAAATAGACAGAAAACAACCCGAAAAAGTCTGAAAAGTAACACAAAACTCTGAATAGATTGACGATAATAATTTTATTCATTTTTACTAAGTTTTTACCATGTAAACATCGTTCTAGAGCCCTAGACATAGCTAGCAATATAATAGGCAAAATATTTTCAACAAACAAAGCTGTCTCTCTCTCGCAAAATACTCGTAGCCATGAAAAACGCGTTTTGTAGTTTTAGTTCGTTACAATAGTTCTTCTATTTCCATTGCATTCATTTTATTAAGAAAAAAATAGCATATATCTAGACTTATCTATCTCAATAAGAGACTGAAACGCGCATATATAACAATGGAGACTGGGTCTATTAATGGAGATCTAAACTGTAACTGTATTGATAATGTGCCTTGTTGAATAGGATTGACGCATTCTTCAAGACAAGTAATACTCTTGTCCTGATTTATGCTAATACAATAAGTATTTTTCCTTTTTAGAAATTGTTCATAAATAGGTCCAATACTCTGACCAGCTTAAATACGCTCTATTCAGTTATGTACCGAATAAAATGCCCTTGAAACAACTGGATCTGTATTGTCTGAATAATCTAATTCAAATAAGCTTTAAACTTTATTCCCGTTTATATAGATAGTGATACGATACACATTATAAAGTTTAGATTTAAAAGGTCATGCATCATAGCTCCCAGAAAATGCCGAATGGTCTACCATACTAATTACAATCTTTGTAGGTATTCTCCCCATGAAGCTATTATCCACACTCATCATTGATTTTCCGTCACAATTGTAAAATTTCGCATAAGAACTTGATGTTCATCATCAAGTCATCTGGAGATGACTTTTCTCAAGTAAAGAAAATTTTATAATAATTCTATTTTAGCAGCTAAACTGGCCAGTCTTCTAAATAGTGTAAATGAATGTGGTGCTCTGGATAATTTTATCTCTAGTGAGACACCATTCATCAACGACTTATGCTGCGAGAAGAAATCGGCGTGCAGTTTTTCATATACATCAATTAGTTTTTTCTTTCAACTCTTAAATTTCTTTTCTATACGTTCTTTAAAATAGTAATATCCTGCAGTCGAACAAAATGTTGATTTATCTTCTTCAACAAAGTCTCTAAATAAACAAGATAGGGGTAATTATTTCCAATGGAATTTACAAATCTTAAATTTAAATAAATATCAACATGCTGAAAAAGTGTGAAGAATATTATTTTCCGGAAAAATATTCTCCCCATCTCAAAGTTCGCTTCTGTTTGCCTTAACATTTCTTCCTTTAAAAAAAATATAAACCTTACTCGGGTTTTTATAATACTTTTCGGTACTTGATCTATAATATTGAACCGGAAGAAGAGATCTGATGAGATATTGCTAAGTGGAGTGTAAGACTGATGGTTGCTCTCAACGATTTAAAGTTTGGGTCGGGGGAACGGTAAACAAATCGAGTTTTGTCTTCGAACAGATAAAACTTGCTGGATGAAGTGCATTTATTTTTATACGTGTATGATTTACAGTCGATGATAACTTTATGACAACATCTATAAATGTGTGCTTGTTTATATTATGAGCAAATAACATCTTCATAATCTATTTTTAACTTTTATTCTTCTACAACTTCTAATTAATCCATTTTCGCTTATTTATTACATCCAATTTTTCGGATTTCCTCTCATTATCAATCTTAGATTTTAACCTTCTTCTAATATATCGTCCTTCCCAGCTGATCTTTCAAAACTTGCTTTTCGGTCTTTTCATGCATAATATCCCGAACGGTATCGAAACCGGCGAAAATAGCCTTCTTTCTTAGATAGCGACAAACCACTCTTTAGATAAGGCGCGGCATTTCGGAGTTTTAAGGAGAATAGGAATCCAAGAGCATGGCCTTTGTGAACTCTTAAACCTTTAAAGACCCGTGGGCTATTCTACATTTTTAATTATTTTTATAATGTCTTCTACTAATGTGTAGTTTGTGTACTAATGTCACAAAGTGGGATCAGGTGACATACCCAGAATCTTTAAACAAAAAAGTTTATAGCTAAGGATAGAAGACGCGTCGACTTTAAACAAAACTATGGGATATAATGAAAAAAAGGGATCTGTCCTAGGTTGAGTTTCGCTCCTGAAGGAAATAGTATTGCCCAAAATAAAGAAATTTACGGACTAAATTGTAAACTTAATTGTTAACTTAAATATGACGGGCAGTTACGACAATTACCTATTATGATTCCAAATAATCGTATATCCTTCCCTCAAACTAATAAATGAATACTTAGAGATGTACCGCAAACCCCAAAATGATATCTATATAAATACAATACATTACATTATTTAAAAGGTGCAAGTTTGAATAATTTTTTAAAGTATAAACTAGTTCACTCTAAATCAAATTAATTCAAAAACAGTGATTTAAATCTATCACAGATAAACATTACAAATGTTTGATAATGAATAAACTTGAAAATGCCGATATATTCAAAGACTAGATTATCATAGGAAAGACCTTAAAATTAGTTACAACTTTGATAGATCGAGCTAAGGATTGGCCTTTTGTAATATGTAAATATATTTAGAGTATGGAAGACACAAGAACACAAATATGTTGACACAAAAATAACGCACGTAGGATATTCCTATCTATGAGACCACGGGGAAAGGAGGTTGAGCCACAGAGGGAAGCACTCACTGGTAACGTGACCACAATGCACCAACACGCAATGACTGACAATTTACATAGATATAAAGGCTTAAACAAAAATAAGGGTACTCACGACAACCAAAATTAGGCCTAGTATGGGCTACACAAAACAAGGACACCACACATGGTTGTCCTACCAAAAATGCACGAGAGGTACAACTCTCGTGGTAATCCCGCAATAAAATACAAAAGGGGTACAACTCTGCCGGTTGTCTTACACTAAATCAATAAATCACAATAGCTTTAAATTACAATAGCCTTCCGAGACGCACAAAACCGCAAAATAAGTACACGAAATCCACTCTGCTCCTGATCACAACTTTCTTCTTCAATCACGAATAAATGGTCTGTCTTCTGTGAAGAGTGAAGGCCTCGACATCGAATTCCACGGAACAATAATGAATATGGCTCGTTTAAAACCCCAATGCTATATCAACATATAATAGAAATTCATAAATCTAAATATCAAATAACTTTCTTTCATAACAAAATCGCAATAATTCTTAATCCAATTTTAATATTCAATTAAATACGAGTAGTAAATGGCGAACGTATCCAAAGTGGCTTACTTCCTACGTCAAGGCAGTTGATATCACTTACCAACCTTGAGAACATGCATTCTTGAAATTATATAGAGTTAGGAGATGATGAAGGTTTTTATCGGTTGTGAAGATGGAGTCAGAGAAATTTTAAGTCACCCTTCCTTCCTCATCCTTCCTGGATGTTTACCCTCAAAATACCATGTCAGACTTTATAAGCAAATTGCGCAAATCCATTAAAACAGAACACAGTCAGTATGAAGTAGGGCTTTTTGAGTTTCACTTGACAGGGAATATCCATAATATTACTCATCTTACACATGCATTCACAGTCAATCGAAAAATGACGGAGGAAAATAATTAGGCAGCAAATACTGTCTTGGCAAGTGAGAAGGAGAGAAAGGTAAAAGTCATTGATATACTTATGATGCGATACGGTTAGACGCTGGGTATTATAAAAAAAATCACAAAATTTCGATACTTATATTTATTTCTGAACTTCACCATTTTTTTTTTATATTATAAAATAATTATTAGAAATAACTTTAATTATAAAGGGATAAGTTATAAGCAAACTAAGATGAAATTATTATTCAAATACTCAAAAAATTACCTTCTTAAAATATAGTCTAGGTTGAAGGTAAAAAATTTTTACTATTTCCTGATTAGATTGGGCATTCTGGAGGATCCAACGTGTGTGCCTGGGATAAATTTTATTGGTAAATTTATTCTCGGTGGGGAGATATGTCACACACGTAATATCTGATAGTTTTCATTTTTTTTCTGACGAGGGCGCTGACGTAATATCATAGGACCTTCGTTCGTTGAATTGAGGCTGACATGTCGTCCTAAAAATTCTAAAATTTTCGTTCGCTTTGATCGGCCAGTTCCCTCCTAGTTACGAGTAAATAGCGCTTGGGTTTTTTTTTCCATGCCCTTTCGCTTTTACTATCCTCTCCACTACATATTTCTTACGGCAGTCAAACTTTACACTCTGTTGTTCGTCTTCATAAACCGCACATTCAATATGAGATCCTATATATCTTGTAGATTTCCTCACTCCACCCTACATGGTATCCTTTTTTAAAATTACTTGAAACGTGTGAGATTCGAACATAATTACCGATCTTATATTATAGAAACCTTTTTTTTAGTCGCCTGCTAGTCTAATCGCGAGCGAATCTTCATCTCACAATGTCCGTCGGTCGGAGGGTTTCCGTTTTGTTTTGTTTTTGTTTTTTTGTAATAACATCATAATTATTTGTCCGATTCTAACGAAATTTCTAAACCTTGTATTATTTTACACTCTCCTTCGAATGCTATAATTGCCAAAGTCCTCCCAAGGAAAGCCCGGAAATTATTTGGTTTTGATAATAACATCATAACTATTCGGCCGATACTCTGCTAGAGTAGACTAGGCTATAATATGCTATACTCTGCTAAGCAAGCCTAGAATAGGCTATAATATGTTAGGCTGTTAAAGGCTAGGATATACTATGCTAAGATATAATGTACAAGGTAAAGATATAATATGCTAATTTAGACTATAAATTAGCTAAGCTATGCTTGACTAGGGTATAATAGGATTGTATAGGCTATACTTGTCTAGGATAGTTGATGCTAGGCTAGGATATACTATGCTAGGCTATGCTAAGCCATGCTAAGCTATATTATGCTAGATATGGCTATACTATTCTATGGTTTGGTAGGATAAAGACTAATAGGCTAGGAAGGACTATGCTTTGCTCTGCTAGGCTACGCTAGGTAATATTATGTTAGGGTACGATAGGCTAGCTAACCAAGTCTATAATAGACTAAGCTATGCAAGGGTATTATAGTCTAGAGTATGGTATGCTATACTAATATAGGATATACTAGGCTAGGCTATAATATGATACGATTGGCTATATTATGTTACGTGTGGCTATTCTAAGATAGGCTATAGCAAGCTAGCCTATAGTATGCTATGCTAGGCTATCCTATGCAATGATATTTTGCAATGATATTTTCGAGTTTTTCTATAGTTGGTTATACTATGCTAGACAATACTACGCTATGCAAGGCTTGGCTGTTCTCTACTATACTATGCTATGGTATGTGGCTATACCATGGTCCTCTCATGGTTACTCCATGAATTATTTTAAAGTTTTGAACGTCGGAAAGTCATAAATCAGAATAAGTGCGAGGAAGTGACTTTTTGGTCAGCAGATCTTTTTTCAACGTTAGCTGTCTGAATCTGTATAGCAAAATCATTTATAAATTTTACCGGTATGTTTCCAATCATTCCATCTCTACAATTATTATAACCCCTTGCAAAAGCATCTAGCACGGTGATGTATTTTCATTTTCAAATTATGGCCAAATGTACATGAATATGCGCACACAGGCACTAAGGTAGGACAACAAGGCGACAAATGTTATTGTTTCTAAGAGTGCAATTTAATAGATAGCGACAGCTGCTGCTGAACCATGGAATATAACGGACACAATGATAAAAATAGACTTTTAATAACCACGACTAAAAGGGGACACAATAAATATATATATATATATATATATATATATATATATGGTACATAAAATGAGACAGACTAAAGTTCCGAATACTAATTAGATTAACCGTAGTTAGTGAATGTTTTTTTATAGGAGATTGAAGGTAATAAATGATTTACTTCCTTTGAACTCGAGGGTAAGGTGGGGCAAATACGGAACCAACATAGTTTGCGAGATGTGGGCTTCCTGTCCCTCAGGATGTTACCGAACGAACTTCGAAGGGAAGAGAATGACTTCTCCACACTCGGCTTGAGCGAGGTAATGGGCCTCTTGTTGAAGAAGTCACCAGAAGAAAGGGGGACGGCTTTTCCAATCCTTGATCCGAAGGCGAATAAAAAAGGCTGACTTTGCCTTAAGAGACACTACTCCTCAAAACGAAAGACACGGGAATAATGTCCAGTTCTTCAGTGGCTTGCAACCGTCACTCACACTTCTTGGGAGTGAGCTCGTTGAAGTACCCTTCTTTCGGGGAATTCTCGTCTAAACAAATCTATCCGTCAGCTTGGAGCGGGAGCATATATACCCGGGGTTATTCAAAACAAAGAGAGAGATTGAGCTCATCTTAACCTTTGTTATTGGACGTGGTAAAACGAGCGCCTTCTTGAGAAAAAGTTTCAACGGCTGGGATCATCAGCCAGACGGGCGACAGCGTTAGGGACATAAACGCGGTTCACGCTGAGTCTACAAAGCAGTCTCCCTACCAGAGGGCGGGAGGAAGGTGAGACGACAGGGAGGAATCTTTGGTGAAAATTTTACCAAACTTGGGGGCGGGCTAAACTCGGGAGAGGTCGGAAAGAGGGAGGGGGAGTAACGGCTCGTTTTCCATTCCAAAATACAGTGTTATTGGTGCGCGAATAATATTACTCAAAGGGAGATTACTCCACATCCATGTATTATTAAAGGTAAAATGTCTGAAAAGTCCTTCCTTTATTGTTCTTTGTACCCGGTCTAATGGACTAACTTTTTTAAGGGAGTAAACATGATATACGAGGAGCGGTCAATAAGTTTTGCGAATCGGTAGGACAGGACAAGTTATGAAAAGTCCGGACCTGCAGCCGCATGCTCCTGCCTCGTCTATTTAAGAAGCAGTAGCTAATCGCAGATCGTCAGTCACAATTTTTTCCACAATGTAGAAGGTTGAGCACTGCGCAGTGATCAAATTTTCGACCAAGGAAGGCAAGTATGCAAAAGAGATCCATGGTTGCAGTGTACATCGACACCGCCCCTTTCTATGCAACCATTGCTCGCTGGAATGGAGAGTTCCGCCTTGGTTGTGAGTCCTTTGAAGATGACCCCCGTCCAGGACGCCCGTCAGACGTGACCAACGAGGACAATGTGGCACGTGTGGAGAGGATCATCCTCGAAAATCGACGGTTGAGAGTCGAAGAAATCGAGCGAGAACTTGGAATATCACATGGAAGTGTTATCAACATCATCTACGACAATTTGGCCATGACCAAGGTCTCTGCCCGTTGGGTCCCTAGAAACCTCACGCCCCATGATCGACTTCAACGTCGTCAAAGTTCCGAGAAGTTGTTGCTCCTGTATAACCAAGACCCGGCGGGATTCGAGTCACGCATAGTGACAGGTGATGAAACGTGGGTCCATCACTGGGATCCCGAGACCAAGCTCAAAAGCATGGCCTGTCGGCACATGGGTCTCAACCTCCATCAAGTTCCGGACCCAACCCTCAGCCGAGAAGATCATGGCCACCATCTTCTGGGATTCTGAGGGAATGTTGATGGTGGACTATGCGCCTCGTGGAAGTACCATTGCAGGCCAATATTACCCCTAGGAACTGGCTGGGTTGAAGAAGTGCATGCGTCAGAAGTGGCGCGGCAAGTTGATACGAGGTGTCCTGCTCCTCTACAACAATGACCCTGTCCACAAGGCCAGAGTTGCACAAGCTGCTTTGCGCGAGTGCTGATTCAAAGAGCTCAACCATTCCCCCTACAGTCCAGATCTGGCCCCTAGTGGCTACTTTTTATTCTGCCAGCTCATGCACTGCATGGACGCCAGTTTAGGGACGATGAAGATGTTCAGCTCGCCGTCCAGGATTGTATTGAATAGCAGTCAGGAGATTTCTGGTTGTCTGGAATTCGAAGCCTCAGGGACTAGTGCCGCAAGTGCATTGAAGTCGTGGGTAGTTATATTGAAAAATAATAAAACACTTTTCCTCATATCTCGTTTCCTTATATCCGAATTACGAAACTTATTGACCGCTCCTCGTAGCTTGAGATTATAATCCTTTACTAAGCCTTTCGTCTTCCTTCCTTTAAACTCTCTTTCACCATCAGAACGTATATAAAATGGAATCCATCCGTTTTCTTCCAAGAGATTTTGTATATCATTTGACACTACCTGATCCGTCTTCTCTTTTAAATGAATTAGTCACAGATATCTAGAATAGACGACAATTACAAAGAGAATGTAAGGTAGTCCAGAATTAAAACTTTCAAACCTGCATTTCACAGTTAGATCTAGCTGCCAAATCTCGTTTGAACCATGTGCTTTCACGTGTTTTGTCTCGAATCTTTTTCGCACGTGTTTTTCTAGTGTATATCTATCCAAACCTGAGAGAAAGATTTCCCATCAGATTTTTTAGCGATTTTTTTTCAGACTGTAATAGCCGATTTACCACACCAAAAGATGTTGGCAGACTCGACGGTATATATAAGCGTAGCAATGGTCTGTTCATTTTTAACTGAATATCAGATTCGTTCACATTCTTATTTATTATCATCATCATCATCACGACTCTATAATTTAAGAAGGTGATTTTTTTTAGTATTTGAATAATAATTTCATGTATCTTTGGTTAGGATTTATGTTTTTTTTCAATGAAGTTGAGAAATAAATATAAGTATCGAAACCCTTGTGATTTTTTAAAACCAAAAGAATTACAAATGGTGAGGTTCAGAAAATCTATTTTTATATCTTTTATATCTCTATATTTCAGCAACGTGATATTTTAAAAGGGGGAGAATTTTAGAGTTCTGTTTTTAAATTATTATAATTTGCAAAGTCCAGAAATTAAAAAAAAAAATAACCATGGCTGCATTTTTTTAGATTTTAAATTTTAATCTTAGTAGCGAAGCGCAAGCTTTCCCCGTAGGGAAAATTGGCGAAGCCATTGCCTGGTATATCTATACAATAAAAGACAGCTGTTCTTAAAAATCGAATTTTATTTTACATCTAGGTTAAAATACATAATTTCAATTGAATTTCATTGATGTCTGCAACCTTATTACTTTATAAACATATGCTGATTCTCTGAATCAGGAAAACGGTATTCGATATGCAACGGCTAAAAATTATCAGTGTATTTTTAATCCAACTTTATACGAGTATTTTTAAAATTAATATCAGACGGTTTTTTATATCATCTAGAATTTGAAATACATATTTGTTAAGGAATCGTGCTTTAATAAATAATTATTTTTATCTGGGGTAAACTTTAACTTTCTTCTTGCAAGTCTTGATGACGCAGGCTGGTGACACTCTATCCTCTGGACTTCCATGGGGAGACTAATTACATAATACATAGATAATATTCTCTTAAATTTTTTCTACCCGTAATGGTGACGTAGTCGTAAAGATCTCTGAGGACAAATTCTGTCACAAGTTCGATAGTGCTCACTCTCTTGTTGAGAAAACAATGGAACTCATCAAAAGACACAGTTTCTATTATGGTAGGTTGAAGTTTTCGACATTCATCAAGTCCATCGTTGAATGCAAAATAACAAGCATCAACCGCATTCGGTAAACACTTCATCTGACGAAAACTTTGAGGAAACTTGTCTTCAAGTTTCAGAAAGTATTAACTTCATATCATTATACAGCGCGTCTTTATTTCGTGTAGGAATGAACTCTTCATCATTTTTCCAGTAAATACCAAAATGTATACTTGGAAATAGGCTGTTCGTATTTGCCCTCACTGCACACTTCAAATTTTATAAACGGTAGTCCTACACCAATCAATCTAAATAGGGTAAATTTCATGTTTTAACCCAAACACAAGCCAAAACTCATCTTCATTAAGGAATGGTTTATCGTTATATCGATATCTTTCGTAGCTATTTTCAAAGATCACTCAAACTTAACTGGATTTTGTTCTAGTAATCTTCAAAAGGCTGAATATATTAGTTTTATATTCTTGGTGTATAATTTGCTTTACCTGAAATCGAGACATAACCTCTTACGAGTGCGTATTCCACGGAATCTGACGGCCACTGATACAAAGTAAGATAGGATAAGGTTTCTTTGACGCGATTTGAATATTCATGTATTGTCTCCTGTGGAGTGGACACTTAACATTTTACACTTCTTTCGTTGGTTCGTCTAGTTGCCATCTTTCATCAGTAAAGTTGATTAATACTTCTACAAATGCCTTAGTATTTTTGCTGTTGAAATTAAAAAGAAGTACGACGTGTGTTTGCGCGAACTACTGAGCTTGATGAGATTAACTTAATATGTGAGTAATATTTTTTAATCTTTCCGACGTTGCGAGTTGCTTATGATAGTTTTAGGGAAATTATAAGATGTTAATTTTTCTTTTACTTCCTTCAAGTAGGTAAGTGGTTGTCTTTACAGTGTTCTAGCTAAATCATTGAGTAGGTCAATAATGTTAGATTATGGAAGTCTTGTACCATCGATGGTAATCACCTTTTCATCACTCCAACTGAATCCCTGTGTATCTTTGAGTGTCTGATAAATTAATATCCCTCTTTCACGAACACTAGGCTGCATTGCTTCCTGGACTTTATCTGTATAACCGACAATTTGATCCTTGTTACTCTCATTGACTTTAACGTTTGATTTGTTCGTAACCTATAATACTGTTCCAAATATTGTTTGAAATATTGTTCCAACGAGTTCTGGTAAAGGAAGTTATGTCCTTCTGGTAGGAACTGTAAAATCTTTAGTATATTAGTCAACTCTCTTTCCAAAGAGAAACTCTTTCTTGCGGTGGGATTAAGTTTGGAGGCACTTGTCTCTCTTTTTTCGGGGTAAACAATATTTTTTTTATCTTAGAAGGTTGGAGATGATAGCTGCAAGAACTTAGCATAAGAGTAGTAGAAACGATCCTCCCCGCTATTTTTTTAGTCTTTTTTTAGACGTATATGCGCTGGCTTCCGAGTTAACATCCGTCTCAACCGTTTGAATCGTGATATATTTTATTTCTGCGATGTTGTCATCGGAACATTACTTTTTATTAGATTAAGACACATTTCACCTACACATTTGACAAAATCACTATCCATGGTTCTTATGATCGATTTTTTCATCTTTTTAGAGAGAGTGAGGAACGTATGGAATAGATACGTATATCTTTTCATTTTGTCTCATTCTAAAAGATATATGCTTTCGAATTTGTTCGAAAATATTTCGGTCCCTATGGTAAATCGCACAGTCTTCTCAAGCTGAAGTCGGAGAGTAAATAACCATAGGGTTTTGAGACCGCTTCTTTATAAATCTTCATCAAACTCTTCCGTTCCCCAGGCATTATTTGTCCAGCGAATTTATTTATTTATGAGATGTCTCTCTTCTTGTTAAATAAGACTAGATTGTCACAATTTAAAGCAATATCGCGCATATAAGAATTTTTATAAAAGAGATGTTGGGCCCTTGGGAATATAGAGATATTCTTATGGTGGGATGTCACGGTAAATATCTCTGTCATATTTGAATCTATCTTCTGCATTGAGTCATCCAAAATAAGGAGTGTAGGACTTCTTTCATCCAAAGATAACACATCATACACAAATTCGCGGAACATTACTTTATTTTTAAATTTTTTATAGTCTTTCTGCCATATAGTTTAACAGCAGGTAATTAATTATATCGACGCATTGAGTAAACATCTTAACTCTATTCCGGAGTATATGAAATTGGAAGTGGGGTTTTCCGCTAGCCGTCGGCCCAATTATAAAGGAAGTATATAGGGATATAAATTTAAATTTATTCACACTTCATTCACTCATACTTTCCTTTTTGTTTAATAAATGAGACAACTCTCTTTACATAACTATATAAAAAAATCTTTTCTCTATAAATTGAATTTTTTGAAACTTCCTTCACTCATGCTTTCCTTATTTTTTAATGAATGAGCCAACTTCTTTCAGATAACTATATACAAAATCTTTTTCTCTCTTATTAGATCATCAAAAACGATGTTTACTCTTCCCGCAAAACGAAAGCGGATATACCGAAACAAGCTGACCTCTTCCTCTTTACCCAACCCATCATCTAGTGAAGCTGTCCTCGGTGAAATCTTTCCCATAGATAATTCTGCTCCAACTAGTGTGCCTAATGAAGACGACGACGAGGACGACGACGAGGAGGACAATGATGATATTGATGATGATGGGGATGATAAATTTTTTTGCAACAAAAAATATCTGACCTTATGAACATTATCTACGATGTCATTATACTGAGCTCAGACGATGAAAAATGTATAACCCGCAATAGAATGTGAATATTCAAACATAGAACATAGGTCATGTAAAAACACCATTCTTTTTTCTGATCGAGAAGTAAATGGACTATGTAGAATATCGTACCCTCAGACGCAAGAAAATCCTTTACAATAAAGAGAAAATTATTCTCGTGTAAGAATTATACCCTTAAGAGAAACCAGACATGGAAAACTTTCCATCATTTCATAGCGTGTAATCGTAGAGAAACCAGAAGAAGCTTGTCTTGGTCGACTAGTGTATGAGCTTTCACTGCATATATTCAATCTAATATTGCTTCAGGAGGGCGATTATCATGTAAATAAAAGTTTTTAAATTCCAGAAGCAATGCAACGGGTGATACGATCTATTTACACATTCCATTTGTTCGACTGAATGAATCTACAGTATTGGATTATATCAGGGGACGATTTGAGACAATATTTCAGTCTGCGGATACAATTGAGTTTAGACCCTTCAATCTCGTTGTTTGTATTTATAGTATTCCTACATGCCATGCTATAATACCATCTAATGTTCTATTTAGTTCTCACGAAAAAAATGATGGAGAATGTTCTTTCTAAATCTTATGGCTTCCGACAATAATAAAAGAATCTCAGGAGTTGGAAAAAAATTAATCTTGTGTACGAAAAGGCTGTCACTGTAGATGAGTTCTCCGTGATAGAAAGAGAGCGGATATGCAGGATCGTCGAATTTACGACTACAGGGGATAAACGAAAATTCAAATTACTCCATCGACCAACACATATACTGAAAAATCAGCCCCACTCTTATGGATTGGTCTTGAGGATGAAACGTATTATACAGGGTATGTGTTTTCCTTGCTATACGTTCCAAGACAACGTAACGGCCCATCTAAAAGATTGTGAGGGGTGTGCAATCAGTGTTTTGGGCATTGAGAAGGAGAAAGAAATCGAGGGATAATATTTAATGAGTGAAATCGATCATTCTGCAACCAATCGTGTTTTATTACACACAGAAAGCTTCCTCCTTGTGTAGATATTTGTATGTATCTTAGTCGTAGATGTAATCATTTAATCATGTAGGGCGCAAACTAGATGAGACACACGAGTGTTAGAAGTTGTTCTGTTCCCAATGTTATACCAATGTACTATAAAGCAGATGCAGCAGAGCATACCTGCTGGATGAAGAAGTCGAAGAAATCGATGGTCAAGAAATGGAATGCCGTGTATTATAACACTGAAGCCTATAAAAAAGTGGGATCATTCATATATTTCCTCATATATTAGTGAGGCAGATAATATTTAAACTCTGTTTGGATTAAGAGAATGAAACATATGACAAATGTAAGAACTGTGGTCCATGTACAAGAAATTTTGAATGATATGATGGAAACTGCCCTTGTACACCCTTTATAGAGGGTGTTTAAGAATAAAAGGATCAAAAGAAACTGTGTAAACCTATGTGATGACACATAATAATGCCAACTTTGATGGCTAATTCATCTATGACGAGCTGCTTAAATATTTTATTCATAGTATCTTCACTTCGAATTCCATGAAGCAGGAACGAAAATTATTTAAGCTAGAACTCACTTAGGACATAATTTTGAAGAATACACTGCTATTCATGCCTTCATTGCTGAAAAAACAACTTTCAAAAACAATGGGAATCTCTGAAATGGAAAAACCTCCAACTATATCAGTCTAGTTGCTGAAAAAAAGGTATTTTAACTATGAGAAAATCAACAATGAGTAAAAATTATATTTTGACAGTAACTTTTACACGAATGTCCAGGAAGAAGAAAACAATCTTCGTTAAAGTGTATTAAGTATTGCATTCAACATGTTTGTGTAGTTCGACTGTGTTTTGAGAAGTTTATCTGTTTCTTCATCAGAAGATTTAACATTGATTCTATGAAGTCTTGTATCAGAATAGACTCATTGTGTTATATGATGTATAAAGATGTCTTCTTACCATCAAATTCGATTGCAATTATCGACAGGGTGAAATCAAAACCTTTTTCTTATAAGGCTATACGTTGGCATATGTTTGAAGAATATGTTAGAGGAATCTCGATTTCCCATTCAAGAAACGATGGTGAGTGAAGCCCTTCTGTTGGTAAGAGAGTATTTTTTCCTGACCGATTTTCGCTATTAGGAGGAGGAACCATGTTTCTCTTTTATGGATGCTATTGGCATGGGTGTCAAAAAAGGACTGTAATTTAAAACAATATGTCTCCATCGGAGGACGAGGGTAATTGGACCGCTACTACTACACAATAAAAAGTGATCGAATTCTCAGTTGTAAATACAAGGTTATCATTCCCTAGAAGTGTGAATTCGAAACTATTATGCAAATGATTCTAGGACGTCGTGAGACAGTTTATAGAATCTCCGCCGAAGTACTAAATGGTGTATTAAAGGTAGGGAGTGCGCATTTAAGCTGCATATGTAGCCCATTTTTGCTCCTTATATCCGTACTACATGAAAAACAATCCCTATCCAGTAGAATGACTTTGGCGGTAAATAACTGTGTGAGAAATTACGTTTATTCAAGAATCGCCGTGTGTGTAAATGATACATATTTCGGTATCATGAAAGTTGATATTCTCCTTCCTAATCATCTGTATGTTCCAGTTCTCCCTCAATCCAAAGATGGTAAACTTACTTTCACACTCTGCACCACATGTTTTCAGCAAAACTCACGCGAGTGCAATCAACCTGAAAAGCAACTTATGATTTGAGGAATGTACACAACTCCAGAACTGAAACTTGCCCTGGAAAAGATGTTTAAGATCAATAAAATTTACTTGATTTGAGAGCTTGAAAAGAGAGATGGTTTGTTTGCAGAGTATATAAAAACATTTCTTCAAGAAAAATTGAAGCTTCTGGATTTCCGCGAGGAGTGATTGGAGAGAAGGAGAAAATAGAATATTTGAAGCGGGTGAATCAGGCTGAGGGGTAAACATACGAATAGACAACTTCGAAAGGAATCCTGGAAAGCGTTCTAGAGCACACGCTCTGTCTAAACAGGTAAGGATTTCTTCTTGTCATTAGTTCTTTTCCTGCAATGATATAATACATTTAAAATATAATTTTTATAAATATTAATACATTGTACTATCAATAAAGTCAATAAATTCTAAAACATGAAGGCGATAATAATAATAATAATAATAATAATAACAATGCAAAAACAGCCCCTTAATCCTGATCATATTTTTTTTCTTTTTTAGTCTCTGGGGAAAGTTCGCTCCGAGGATTCTCGGTATGAAAACGGACATCTGTGGTTCGGAACATGATGTAATTTATCTGATAAAAAATCAAGATTATATTGGAAACTCTTTGGATGTAGTTGGCAATGAATACATAGCGAAAGTGAAGAATGTTGAACATGTAGAATTTGACTCCCACGTTACGAATCTTTTAATTGCAGCATTTACAACCGCCTATGCTCGCATCAGGTTCTATGGTCTTTTGAACTCTTTGGGTGAACGGTTGTTGTACAGTGTCACAGACAATGCCATTTTTATTACTAGGAAAGATGACCGATAACCTCGAATTGGAGAATTATTCGGTGATCACAAATCCGATTCGATACGTAACAAAACTACGAGTGGGGTGGTGTATATAATTCGTGCTAGAAGAATAACCATTAACACTCAAACAAAGGATATAATAACAATGTGTTTTGAGCCCTCTAAAATTTGAACAAATAAACGTTTAACTGAAAGAAACTAAATTAAAACAGAAGGAAATAGGATAAAAACTAAGTGTTTCAACTCAAACAATGAGTGTTATTAAGAAAAAATGATAACGGTCAACATTTAGACTTAGAACGGGTTGAAAAATGTGCTCGAAAACGATTAAAATTATTAAGAAAGTTGGACAAATAAACGTTTTACTCAGGGCAAAAAAATTTAAACAGATATAAATAGCAAATAACTAGGTGTATCAATTCAAACAGTCGGTGTTATTAAGAAAAAAAGGATAACGGTCAAGATTAAAACTAAAAGAAGGTTTATAAAATGTGGTCGAAAACGAAAAACAACTCCAAGAAAAGATAGAAAATTAATACAACAGTCTTTTAAGAACAGAACAACATCTTGCAGGAAGATTTCCATTGAGCTGGCAGCAGAGGGTCTTAGCCTTGCCAGAAGAACAATGAATAACAGGCTTTTGAAAAATCCCAAATAATTCCATCAGTACTGTGTGTATGCCAAAAAAACACATGTCGTGGTCAAAAGCATGTATCTTCTTTTTAAGATACGTATCATTGATATTTCAAATTGTATTGTAAGTCTCATTCTCAACACCAATGAAGAGAAGTAAGTCAAATTTTCTAGGATATATTGGTCGATGGAGTAATTGGAATTTGCATTCATCTTTGCTAGCTTTTAATTCGAGATTCCTGCTTTCCAATTCTCCTTCTATCAAGGAGAACTGATCTACAGTGATAGCATCTTTATACAAAAGCTTACACTTTCCTACCAGTTCCTGAACTTCTTGTATTATTGATGGAAGCCACAAGTTTTTGAAGGAAAATTCTCCAACAAATTGAACATTTGATAATATTATTGTATTGCCAGGAAGAATCCTAAATCTACTACTTATCAGGTTGAAGGTTCCAAATTCAATTTTCTCGGCAGACTGGAATGCTGTCTCGAATTGCCCAATAATATATTTAAAAATTGTTGATTTAAATTTCAAACCACCGGGGGATCTATTATTAAAGAAAAAATCTACTTGATGACCGGAGTTCTTGGTCGCCGAGAGACGTAGTGCTATCCTGAAGAGACGGGGGTGCAGCATGAGGGACACTACCTCGGTGTACCTGATGAGAGAACACGCTTCTAAATTGGGAATTTTGAGGGCAGTTCGTGCGTACATGACCTTCTATTCCACACGTGAAACAGGTTATTTGCCTTCTTAGGAATAACGACCCGGGGAGGAGTGGTAATTATGGGCTTAATGGCTCTTGGTTCCGAAGGAGGGAGGGAGGTTCCTGGGTTTCGAGGGGCTTTCTACTTTCACGACTTTAGGGATATTTCTTGGAGAGGGCCTGGAGTTATTAATCTTAAACTTGGAAGGAGACGGGCAAGGCTTCTTATTGACCTTGGGATACAAGTTCTGGCTACTTGCATAAAGATCAGCCTCTTCTAGGAATTCCTTTAACGTAAAGCGCTTGTCCTTAACTAAGGCACGCATTTCAGGGGGCAGGAAAGCTAAAAATTGATCTTTTAGGACGAAGTTCAAAAGGGAGTCGCACTGTTGGAGGACTTTACCTGCATCTAACCAAAATTGGAGGTGTTTCTGTAGGGTCTATCCAAAATGACGAAAGGTTTGAAAAGGGCGGACCTTTTCTTGACGAAAAATGGCACGATAGAAGTCTAGGGTAATGTTTACGGCAGCTAAAAGTTCAGTCTTGACGGTAGAGTAGTTCATAGTGGACTATATAGGAAGCAAAATGAATACGTCTCTCAACTGTGAGTTTAGGAAAGGGAGGAATTCGGCGACACCATTTACCTCTATGTCCCAATTGTTGATTTCAAAAATCTCCTCGAAATACGTAAGATACGAGTAGAATCCAAAATCTTCTTCTTTAAAGACGGGTAATCTTACTGACGGGGAATGTGGAGTTTCGGCCTGGGAGCAAATTGACATTGACCATAATTGATTACAGCTTAATTCCATTTCAGGCTGCCTCATATTTTTCCATTTCTCGTTGTTCTTTTCTCTATTCAGTCACTCTTAGTTCTATTGCTCTTCTCTCTTCAGCTTCTTTTAGTACTTTTTCCTGCGCTCTTAGTTCTATTTTCCTTCGCTCTTAGTTCTTGTTCCTGCGCTCTTAGTTCTATTTTCCTTCGCTCTTAGTTCTTGTTCCTGCGCTCTTCTCTATTCTTTTTCATTTATAACTTTCTTCCTTAATATAACTTAATAATTCTCGTCCCGACAGGCCCAACGACTCTCCTTGATTTTCGAAACGGTGGAACGAAGAACACATTTTTGGGGAAAACTAGGGGCAAAGTAACACGCAAACCGTGCTATTGACAGAAAGAAGCTACTCGGCAATATACGTGAAGCCTAACTTTTCCCAAAATTGAATAGTTAAAAATTCTTCCAGTAAAGGAACATAAACTCTTCTTACAGGGTTAGGATGGATTAATTTTTCTAATCCGGCTGCGGAGTAACTCAAATATTCCGTTAAATGGAATACACAAACACAGAGAACGGATCCTAACTAATAATCTAACTTTCAAATAGTTAATAGACTAAAGTTCCACAGATCTAGAACTAACTTGAACGTACTTAGGCCCAAAATAGAAAAGTAAAGAAACTTCAATAATGAGAGGGAACTACTAAAACTCAAAGGGGATAATTTAATCAACTAAGTTGATTTACTATGTAATAGACCTCACACACATGACACAAGTTTAATAATATAGAAGTAATATATATAATATATGTCGTGGTACAATTACTCTATACCATACACTACTCCTATATTATGTGGGGGGGGGGGGTTACTTAATCATCTACTGCAACGTGAAGCGTTGAAGGACTGTTCGCAGGGATTAGCGAGTGAGTAAGAGGTCACAACTGAGGCGAATGGTTTCAAATTCTTAATAATCAAACAGAGTACATAAATGGTTGGCAAGATTTACTTGAATAGGCCGAGAGTATCGTTTTAGGTTAGTTAAAGATGAAACAACAAAAATATAATTATATTTACAAAGATCAAAATAAGAATAATAATAGACAAAAGGGAATTATTTAAATTGAGATAGTCTCTTGATAATTATATATTATGAGGAGGAATTCTCAAATGGAATTAATTGATCAATGTAACTAGGCTCAGATCAAAAGGGGGAACTTGACAATACTAATAATGGAGTGAATTTCAATCTTACGGATCGATGACTTCGAGGAAGGTCCTTCTTGTAATGAGGCGAGCGGGGAACGATCCGATGAGGCAAGTGGGACACGATCCGAATTAGTCAGGTGGGGCACTATCCAACCCGCCTTTCGATGAAGATAGCCAAACATCAAAGATGATGTTCGACGGGGAATGCGGAATTACTCGTAATTTCACTGGAAGAGGCAACTTCATTTTCCTCTGGGTAATCGAAAGAGATTTTTTTCATTTCGTTTAAATAAAGGGAGACTGTTGCTCAAATTAAAAGGCTTGCCGTTCACAGAAGCTACCAATTCACTTGTGAGAACATGGCTGAAGAAAACTCGCTGTCTGACGAACGTTCACGGGACGAGACGATAAGGACGGCCTTGAGTTACGGGCTGGACTCGTCGAACAACAGAATAACCCGTGTATTTGTATGCCCGATGTTGAAGGGAAAGGAGAAGTTTGGAGAAAGGATCACAAGCTCCAGACATCCTAATCCGAAGGCGGAGTCGATTCCTTATTTAGTAGCAAGGGCAAGACAGAGTGACTCATTCACACCTCGTTACCGGGAGGGGGAGGAGGGCTTGGGGAGAGTTCCCAAGGTTGGGACATATTTTTCCAACATGCTCAGGAGTCGAAAATTCGTGAATGTTCGAACAGGAAATGAGGTCGTACATGGCGTAATACCAAAGCACGTGGTCTCCAATAAATAGGAGGGGGGGATCAGAGGTTATTCTTTTAGAATCATTTTTATCAATATTATTTTTTCTAATAGAATTTATCTTTTCCAGCCTTCTAAGATGAAAAAGAATATTCTTCATCCAGAAAAGGGAGAGAAGCACCCTCAAACCAAACCACAGAAAAAGAAAGACTCTTAGCTTTTGAGACAGACAGTTGAATACTATACTAAATAATTCGAAAATCCCATCAGATAGACGTGTTATACTTTACCAGAAGACGTTTGAAAACAATTTGAAACTCTACAATAAGGTTGTACACCCCCCTTACATTAAAGGTAATGAGAATGACAAAAATAAAATCAAATAAATGAATACAAAGATGAATAACATGGAACACTGGAGGCTAGTGTTCAAGAATGAGGTATATTAATTTATCAGACACTAAAAAATACACAAGGATTCAATTCAGATAGTGATAAGGTTATTACCATCGATGGTAAAAGACTTCCATAGTCTAATATGATCAACCTACTCAATGCTTTAACTAGAACGTGGAAAAGATTACCACCCACCATCTGGGAGCAAGTAAGAGCACCCAAAATAATATCTTCTAATTTTCCTAAATCCATTAGAAACCTCGCAACGTCAGAAAGAGTTAGAATATATTACTTAAACACAAACTTTCTCTACATAAAACATAATTACACACTAGTCATACTTCTCTTAATTGCACACAGAAAAAAATAAGGAAGTAGTTGAATTATTAACAAATTTTACCGATGAAAAATGGCAACTAACTAGACTAATTAAAAATTTTAATGAATGAAGTGGCAACTCCGCTGATATGTTAATACTGAACTTCACATGAATATTAAAACTGCGTCAAATAAACCCTATCTTTCGAACTTTTTACCAGTTGCTGTGCTGATTCCCTCGAATACTCTTGAGTAAGTATCTATGTCTCGATTTCAGGTGAAGCAGATTATACGACAGGAATATAATTTAAAATATTCAGCATTTTTAGGAGTATTAGAACATATTCCGGTTATGTTAGTGATTATTGAAAATACCTAAGGAAGATTTCGCTTGACGATAAACTATCCATTAGTGAGTATGAGTTCTGGCTGGTATTTTTGGCATTACATAGGTCAAAACAGGAAAATTTCCCTCATGTAGATCGACTTGTGAAGGATTACAGTGTAAAAAAAATAAAGTATTTACTGAGGGAAAATACCCCTACTATTTCCAAGTATCCATTTTAGTATTTATTGGAAAAGCGACGAAGAGTTCATTCCTACACGATTTAAAGACGTGGTGTATAATAAATATGATGTCAATACTTTTCTAAAACTTGAAGACGAGTTTTATCAAAGTTTTCGTCAGATGAAGGGTTTACAGCATGATTTAGAGAATAATTGAATGTGTACAAAGTAATAAGGTTGCAAACATCCATAAAATTCCAATTGAAATTATGTACAAATGAAAATTAGTTTTTAACATAAGATATCTTTAAGTGAATTATTTTATAAGATTGAACGTATCAGATATTCTCTTTAAAATGAACCTGTAATTATTACGCTAATATACATCCCGAGTCGGTCAACATCTTTTGGTGGGGTAAATCGTCTCTTTTAATTTGTTAATAACTTTTCTAAAAGATCTGATCTGGAAGGCTTTCTCTTAGGTTTGGGTAGTTATATACTGCACAAACCCGTAAGAAAAAGATTTAAGACACAACATATAAAAGTACAAGGTTCAACTGAGATTTGGCAGACTGATCTTACTGATAAGCAGATGTTTCAACGTTTTTCTTATTGCGTACCATTAAATACTCTTTGTAATTGAATTATATTCTAGATATCTATTGTTAATCCCTTTAAAAGAGAAGATGGATCAGGTATCATCGAAGGCTAACGATATCTCATGTAAGAGACCAGATGAATTCCAGGTTAAAAAAGGAATGGTAATTCCATGTCAATTCAAACAAAATAAGGGTCGATTTTCCACACTCATTTTTGATTTGGATCATATTCGGTAGGCATATAAACCTCACCGAGGCGAATAAAAACATATGTCTCAATATACTAGGTCGCACCTTTCGTGAGCTACTACACCGTAAAGCTAGAACCTGGGCGTCATTATTAGGGAGTACTGTATTTGGTCAGCAGTCAATATCTCGGCTGCTTGAAAAACCGAGTGAAACCTTACAAAGATTATATTGAAGCTGTTCGAGAGTTCTACACATTTGCTTAAATAACTTTTTTAGGCGAAGTCAAGTAAAAAAGTATGTTGGCCTTTGTCCTTTGACCTCAGGTAACAAACAATACGATACTCTGCTTGTTTTTAAGATTGTATTTTGAAGGAATATATATATATATATATATAAATATATAAGCTTTAATGTGAAAAAAGGTTTTCTTGTGATTTAATATGGTTTGAAAACTACACGGCTTTTTGTTATAGCCAAAAATAAAATAAATTTCAAACATGCAATTTATGCCAGATTTAGGTTAAATTGATGGATTACCAGAAGCTTTTTTTCATAAACTACGTAGCTATTGCCATATATACGCTTTTCAAAATATAACTACCACCTGTGTATGTTGTTGGGCTCACAACACACAGTGTCTGTAGTGTCAACCAGAAATTTATCTGGTTTAGATGGAAATTTAAGTGATTATGCTGGTCCTCGTTGCTACAGGAAGTTGAGACATACTTTTTTGGAGTCTGTATGATTTTTAGTAATACAGGCAAGATCCTTCTCGTTGTCATAAAGTGCAATGTAGTACCCTTTAAGAGCAGTCATCGGTATTCTGCTCTACGGCATACTTTGTTGGAGTCTGTATGATTTTTAGTAATACAGGCAAGATCCTTCTCGTTGTCATAAAGTGCAATGTAGTACCCTTTAAGAGCAGTCATTGGTATTCTGCGCTACGGCATTTGCCTTTCATTTCGAGAAATAGTCGAGCATGTTTATTCATTCAATTTCTTGATTCCAACATTCAATAGACGAACGGCTTGGAGTTTCTGAGTACCTGGGAAAGAACAAAAGGTTGTTTTAGTCTTTCAGGATGGTTAAATAACCCGAGCCACAGGGGTTTTCCTTCTTACACATCTAAATGTTATTTCTTTTCTTTATAAATTGTTTTTAATGAATGCTGGTATATTAGGATATTTTTAACTGAGAGAAAAATTCTAAATTATTAAAGAATTTGGTGCCATCCCGGCTCCTTTGATAGTAAGTAGTTCAGTTCTAAAACCAACATGCTCTTTCCTATGTAGGTTCTCAACAATTCTTCACTTACCAGGCTCTCCTTTTAATTCACGGATATTTTTTCCTATACTTTCACCATTTCTTCATCTTCAATCACCTTACCATCAGTAATTCTAAGATAAGAAATAAATGAATTTGAATAAATTGATGACTTACCTGAAATAGTTTATATATTTCATATGCGGTTTTCCAATCATTCATGCTTTTCTATCATTGTCAAGGTAAATGTGACAGAGGGAAGACCTTTAACAGCAAAATCGCATAATGCCAGTGAGGTGAGGATTGAGCCTTGGTCAACAGTAATATAAAGGCTATTACTTGCTGCAAGGCGCTTTATTGAACCTCCAATACCGTCACACGGACCTTTTCCAGGGCTGGTTTTAAAGAAGTGCCACTCTATTTCCACATCAAAGTCTTTTTTGTCGGTGGTGTCTAAGTTTGGGAAAATTCTTGTGGTTTTTATACTCCGTGGTAGAGCTATCACTGAAATAGAATATCTTACTCACGATATCGTGACGCGTCTTCAAAAATTCAATAAGTTGGATTTGAAACAGGTGTACAGCGATGATCTCGTGAGTATTGCAATCTGAAATTACCAAGAGACTTCAGTGATGAACAACTTCATACTTTCTGAAATATATCACAAATGGAGGTAGGTTTGTTTGTGCGTTGTTCCAGTGAAAGGACTGTAATGCATCTTACACTATGAATGAATAATTTTCTGCAGAATCTATCACTACAATGAACTCTTTTAATCCGATGTGATAATGCTTTAATTGAGTCTTGGCAAGGAAATCAAAACATAAAACTTGTTGCAGATTGAAGCTTATATATATATGTATAACTGAATCACGAAAATAAGGAACGTGAGGAATTTATGAATAACGTTACAGCCACGAGGAAAATGAAACAACGGAGAACTGTGAGGCCTTTCGACTAATGGTCCTTTACTAAGCAGACCATTAGTCGAAAGGCCTCGCAGTTCTCCGTTGTTTCATTTTCCTCGTGGCTGTAACGTTATTCATATATATATATATATATATATATATATATATATATATATATATATATATAGCAAGAATATGAAGACATATGCGATGGTTACGAACATTTAATTTTCCAGATGTTTCGGTCATTGCCGATGACCATCATCAGCGAATTCTAAATACAAAAAAATTATTTTTCTAAGAATAACTAAACACAGCAATAAAAACATGACAGGAGCAAGAAGTTAAAATGAAATATATAATCCTAAACCGTTGAAAGCGAATGGGTGAAAATCTATTAATAAAAAATTGATTAATATCGTAAAAAATAACTAAATAAAATAATAATCCCATGAGTTTAAAATATGCATAATAAACATGAATTAAATTCCCATTGAAATACAAAAATTTTAAACTACAGCAATAGAGTCGAAAACAAGTGAAAAGAAAAATCTAAAAATTAAATAATCCCATAAGCAGCAAATATGAATAATAAACACGAATCAAGCATCAAGTGGAATCCAAAAAATTCACTATACACCACAGCAAGAGAGAATTATAAGGGAAGGGAGAACAATCCAAAATAAGTTAGATCAGGGGGTATGTAATCGAAGCGGATATTAATAAATGGAGCGAAGCAAGTAATTCAATTAAGTTAAATTACAATTTACAATTTAGGTTAAAGCGGTGAAATTGTGTGGTAGGTATATAAAGGTGTGAATATGTTTCCTAGTTTTCCCTGGTGTTAGGGCATCACTAGCATTCTTCTTATTTGTGTTTTAAAAATAAAAATTCCTCCGTCAAAAAGTAGCTGACTGTCTTTGACAGCCAGTTTCCTCCGTTATAATATCTATATTTATTTATGTATTAGGTTGTTGTTCCTCCTTCGAAGCATTCAAGCCTTTCAAGGTTGCTTTAATGCTAAATGAGTCTCAGGTTTTGAGTTTTCGGTGATCTATTTTATTTTGGGCACTTCGCCTCTTTTCATCGTTTGATTTTAGTTGACATTATATTATTATGTAATGGGTATTGGGAATTGGGCACTTCGCCTCTTTTTATTTAGAAATTTTGATGATTTGGATTGGGCACTTCGCCTCTTTTATATTTAAATTTAGTTTTAATTTTTCAATTTCTACTATGTTTATATTGGGGGGGGGGGAGGGGGGAACTTTAATGTGGGCACTTCGCCTCTTTTTTCAATTGTTATTTACAATTGTTTAATTGGTTGAACTAATTGTCAATTTTTTGAGTTTTACAATCAAAGTGCTTTAGAGTAGTGGACTATTACTACGTAAACATAGGTAGTACATTAGGTTAAATTATTATTATTATTAAGTTAAAGATGGGGTGCATATGAGGGGAGAGCGATAGGGAGTGTGGAAAGATAGAGAAAATAGACAAGGGTAGAAGAGAGAAAGAAGTGTGGTAGGGCGCAAAGAGATGCTTAGGGTCTGGTGATCAGACTTATCACTTTTATTTTTTTTATTGGTTGCGTGTATTCATTGTTGTTGTATTAGATTTTTGGTAATAATTATAAAAATTATAATTATTATGGCGTTCAAGCCCTTTGTCTTAGCAACTTTAGTTTTTTGGGGGGTTTATGTTGTGCATTGCTTGCTTTGTATATGTTTTTAAATACGTTCAAGTGCGTGCTTATTGTCTTGTTTTTTTTTGTGTGTGTTTTATAGTGTTTTTTGTTTCTTATTTTGATGTTCTGGTCGAAATCGGGTTTTTTTTCTTCATCTTGGTAAGGTAGTCTTGATTGGTAGGTTTTTGTCGTAATTCGAGTTCTTCTGTTCTTGTTTTCTCTTTATCATTACAGGGTTTTTTTCATCTCTTTTTATGCATAGAACGGTACTTCGTCTCCGCCAGCCACTCGGTTGGCGGAGCTGGGGAATTTGGGTGTGACAGTCAGCTCTTCTGTACTGGTTAATCTTCTGGGTGATTTTCATCACTCAGTTCTCGATTAACCAGAACCTGCATTTTCCGGGTCCGTTCTTCTATGACTTTGTTAATGGGAATTAACCCCGCCTCTCTGTGCAGGTCTTCTTGCCGTCTTCTTTCATGCCTGGGTGTACCTGTGATTAGGTACATGCATTTATTTTGCACTACTTGAAGACGCCTCTTTTGTGTTTTTGAGACACATGATTGAACATTAAATAAATACGAGTAGACTAAGACACGAAAGTTTAAATATTAAATAATCAATAATGGAGGGGTCAAAAAGGACGACTAAAACAATAAATTAATGAAAGGTCAATCATAAAGAAGATCATTTAGAAATTAATGGGACAAACTGAAATAGAAATATAAAAATTTCTCTGCACGAGTACTAATCTTATTACGGTTAAGCTGGGAGTAACAACTAATATTACGGACAGATATTACGGGGGATGTGGTTGGTTGTACATTTGTCTATATAGTGAATAATTTAAGGGATGAAGAATAATCATTGAGTTCCGGGTTTATTTGTTTGATGTAAAGAGATTCAAGAATTTTTAAATCCAGAGAAGAGGAAGCTAAACGAAGTATACTAAAGGAATCAGGGTCAAGCAGGTGGTTATGTTTTAGTGAATGTTCTCGTATAGAAGAGTGCTAGGGTTTGGAGATGGGAATGATGGTTCTGTATGATACTCCGATATGCTTAGCAATCCTACATCTTAATTGTAGACTTGTTTGGCCTGCATAGCGACTTTGACAGGTCGCACAAGTGAATTGATAAATTATAGAGGAACGCAGGCATAATGAGAGTGATTCTTTGTGTCGAAGGAAAGTATAGACACCAAGAGGATTAGAATTAATTAGGAGAAACTTGCAATGGGGAAAGTGTTTATTAAGACTCGATAATAAAGCTTTGTTGAATTTGGTGTCAAGTGGAAGAAAAGGCAGTTTTAAGAATAGTTTTTGTTTGGGGACAGTTATTAGAAGGGTTTTGCGAGAGAACATTTTAAATAAGAAATTGGAAGAAAGTCTGTCAAAAAGGTGGTCTTTGAAAAAATTAGAATGAAAAAAGCTCCTAAGATATTCTATTTCGGAATGAAAGTGAAACCAACTTGAACTGATTTTGTAAGCTCTGTGTATACTGTTATGATGGCAGAATGTTTAAAATTAGTAAGAGTACAATTAAAGAAGTGTGAGCCAAGTTTAGTGGTAGTGGGTTTCCTGAAAACTGATGTGTTAAATTTAGAACCAACTTTTGAAACAGTGACATCCAGAAAAGAGATTTTATTGTATAATTCTGTCTCCATGGAAAAATTAATATTATGGTGTTGTTGATTTAAATAATTTAAAAATAATAAGGCATGGTCTTTGTGTTAAAAAATAAGGAAGCAGTCATCGATAAATCTTTTAAACACTAACGGTTTATATTCAACGGGACAGTCGCTCAACCATTTTTTCTCGTGGTAGGATAAAAAAGCATTAGCGAAGCTGAGACCCAAGGGAGAGCCCATGGCCATTCCATCGTGTTGAATGTACAAAATCTCATTAAAAAAGAACACTATATTTTCAACGGACAATTTTAATAAGGTAGAAAAAAGAGACTTGGCTAGACCTAAAATCCAATCATTTGATTGAAACAGGGTATCGGTTATGATTTTGCAAGTTTCCATGACAGGTACATTAGTAAATAGAGACTCTACATCGATTAAAGTCATAAAGGAGTGGTTCGAATCTAATTGAGAAACGTAGCTGACAAATTCGAATGAATCTTTCAAAGTGAATTCGTTGCGAGTGAGAGGTTGAATTATGGGGACTAGAAACTTGGCTAAGTTAAAGCTAGGGGGGTTAATGGCAGATAATATTGGAAGGAGAGGTAATCCTACCTGGTTGTAATAATCAAAGGGAATATTTTTCTTTTTTAGAGGACGTAAAAAGTTGTTTATTTTGTCTTTAATTTGCAAGATTTATTTAAATGGATCTTTATACAGTTTAAGAAATTTACAGGAGTCCGAAAGAATTTTTTGCATTTTAGAAATATAATCAGACCGATTCAAAATAACTACACCTTTCCCTTTATTCGGTTTGGATATCACGATCTTTACGGAGGTTGGGCAGTATATTAAAATCTTTGAAACTAAATGCAGGGCAGAAACGTCCGGACCGAAACGTCCGGACCAAAACGTCCGAAAAATTAAATGTTCGTAACCATCGCATATGTCTTCATTTTCCTGCGACGAATAAGGTTTCCAAGAAACGACTCCATCACCACTATATATATATATATATATATATATATATATATATATATATATATATATATATATATATATATATATATATATATAAATATATATATATATATATATAAATATATATATATATATATATATATATATATATATATATATATATATATATATATATATATATATATATATATATATATATATATTCCTACGAAATATAGTCTAAGGAAATTGGAGTATACTATTTTTTGTTATCCGAGATTCAATGTCAAAGATCAAAGATCTCCATACTTTTTATACTTTACCTTCTACAGATAAGGTTATTCAATAAAGTTGTCCAGCTCCTCAAGAGATTTAAAATGGTGTTAGATTTGCGTATCTAGGTTGTCAAAGAGCGAAGATATTGAAAGCTGACCAAACGAAAAGCAGTACCTCCTGAAAATAACTTCTGGGCTCAAAATTCACAGTTTCGTAGCTCATAAAATGCGCAATCTTTAAAATTAAGACACACGATGGGCGGTCAATAAGTTTTGCAAATCGGTAGGGCAAAACAGAGGAAAGGGGATGGCTGTTTGTTATGACAAGTTATGACAAGTCAAGATCTGTAGTCGCACGCTCCTGCCTCATCTATTTAAGAAGCAGTAGCTGTTTGCAGATCGTCACTCACAAATTCTTCAACAATGTAGAAGGATGAGTACCTTGCAATGATCAAATCTTTGACCTAGGAAGGCAAGAATGCAAAAGAGATCCATGAACGCATGGTTGTAGTTTACACTGACACCACCCCTTCCTAAGCAACCATTGCTTGCTGGAATAGAAAGTTCCGCCATGGTCGTGAGTCCCATTAAGATCACCCCCGTTCAGGACGCCCGTCAGACGTGACCAACGAGGATAATGTGGCCCGTGTGGAGAGGATGATCCTCGGAAATCAACGAGTGAAGGTCAAAGAAATCGAGCGAGTACTTTGAATATCACATGGAAGTGTTATCAACATCATCTACGACAATTTGGCCATGACAAAGGTCTCTGCCAGTTGGCTCCCTAGAAACCTCACGCCCCATGATCGACTTCAACGTCGTCAAAGTCCACAAGGCCAAAGTTTCACAAGCTGCCCTGCGCGAGTGCGGATTCGGGGAGCTCAGCCATCCCCCCTACAGTCCAGATCTGGCCCCTTGCGACTACTTTTTATTCCGCCAGCTCAAGGCTGCACTGCGTGGACGCCGGTTTGTGGACGATGAAGATGTCCAGCTCGCCGTCCAGGAGTGGATTGAACAGCAGTCGGGAGATTTCTGGTTGTCGGGAAATCGAAGTCTCAGCGACGAGTGGCGCAAGTGCATTGAAGTCGAGGGTAGTTATATTGAAAAAATAATTAAACACTTTTCCTCATATCTCGTTTCCCTATATCTGAATTGCAAAACTTCTTGACCTCCCCTCGTAGATATGTTGTTTAATAATGCTACTACATTAACGGGACCAATTTATCTTAGATTATTCCACACACACACATATATATATATATATATATATATATATATATATATATATATATATATATATATATATATATATATATATATATATATATATATATATATATATATATATATATATATATATATATATATATATATATATATATATATATATATATATATATATATATATATATATATATATGCAAATTTGGTTGAGGACTATTGTGTATTTTGCCGTAATTATCTTTTTTATTCCATCTTGTAGATTGTGGCTCACTTGTCCACTATGCATTCCTTTTTTAAAAGAATGTGTTTGGTAAAAACCAAACTAAATTGCTAATCTTTCAATCTTATTCGATCATCTTCAGAGCGTTTTGAAATGTTCTTTTTCTCCTTTACCGAAGTAATCAATGGAGAGAGGATTTGGCAGAGTAAAACATAACGATTTTTAAATGGTATTTATTCCGCCTTGGTTAAACGTAACGTTAGAGGAAATGAGCCACTCCTGTGAGTGGAATTTTAAAATAGTTTTATTGTGCGATTCCAGCTTGTCGCTTGACTGTTGATGGCCGGCTTATCTTCATTTATTAATATGGCTTCTAAGATCTTAAGCCTTGCTTTATTAACCTCTTTTCTTTTAATAATGGTTTTATCAACGAGGATATCTCTCGTTAGGTTAATATTATGGACACTCTCCATATGGTTTTTAGGTTAACCGCTTTTTAGATGCATAGTTAACCGTCTCGAAAGTGTGGTAGTTGTTATGCCAATATATTTAGAGTTTTTATAAAGCTTACAGTCTTTATCGGGGCAGGTGAACGCGTAAACTATGTTGGTTGAGTTGAGATTCTAGGAGTTTGGGCAGATATTATTTTTCCTCAGAAGATTGCTGGCTTTTGTTGTTTTATATTAGATGATGAGATGGATTTTTTAGGTTGATTTTTAACCTTTATGTTAGGGTTAATATTCTCCTTGGTGTTTTTTTCACCTACTGTATAGGCCGTGGACCTCTGGTTTTTGTAATACACTTTGATGTTCTTGACTTCTCTATGATTACTTTCTGTTTTATCTGCATGTTTGTAATGGTTATTTAAAAATTATTAGAGTTGTTTGTCAATCATGCTGTTTGAGAAACCATAATTCACGAGTATTTGCTTTACTCGTGCAATCTCTTGGTGTAAAAGTTCGCAAGTAGAGCAGCATTTATAAGTTCGGTGGATGTATGAGCCGATTCAGCTTATTTTTTACTTTTCAGGGCATTCACTCTCTGCATTGAGGCATCTTCCCATGTCCGTACTTTTCCTATGTACTTTAGTGATGTAGTTGCCGTTGATGTTATAAATCTCAACACCCAAGAAAGGAATTTTATTACTCGTGCTGAATTCATAAGGGAATTTTACCACGGAGTTCTTCTTAAAATGTTGTTTGATGTTAACGAGATGTTCCTCGTGTGAAAGCCATCTCTTTTAAGCATATGTACCGTCGAGATCGGCCGCAGATGTAGTGAGATGCATTGGCGACTGAATGAGTCATCGCGTTAATGCGTACGGCATGTCACAGAGCAAGCTGCTTTTCCAGGTATCAACAAGTTTATATTGTCGATCAATTTCGATGAAGACCACTCTTGTCATCCAGCTTGTGTGGATGGGAGGTCAATTGATGACGTGTAATTGTGGGTGCGCAGATGGATGCACATCCCAATCTGAGCACGGAAAGTTCGTTGACAGTGGGCGCAGGTAATAATGGTGACATACACAGGGAGACTATTCACCCTTGTCCCTCTGGACTGCCTCTTCTGAATGTCTGTAGCATCCCTGCTGGTCTTTTAGAGGTTATCACCTTCGTGCACAGCAGAGGGCCATTGTAGACTCCTCCCAGGGGTCAAGGTTGAAATCAAACGCTTTCAGGTATGCTTTTAGAGTGTCTTTGAAGCGTTCCTCCGGACCCGCTTGAGACCTTTTTCCTTGTTCTAGCTTGCCATCGAATAGTCTCTTGTGAAGCCGGTGGTTTAGCATGCGGATAACATGTCTAGGCCAGGGTAGCTGGGACTGAATCAGGATAGTTAGGATGCTAGGAAGGGCAGCTTGCGCGTATACCTCTGTGTCAGGAATCCTGTGCTGGCATTTGATATTCATTAGCTTTCTGAGGCATATTGTGTAGAAGTGGTTTAGGTTCTTGGCGTGATGTTGGTATACCGCCCACGTGTTGCAGGTGTAGAGTAGTGTGGGGAGTACTACTATGTTATAGATCTTAACCTTGGTTTCAAGACGGATGCTCCTTCTATTCTACACATTCGCGTATTGTCAACCAAAGGTTGTACTGGCTCTCGTAATCCTGACGTTCACTTCGTGGTCAATGGTGACATTTCGTGACATTATACTGCTGAGGTAAGTTAGCCGGTCCATTACCTCGAGTCTCTAATCATTGACGGGCTCGATGTAAGTTTTATCTGTGGCTGCCTGGTGCATAACCTTAGTTATCTTCGTGTTGAAAATAAGACAAAGTTTATTGCAGACTGTGGTGAACTTATCGACGCTAAACAGCATGGCAGCTTCTAATCCAGCGAACCAGAGCGATGAATTTCTGAAGGCATCCGTACTTGGTCATATTCTTCCATAATTCTTCTCTATTCACGGTATCTTAGGCCTTGTTGAGATTGACATATTTGGAGAACAAGTCAGCATTCTGCTGTTGAAATTGCTTATGCGGCTGCCCCCAACCAACACCATATCAATGTTCCTGAGCTCCTTTCGGAATCTTCACTGGGCTTCAGGCAGAAGTCCCCGATCAAGTTTTGCTGTGAGGTATTTAAGCAGGATCCTAGCAAATATCTTGCCTGCGACAGAGAGCAAGGAAATACCTCGATTGTTATCAGGAGCTTCCTGGTTTGCATTCTGCGTGTACAAATGATTGATAGAGCCATCTTTGAAATACTGGTGGATCGTCTGCTCATTCTACATTTGTAATAAAGACTGACAGAGCATATCACTCAGTGCAATGCCACTATCCTTGTAAATCTCTGCTGGAATGGACTCTGAGCCGGGAGCCTTACAGATAGATAGCATAAGGATCGCCTTATAGGTCTCAAGCAGCGTTGGAGTATTGTCCAGTGCTTCGTTGATTTTGACTTGGTGGAGGCGGTCAAAGTGCTCAGTGATTAGAGTATTTCCATCTGCGCTGAGGAGGGGGAATGTAATGGATAAAGTGGGGCTGTAGACTTCTTTTAGGGCTTCATAGAATCTCTTCATTTCCTGCCTGTCAACGTGTCCCTGAATCTGGTCGGCATTGTCATTCAGCCACTTGTCCTGAATTTGGTGTGTTTTCTGTTGAGTAGTCTGGCGTATGGCGTAATAAACATCTCTCTTTGCCATAAATTTGGGTTATTTCAGGTAGGCTATATGGAGACGACGTTTCTCAGCTTATCATATTTTACATCAAACCAGGCTTTATGTTTTCTAGTCACAAACCACAGGACCTCTAAAACTGTGTTATAGATCAGCTCGCTGAAGGTCTTCCAGTCTGATTCCACACTCTGAAAATCCAGAGAGGCGAATGTCAGACGTTCTTCCAATTTTCCCACAAAGGTTTGTAAATTGGTGCTATTTTCCAGCTTTGTGTTGTTGAGCCGCTTTAGATCCTTCAAACTCCGGAGGCCTCTTTTGGGTTGGATTCGATTGTTGAGCTTAGAGACTACAAGACAATGATTAGTCCAACATTAGACACCGCACAGTGTCTTCAGCACACGCACATCTTGCCTGTCCACCCTCCTAATAGTGACATAAATTATGAGATACCAGTGTTTAGGCGAAGGTGCATAAATGAAGTCCTAGTTTGAGTAGGCAGGCGGAACACTGTGTTGGTAATCAGCAGTTCATACTCGGCACAGGTTTTAGGTAAAAGAAATCCACTGCTGTTAGAACAGCCACGCCATAATTTCCAATCACTCCATCCCAGGAGACGTAATCAGAGCAACTCTTGTGTTAAAATCAAGAATAATAAGCTTGTATGCTTTAGAGACAGCGGTAATGACAGAGTAAAGGTCCTCGAAGAACTTTGCCTTCACATCGTCCAGGTTGGTCACGGTTGGGACGTAAACACTGACAATGGTAAGTTGTTTTTGATGAAATGCAAGCAGGATTTTCAGAGCCATAAGCTTGTCGTTCACTCCTCTCTGAATTCCTGCTACTTTGTCAACTAGTGCTGTTTTCACTGCAAAACCAACACCAGCCCCACGTCGGTCTTTATTTCCTCATCCACTCTAAACGAAGGTGTAGCCAGATCTGTTTTCGCAGAGATTGTTTTTGCGAGCAAACTGAGTCGTACTCAAAGCTGCGATGTTGATGTTGTGCCTAGCGAATTCAGCTGCAACTACTGCTGATCTCCTCTTGGGCCTGCCCGTATCATATATTTCTAGGAAGGTGCGTACATCCCAAGAACCAATGGTGAGCGGTACAACCCTCGTATTCTTTTTCTTTTAATGTCCACTGCTGTTGTAGGATACCCTCCAGCTGCGGTATGATGGGTAGGGTGATATGGAGCAGACAATGTTTAGGCACCTTTTCTAGCCCTCTCCTTATTCAAGGAAGTGAGCAGTGCACTCCTAAAGAGGGCTGTTCAGTTGCTGAGACGGCTACCGAACTTCATTGCTGCTCAGGTGAATGAGGGGCCACCTATAGCCTGAGCCACCTGTGTGCAGGTCCGCGGCTACGACTGCCAGTGTACCCACACTTGTTACTTCCTCGCTCGCCCATCGTCACAAGGCTGGGAGGATGACTGATGATTTACACAATAAATTTGTTTAAAGTGAAGAAGAGGTGCGCGACGTCAGCCTCACTGTCTCGTCCGAATCCATCGATTTCCAGTGGCAATACCAGGTCGAGAGGACTGGATGATGTATACGGTTGCATTGGATGCCTAAGATGTCCTTGCGTGTCTCATCTTGGTCTCTTCACTCTACAATACATTGTGTAACCAAAACTAGTCGGCTCTTAACTTGAGACTCCAAAAGGCATCGGTTCACAAGAAAATACCAGTCTGGTTGATCTAGTACACCCGCAATACACGCTCGGCAGCAAATGTGAAACAACACATGCGTAAGGAAGATTTGAAAGAAAAAGTCCTAGGGAAAAAACCCATCGTATACCACTCTTAGCACTCCAAGTGATGCACGCCAAGGAACGACGAATGTTATTGGCGCGTGTACAAGATCTCCTAAGAGTGAGAATATAATCCTTTCAGGTGAGGTAGCAGTCGAATACAAAACCATGGGAACGATGAAAAACAACCATATACAAGCGCACCCCGTTAACAAATAAGCATTTTTCGAGATGAAGCGTAGATGGCGGCAGAAAAGCAACAGCTTAGTCTTTCCCAAAGAAAAACGGAAACCTGTATGCTTTGGCAGAAAAAGAGATTGAGTTTAATGCGTGTTGAATTCGATGCACTAGAGTTGGTATCTGAGCTGCAATGAAAGAGATCGAAAGGTCACCCCCAGAGAGCGTAGCGTGAAAATCTTCCGGCAGCACAGTGGTGCTACCTTTTGTACTCAAGAAAAAGAGTGTGACAGTGAGGAAACTTCCATGCAGGACAACTTCATCTACTCCATTAGGCCAGAGAGGGCTCCTCCCTTCCGTGTTATCTCGCAGAAATTAAGAAATAAAGATTGGGAGGCACACTCGCTCCCCCATCGTGTGGATAGTTTCTATGAGAGACTTTATATCCCTGCGATATTATAAGCATTCTCCAGATTAAAAAAAGACCATAGCCTAGTGCTGTATACCACGGAATAAATCGATGATAGCATTTAGCAGTCAAAGCAGAGCATCTGACGTGGAGTGTAAATTGTGAAAGCTGCAGGTGGCCTGGGCTATCCAAGAAGAAAGTTAATCTAGCATTTGCCAAATTGGCCAAAAAACGAGCAGAATTGCCCTTTGCGACAAGTTTGTGAAGATACTCTGTCCAGAAGGGTTATGCCTTGCTCATCTAGGTATCAGAGTATAGCATAAGGGACATTGTCCGGACAATTGACGATGTCCGCACAGGAAACGAGAGCAGAAATCAACTCACTCAAAGAAGACCTCTTGTGGATAGGTTTTCTGCCTCTATAGGTAAAGTCTAGTTGTTTTCCTTTAACGTCATCTTTATATGCATATAATACTGGCAAAGCAGTATCACGGCAGAGAATGCGGTCGAAAAGTACCCAGCAACGGGTGCGGGCTTCTGAGATCATGGTCCCATTCGCATGGAGAAAGGGAGAGAGTTCCTGCCAGAACTTGCCAGAAACCTTTTTACTAGCTTCCAAACCATCGCAAGAAGAGTTTTTTCGTTAAGTTAAGACACCTATTCCCTACAGGAACAGCAGCGGTCTTTCTTTGAAATATATCGTAACTTATCTCTAGATCGATAAAATTGCCCGATAATCAAGTCTTGCTGGCGTCGCTTATAGCGCATGTAGTCATAATCCTTCTCTTTGAAAGACATCTCACACTAGGCCGACAACAAGGAAGGGGACAGGAATGGTCTAGGAATATTTGTTAGTCCCACTGCTATGAGGTTTCCGGGAAAAACTTAAAAAAAAACCCCTCGAATGGGACAAATAAATCATTCATTTTCTGAAATACTGAACAACAATCACAATACAAGTACCTTTGAGTAATTGATCTCTATCTTTCTTGGAGGTCATATACAAAATCTCATCCCAAATTAAGCTCTTTATCGGCGAGCACAGGGATATATCAAGGATGGATATTGAATCATTTCTCGGACAGTGATGCGTAAACTCATCCACATCAAAGATACAAATCTCCAGCTGGTCAACTTACTCAGCAAGGATTTTACCCTTGGGATTGATCCTACATTCTTCTTAAGGGGGTTTTCTAACGTTTAAATCTCGTAGCAGAAGAAAGGGACTCGGCAAACTGTGTCTTGAGAAATCGGCAGACGGTGGAATGTACGCAGAAATTACAGTATAGCTCTTACCCAGGTGTGCTGAACTGACACTGCTGAAAAGATGTAATTATTGCAAAGAGAAGAAGGGAAAAATCAGGCCGGTTGAAAATCCCGGCATCATCACATCTGGCGGATGCTGGAACAGTAGGTCTGTGCGTAAAGATGAGTTGGAGTTTATGGGGTTTACTCAGAGATTAGTACATGTCCTTTAGAGATTATTATTAATTATTATCATTATTAAACTTAGAGTCGTAGTTCGCTTTCACCAACTTTTTTATCGATCTTCCGGCCTTTAGACATCGTAGCATTGTGCATTATCACGTAGTGAACAACGTCACACATAGTTACCTAAGATATACTTTAACCTAACTTTGAAAATTGCGACTCACATAATGAGCAGAATGACAATCGCACACAAGAAAATCTCCTTACCTACCGAATCTCTATTCCGTCTTGTGAAGCTCAAGGCGATCCCCTTTAGGCAGATGTAGGTAAACCCGCCTGCTTACATGACCGTGAAAAACATGTTCGTTTACGCTAAAGTTGTTATTATTATTTTATTCAATTATATCAAAATAGTGGTTCGCACCTGCCCGTCTATTTGTCTATCGTTCAGTCTCTTCACTTCTTAGTAGTAGGTATTACCGTGTTGTGAATGACGTCACACACATTGTTTTAAAAGATTCGACACCATAACCTTTCCTCTACTGAATAGTGAGACGCATATAATGATAAGAATGACTAGAGCATGTAAAGCCAATCTTCCTATGTGCTTGTCATTCTGATCTTCATGTGCATCTCACTTTTCAGTGAGCCCGTGTATGTAGTTCAAGGTATTTGGAATATTAAAATTCTATCAAAGTATAATTAATGATATAGACATACTCGTATGTCGTTAATTATATAAAAATAAAATATGCGTCCTTTTTTATTCACTAAGTAGCATAACGGTGAAAAGTGCAGTCGCGTGGGATATCTGTGTTGGATTTCCTTATGGAAATACACAAAACCTAGGAAGCCGTACACATAGTAGTTCTATTATATGTAAAGGCAACTAATCCCAGATTTGGAACTGACATTGATGCTATGAGTACACGTTATCAGCTAAGATGACATAGAATAGGCACTCGGTCATGTGGTTAGGGGAAATATTGTTACGTTATGGTGTGATGCGACTAAGGAGGGTGCATGATCAATGAACTAATTATAAAATGGGTCTTGACCTGGTTGGTCAGTTAGATTTTTCGGATTAAATGAAAAATAGGGTAAGATAGCCAATAATCACGAGTCCCCAAACGCCTCCTATGAAATAGTGGTGATAAATAAGTAAATAATTTTTCTTTCCGCGCGAAGCAGGTCGCGAGCGACTTTACATCTCACTATCTCGGTCGGTCAACGGTCAGTTGGTCCCCGTGCTGCTTTTTTCTCGTTCTTGTAATAACATTATAATTATTCGGCCGATTCCAACGAAATTTGAAACCCTTATATGGTTTTACATTTTCTTTCGAATGACATAATTGTCAAAGTCCTCTCAAGGTTAATCAGGGAACTATTTTGTTTTGGCAATAACTTCATAACTATTCGGCCGCTACTCTGTTAGGCAAGACTAGAATAGGCTATGCTATGCTAGACTATTATAGGCTAGGCTATAATATGCTAAACTATTTTAAGTTATAATCTACAAAGGTAAGATATACTATGCTAATTTAGGCTATAATATGCTATGCTAGGATAGCATATAGTATTTTAGGATAGACAATAATAAGCTATGCTTGACTAGGGTATAATAGTATAGTATATATGTCTAAGATAGTTAATGCTAGGCTAGGCTCGGCAGGGCATGAAAGACTATACTAGGCTAGACTACGCTATGGTATGGTAGGTTAGGCTATGACATTCTAAGCTATGCTACACTAGGCTAGTCTTCGCTATACCAGGCTAGGATAAGCGAGGCTTTGCTAGGGTAGGGTAGGATATGTTATGCATGCTATGCAAGCCTAGGCTAAGATCAAATAGTCAAGTCTAGGCTAGACAATACTAGGATATACTATACTATACTAACTAGACTATGGTAGGGTAAGGTATGCTATTATATATATACTAGGGTATGTTAATCTAGGCTATAAAATGCTAACTAGGCTAGACTAAGTTTTAATATACAATTGTAGGCTGCGCTAAGCTAGGCTAGGTTATACTCTGCTAGATAGGCTAGGCTATACTTTGATAAGATAGGCTAGGATACAGTGTGGTAGGCTCAGGTATACTACACTAAGCTAGGTTATTCTAATATATACTATAGTAGGCTATATATGCAAGTCTATACTAGGCTAGTTTACGGTACTCTAAGCTACTCTAGGGAATACTATTCTATTCTAGGTCATTCTATGTTATGATATACTAGGCTGGGCTACACAAGAGTAAGCTATGCTATGCAAGGGTATGCTTGACTATACTACGCTAGACAAGGCTAGATTATAGCGTACGATGCTAAGCTACCATAGACTAGGCGAGACTAAGGTTGGGTCTGCTCTGCTATGCGAAGATATACCATGCTAGAATAGGATATGATATACTATGGTAAGCTAGGTTAGGTTATAATAGTTTATATGCTAGGCTAGGTTATATTATACTTATACTATGCTATGCTAAGCTAAGTTTAGGGTAAGGTAGGTTATGGTAGATAGGCTATAATATGCTAGGCATTGCAAAACGAGGCTAGTCTAGACTATGCTAGGATAGGATAGGCATGAATATGTTAAACTATTCTAAACTATACTAGGTTAGGCTATGCTATACTATAATAATCTAGGCTAGGCTATTCTATGATAACCTATGCTATTTTATAATATGGTAAGCTTTTCAATTCTCTATATGATAGTCTAAGATAGGCTATAATATGCTAGGCATTGCAAAGCGAGGCTAGCATAGACTATGCTAGAATAGGCTAGGCATTAATAGGTTTAACTATTATAAACTATACTAGGTTAGGCTATGCTATACTATAATATTCTAGGCTAGGCTATTCTATGATGAGCTATACTATGTTATACTATGGTAAGCTTTGCTATCCTCTATATGATAGGCTAAGATAGGCCATACTATACATTCTCTGTTAGGATAGGCTAAGTCATACTAACTCAGGTTAAGCTATACTATGTAAGGCTAGGATATACTTTGCTAGCTACGCTAGAGTATGGTATGATAAGTTCTACTATTATAAGGAATCATAGGCTAGACTTGGTTATACTAAGCTAGACTAGGCTAGGCTAGGCTAGACTAGGCTATCCGATGCTAGGCTAGGATATACTCTGGTAGGCTATGCTATGATATAATATACTGTTATACTATGCTATAATATACTATGCTATGATATACTATACTCTGCTAGGGTAGGCAGGATTTACTATGTTAGGCACTCTAGGCTAGTATATATTAAATGGTGGCTGAGCATTATTCTGGCCAGAGAATGCGGAGAAAGTGGCCGCAAAGGACTCCGAGAACGCGGTCCCATTCTCCTGGAGAACGGGAGGGAAGGTCGTGCGAGAACTTGCCTGAATAATTTTGTCTCGCTTTCTTACTTCTGTTAAAGGGATTATCCTGTTTAGTGAAGAGACGTACCCTCGCCAGGAAAAGCAGAGGGCATGCTTGGAAACATATCGGAAACTAGCCCTAGCTCGACGAAATTTAGCACCAATGAAATCGTTCGAGTGGGCTTATTACGCATGTACGCATAACGCTTTTGTTTGAGGACAGTTTCCCATTCTGCTGACCACCACAGAAGCGCTCGACGTGAAAACTCTCCTGACGTAGCATTGAAACAACCGGTGGTGAGTTTGTCGGAGAAAAATTCATCGACCCTTTCCACAGACTTAAACTCCTTGTCTGGGACAGAGAAATCAGTCATTTGTCGAAATGCGAGCAACACGCCAGCGCCAATTAATACTGGAGGATGGGTCTTTCTGGTTGCAACAGTAGTTAAAATGATATTTTATTGGGAAAGTGATCACTCCCATATAGTATATCGATATTTCCAAGCCCCCAAATCATGCTGTTTTTCTAGACACCAGAGTGATAGATCAGGAAAGGAAAATGAAACAGTTATCGGTTAGAGATCCAGATCCACATTTAGGACACATAATTCAGGTTCGTTAATCAAGGCAATAAGGATTTGACTTCTGATGTTTACCGAGTAGTCTCCCTCGAAGGGGTGTCTACCGTTCAAATCACTGAGCGACATAAAGGAGGTCTGCAACAGCGCCAAGATGTGGCGAAAGTCACCTGAGACGAAGTTTGCTGATGGTGGTGAAATTTAAGCAGAAATATCAGTATACCACCTATTCAGCAGCAGCAACAATGCCCCCGCATGAAAGGAGGTATTTAAAGCAAAGATAAGAAGGAAGGCAGCATGCTGGTTGTAAATCGCGCATACTCCTTCTCGGCCCTTATCCATGGCAGTGGGGTCGAAAAGCCCTTATACTGAGAGAGGGTGCACAGGGTTCACGTACCAGGAATAGTCTCCTACAAAAGGATAGCTAACGGGAAACGGGAGAGTTCGAGGCTTCGCAACTCATTCCAGTTGTAGGGAATCTGCGGGAATTTAATTGAAGCAATATACTCCTAAGGCATACGTCACAAGAGATGTGGAGGCCCTCTTCAAAGAGAAGGTCCTTACATTTAGGACCGCACTTTTTCCGGAGCTAGAATTCCGGGCGCTTTCTTAGACGAACAAGGCGCCGAAGTCCATGTCGCCTTTGAGGACTGACCAGGGAAGGTTGGGTTCGCTATGCGAGTCTTTACTTGCTCCGCCTCAGACCTTGGGCAAAGGGGTGAGAGGTTCGAAGTTAAACATCCCTACTTTGGAGGATACACCGCCTCCGTGTCAGCTAGTGCATCTTTAGGTCAGGGCGTGAGAGCCGAAGCTCCATTGAAGCTGTCCTCCATTTGGGAGCAAGCTTTAGGAAGCCCGGAAGATAACCTAACGACTACTTTCACAGGTGCTACTTCTTATCAGTCTAACCATTAGTTGCGGCACTCGGGCGCTTCGCGTTACGTGAAACGAACACAACGTGAGAGGATTGTTTGGAGCCTGGTTTTAGCAAAGACTGCATGTGAACCCTTTGTGCCTCCAGCCTTAGCATGGAACACTCGTGGTGTGTAGAATCCATAGAGGGGTCCTAATGGCCGTTGGTACAATCATTATCGTAGGGTTGGTGTGGATTATAACCATAAGAAGTCCTTTTTTTAAATTGAGGCATAATACGTCAAAAGCAGCGCATGCTGTGCCAGTACCATGTCACAGCCTCGCGAAATGAGAGATAATCTCTAGCTTGAACAATCATGAATTCCTTCACAAGGAGATACGTACTGCATTACATCGAACAATAGGAGCAGGGTACCCTCAATTCACAAATTTGGCCATACACTATAAGGAGCTATCCTGTACTGACTTGGAGCAACTTAAAGAGACTTCGGGTAAACCCGAATTTGGATGTCTACATGAGTGATTCGCATGGCAGATGCGGTACCATATTGAACATACGTGGCACTGGCATAAATGCCTTCACGATGTAGTCGTACCATTTGAGAAGCAAAAACTCTTGGAGCCTATCAGGTTCAAAAATGATGAAGAGTATAGTGGTGGATTTCCAGCCCCTTCCCTTTTTACTCATTACACGTTCGACATTAAACCCTCCATGGTCTTCAAGCTCTAACATCATGTCGTCTATGGAGCATTCCGCGAGTTTACTCGCATAAACGACACTTTTCACAAAGTTCATAGTAGAGCGCGGTTTCAGAATCACCGGCGAACATTTAAGTTTCGGAAGAGCGCTAATTTTGGCCGCCTCCCAAGGGTTCAACGCATTTGCTGGAAGGCTCAGCTCTGAAAAAACAATACACCTTCTGCTTTCTACCAATCAAGCTAGCTAATGATTTCCTCTAAAATTTTATGTTGCTCCGGATCTTGGCCTAATCGTTTACCGAAACCGCAGTTGACTCCTCCGAACAGGATCCCTCGCTACAGAGGAAGCTGTCCTCTTTGTCTTTTTCTTTTAGTTGGAGTAGGGTGGAAATTTTTCTTACTACAGCAAGTGGCACATGGGCCAGGAGGCAAACGGACCTGCCTTAGCAAGATCCTCGTAGAAAATAGATAAGGGCTTCGCTCTCATAGCTGCGCCAGTCGGCGCAGAAGATCCCTCCTTACATTATGAGTTCTCTTGAGTACGAGCTGCCTGAGGATAACCTTATACAGTGGTGGACACAGCTTTGCTGTTTGGCAGTGTGTTGAGGTTCACAGAGGTGTAAAACGCCTCCATCTGTGGCGAGGTCACCAACGTGAATGTTTTTATCTTACGAGGCCTCCAGGTAAGCATCTTAAGGCTCATAGCTGGCAAGGATCCTAATCGAGGACCACTTAATCTTGTACTGTTGGGCAAACGAAGGAACTCCATTGGGAAACCGATGGGAGCAGGGAAGAAGGCCCTTTCAAACTCACTATGCATAACTGCCGTAAAGAAGTGACTACAGTCCGCCAGTACACGCTATTTTAAACCGTCTAAACCAATTGGCTCTTTCGACCCACTCTCATCGTGGTCAGTCTATACTGGGCTGCCTGCCTTCTTTCTTGCGAGTTCCAATTGAAAGAACAGGGGAACCGCCACTGGTGTAGAAATGGAATTGCCTGATGGCGGCTTCAATAAATGGGTGAGGGAGGGCGATCTCGTCCGTAGATATAAGATAAAACCCAAGTTTCCCTTCGTTTGAAGGCAGTTTAAGGCGTCCATGAGAAATCAGGAAGGTCGCAATCTTACATATTTTCTGAGGTGGAACTACCGGTTAGTCGCATTAAATAGGGTAGAGGGGCTTCTCATTTTCCGCATGAATATGATAAATGGAGAGCTGCTCCAGCGCTTCAACGGGTATTTTGTTTTCTCGTCCATCACGAGATCTAGGGGCGGCAGGGGCACTCTCCCTTGGAGGTGGATCGCCTTTCGCATGCAGTTGTCCCCTATTTTCTTCTCTTGTAGCCATCATAGAAAAAATAATTAAAGACGGAGGAAAAGTATAAATTTTGACGTCTCATTACCCATGGGAGTTAGGAGAAAAGTCTCCATAATATTAGAAATTTCGCGATTGTGACGGGTACGCGTTAAGATCGGAATTTACAACCCGGCCATCGATTCAGGATAATTTATCATTAAACTTTAGGAATAAAGGATGAGCCAACGTAGTCACATTATATGTCTACTGTGAGTGGAGTCGACGGCCCACCAGACCTCGTGCCACATACATTCCTTCAGCTACCGAGGTTTGGATCTCACGGGTACCTCCCGGCTTACATTGCTACTCGATTAAGGTCTCATAGGGAGGACAAAATTGCGCTGAGCAGCGAGAATCTGTGTGGATACAATAACAAGTACGGCTGGGGTTAGGAAGTATCTTGGTATTCGTGAGCGGATACCTTCGCTGCAAAGTATGCAGTCTACTTACGTTGCAGGCATCCATATAGATAGACAAGCTGCACCGGGCTAATAAGAGGTGAGTGCGTGAGGATATTAATCGTTGGCTAGAGGAAAGATTTTAATACCAGTTTTAATACCATAATTTTAATACCATAACGTTTTGCAGTGGCACGGCTATCCCACAGGCAGAGAAAGCAAGAGTACTTCGTGAATCCTCTTTGCATACCCATTAGCATGCCTATGACCTTTAGATCACCACAAATGTACCACTGATGGGCTTGGGAGTTCATGGCTTTAAGAAGAATATCCAGATTGTTATATGTCTCCTTAAGGTGGAGAGAATGGCAAATGGGAATGGAAGGCTTTACATTGCCATTGTGCAAGAGGACAGCTTTCAGATTTATCTTCGAAGCATCAATAAAGAGACGCCAGTCAGACGATTCGTGTCTGTGATAAGGCTTCGAACAATCCATTTATAACAGGACAGTAATAGAGAAGTCCATTAGCTGTGAAGAATGAAGTTAAATCACGATTACGCTTTCTAAATTAACTCACATGAACATTTTTTGCGAGTTGCAATTTTTCCTGTAGTCGAGATGTTACAAGTTCTACTTTCTCCTTTGACAGTGAGAGATCTCTCACAAGATCATTCAAATCTTCCTTAGTAAATAAATTTGGCTTAGAGCTAACATCCTCATATTCAACATCCATATCTAATGTGCATGCTATCATCACTGATATCTTCAGATACGAGGCCATGATCAAGTGGAACTGCAATTGGTAAAGATACATTATGTGGAACTGGTCTGCATGCCGAATTCATGGTTAGATAAACAATTTGGTGCTTGTTCTTTGCAGAAAACCCTTTTGTGGTCACACTGCAGAAATAGCAATCTTCGAGGTGATCTCTGGGCTCTCTCCATATCATAGGAACAGCGAAGGGCATTGAAGCTTTCTTTTTGTTAATCCAGTCGCGTATTCCATTAGAGCATGAAATACAAAGTTGGTGTGGTGCCCATGCTTTATCTTGGTTTCCCAGAGAGAAACTGAAGTAGAGTTTGTATATTTTCTTTGTATCATTTGTGATAGTACACTGCTGAAATTTTGTTGTAAAATGCCTACATACATATCGGAATTTATCTGGATGAATTTTGCACTCTCGAAGCATTGTTACTACTTTGTGGAAATATTTGGAAGCATCTTATGATCAACGAAGCAGGATCAACTTAGAAAATACACATCACATGAGGAACCTGAATGCCTAAAACAGAATTCTAAATAATTTTGCAACATATGCATGCGGATTACAAATGTAAATGAATTCTTCTTTATACCTCTTTAACCAGCAAGAACTCACGAAGCATCTAGTTTTTTCATCTTAGCAATATAATAATGATGCATGCAATAGAGCAATACAATTAATATACTATTTTATAATCGCAGGGGGCCATTTTGAATTTTTAGCATATCTTAAAAACGGTACCTGGTAGAGCAGAACAGAAGGCAAATTCGGATTCAGGATGGAAATTGCATTTATAAAAGTATAGTCAAGTTTCTGAGGAAAAACGTGTTTTGACCAGTGTTATGGAAATGTCTACAAAGGCGAATGAATGTGAGAATAATGTCGCTCCCAATGAAATAATAAATCAAATACTAATCAGTTTAACGGGGAACAAAATATGGGACTTGTTCAAACAGGAAAAATGTTGGTAAACACTGGGGAGTCCAATTGAAGGGGTGGGAGGATGATATCAGGTGTTGAGAACATACGGAAAGACTGTCAGGTTTTCGGAACATAACGATGGTGGAGCAGTATTCCAAATTAGAAGGTTCTATCGTTCGCAAATGTAACAGATTTTCCATTTCCTCGTTGAAAGCCTGACGCAAATGGATTGGAAGTGGATCGGATTTTGTTCGAATGGGCTCCTGGGTGGTGAGTGTAATCGAGTGCTTAAAGTGGATCGAGCAACCGGGTTTTTCCGAGATCACGTCGGGAAATTTATTTAACACGACTAATAATTGTGCCTTCAGGGAGGATACCAGTCTGGGGTCCTATCTAATACAGGGGCGGAATTTTCTGGGGAGCCTGGTGAAGAAGGGAGAGGATAATCATTTTTATGCTCAATACACAAAGTTTGGACTACGTTAAAGGAGTCGGAGGGGTAAGAGGCATTCATCACTATCTCTTCATCAGGGGCGACTATATTATTGATACAGGTGCGGCGTTGGTAATGTTTTAACATGTTCACGGGATACAGCTTATCTCCAGAGGTTGTTTTAATAATATAAACTATGGGGCCACGATACTCGAGGACGAGGAAGGGACCATTCCAATGACTGAGGAGCTTGGTCGCCTCCGTGAGCAAAAGGAGTACTTCATTACAGGGCCTAAATCGTCTTTCTTTTGACTTAACCTCAAAGTAGCTGCGATATTTTTCTAAATTTAGATCAGGATTCTTGTAGGCTATGTCGGCACACTCTTTTAGATGATTGCGGAGGTCCAATAAATAAGACTATTATGATTTTATTTCTTCATCCAGGCGGGGGTTGGCAAATAGGTCGTTAATTATTGTCATGGTGCGTCTTACATTTTGGCCATAGAGGAGCTCACATGGAGCAAATGCTTTTGTACGATGAGGGATTTTCTTGCAAGCAAAGATGGCAATGGGTATGTACGCTTTTAAGGTACCGTTCATTTTTTCACAAATTCCATTCCCTGAGTGTTGAAATGGGGTTGTAAATAGGGGCTTAATCATGAGGAGCTTGCCGACGTATTCCATTAATTCTGAGGTGAACCACTCACCGTCAGACAAGATCTCCATCGGGATATTGAGGCGGGAGAAAATTGAGATTAGGGCCTCTACATAGGTAACGCTATCTATTTTCTTGAGGGGGACCGCTTAGGGGAATTAATCGCTTTGCGAAATATACTAGCGTTAAGATGTATGAGTGTTCTTCGCTGGACGGGGGTTGAATCTGTCCGATTAAATCAATGGCCACTCTGAAAAAGGGTTCTAAAATTATTGGGGTCTTCTGGAAGGGGGCAGGTTACATACGCCATTTTGCTTCAGTCTTCAGGCAGATGTCACAAGCCTTTCAAAAGTCGGCAATTTATTTTGCAGCGCCGGACAAAAAGAAATATCTAAATATTTTTTGAGCCACCGTTTTATTATGGCTGAAATGACCAGCCAGCAGACCATCATGAGCGAGATTTAGGACTTGGTAAAGTAAGATTAAGGGATACACAATGTATAAATTGCGGGTTGATATCATCCGAGCAGGTAGGAGACCTCTTTTTGTCCGCGGGCATAGCCTAGCTCGTGACTCCTCGTTTTTTTCTCCTAGGGGCAGAAGAGTCACGCACTCCTTTTGGGCTTGCACAAAGGCTTCGTTACGAAGGGCTGCTAATTTGATATCAGAGGGGACCTCTAGGAGAATGGGATGCGCGGAATTCTTTAGAGCCTCGGTCCGGGTAATGACTGGTTGAGCCAACGGATTATGGGTTATTTCGCCTACCAATGCGTCACAGAATCTGATCGGGACAGCGACTACTTCAGCCTATCCAGTTAAATACAGGCATTCCAGGTAGCATTGGACGGCGGGAATCGGTTTGTTCATCCAAGGTAATCGTTGACCACAGCATACTTAGTATGGTCAGGGCCTACTGGGGGAATTAATTACTCGGACACTACTATACACGTACAGCCAGTGTCCCTCACGAGGGTGGATATCTGGCATCCATTTACAGATCCATATTCGAATTGTAATCCGTCAGGGGAGCTCTTATAGAAAGGAAGATTACCTGGTGTCTCGAGTCATTATTCGTTGAGAGAGTTGCGGAAGATTTTGGGCAAGAAGGTGGGAGAATTAGAACAGCGTTGATTAGATGGACTTGGTGGAGTGGAGGAGGTCAGAATTGTGAATTTTTAGAGCAGTTATATTTCACGTGGGCCTGCACGCCACACAAAAAAAACATACGACGGTCCTTCTGGGTTATATCGTAAAATTGTGAGTCGAAATGAGGGGGTTTGATATTCCCTGACTCAGCTGGGGGATGGTTCTTAGGTTTGGGGGGACCTGGAATCTTCACAAAATTAGGAGCGTTCTTCGGGGGGAACCGGAAGTTATTATTCTTACTTTTTGGTATGGAGGATGTGTTTCCTTGGGTCCTTCGGGAACAATTTATGATTGGCCGCGTACACAGCTTTCAGGAGTGCGGAGATTTCCGGGGGCAGCGCTTCTATCAACTGGTTGTTAAGAATAAATCTACGGGAGACTCATATTCACGGGTAATCTGGGTGGAATCTAGAGCGAAATTAAAACTTGGTTGGAAAATGAACCCAAACTGACGGAATGTCTGTCCAGGCTGGATTCTGGCGTGACAGCATTTTGAATAATAGAATTCGGGTTTCATGTTGACTGCCGATGGAAGTTATGATTTAAGGATGGAGTAGTCTATCGTTGCTTCGGCGGGTAGGGAAATAACAATCTCTCTAATTTGCGTATTGAGGAGCGGGAGTAACCTAGAGACACCATCTGCTTCGATATCCCAGTGGTTGACATAAAATATCTTCTATAAATGTGTGAGGTATGCAATTTGACTGAGGGTGACTGAGGATCTTCGGTTGGCAAACTAATGGAGAGGGCTTCTCTATGGTTGCGATTAAGTTCACGTTCGAGTTTTGAGAATCCTTTTACTCCCTTTCCATTTCTCTCCTCCTATCTTCCAATTATGCTGTCTTTTCGTTTTTCCATTTCTCTCTTCCTATCTTCCAATGATCTCTTTCCTCCTATATCTTCATTTTATATTCCGATATACACACTAATAAACAAGGCTATACCTGTATGAGAAGGAGGTGGTATCTTATTTTACTTAAAGAGCGAAATAAAATACGAGGTTCTAAATCGACAACACAGCGAGTCAATCTGAATAAAAATTAGCAATAAAGCATTTTCTTTAGCTTTGGGGCTAGTATATGTACAGAACACCGAGTAGTTCATATGAAGAGGACCTTACACTAATTAATGATGTTAATTTAAGCGATAATTACCAGAATGTATGCATTGTAGGAGATTTCAATTTCCCGGAAATTCATTGGTTTACAATGAGTTCAGATACGGAAAACCATATCTTAAACGCATTTCAGCTAATTATCTGCATTAATATGTTGAACACCCAACAAGAGAAAACATGAGACTTGATTTAGTACTAAGGAACAAGGAAACCTTAATTGAATATGTCCCCATATTCAAAAAAGGTAGCCGTGAGGAAAAGGAGAACTATCGGCCAGTAAGCTTAACTTCACTTATACGTAGTAAACTAATAGAGTCAATTATCATTACTAACGCTAGAATTTAAGAAGGGGATTTTTTTTTACCATTTGAATAATAATCTCATCTTAGTTTGATTAGGCCTTATGTTCTTTTTATGATGTTATTTCGAATAATTCTTTAATAATATCAAAAAACAAAATGGTGAAGTTTAGAAATAAATATAACAATCAAAATTTTGTGAATTTTTGCAACGATATTTTGATAGAGGGAAAATTTAGTTTAGAGTTCATTTTTAATACTATTATAATTGGCGAAGTTCAGAAAATTTATGAAAAATTAACCATGGCTGCTTTTTTTTTAGATTTTAACTTTTAATCTTAGTAGCGAAGCACAAGCTCCCACCGTTCCGGGAAGTAGCGAAGCCATTGCCTGGTTGATTTAAAAATACGCAATCATCTGTTCAGAAATCAACTCTTAGTAAATGGTCAGCATGGTTTCAGGAAATGGAGGTCTTTTGTCACTAGTCTGATCACATTTTATGGGCATGTAGCAAAGGCTGTCGATTCGGGTTCTAGTTAACATGTGGTGTATCTATATTTTTCTAAAGCTTTTGATAAACTCCCGTTCAATGTCCTCGTTTCAAAGCTAAAAGCTATGCATATCCATGAGAAAATGATAACTTGGATTAAAATTTGGTTGACAGATCGTAAGCAGAGGGTAATTATAAGTTGAGTGACATCCGATTGGTTGCCGATAACTAGTGGAGTTCCTTAAGCTTGCGTTTTGGGACCATACTTTTTATAATTTTAAAAAAGACCTTAGGTTCTGGAATGAATTGTCAAGTAAATTCATTCCCGGATGATACTAAACTTAGTCAGATAATCAAGGATAAGGAAGACTCGAGCTGTTTACAAAACTGCCTGAATATGTTAACTAAATGGTGTAACGAATCTGGCATGGAGCTTAATGCTTCCAAATACGGCTTTTTACAGGTCGGAAAAAATAATCTTAAATTTAAATATTATCTCCAAGACACCGAGTTTATAGGGTTAAAAGAGCAGGTCGATCTATGAGTTAAATTAGATAAAAAATTAAATTTATTCTCTCAATACGTTACAATTATAATTTAAGCAACAAGAATTGCATCATCTATCAGTCAATCCGTTAAAACTATACACTTCAATACTCAGACTTATATTAGATTATGCTGCTTCCTTCTTGTCTCCACGATTAACTAGATATGTAAATATAATAGAACAAGTCCAGCGTCGCTATACGAAAATGATAAGGGGAATTAAGTATCTTAGCTACAATGGTAGACTTAAAACCTCAATCTCTTTTCCCTCGAACATAGAGAGAAAAGGGGTTAACAAATAGAAATATATAAATTATTGATAAATATGCCCAATACTGCAGAATTTTTTTTAATTTGACAGGCGTGTCAGCGACGCGTGGACACGACAAGAAGATGAAGAAGTGGAAATTCAAATTACCAATGGGAAAATTTGCCTTCAACAACCCCATCGTTTAAGTCTGGAGCAATATAGCACAAGAAGTAGTCAGCGCTCAAAACACAGAAATTATGAAGGCGAAATTTGATCAATACTTAAAAGAAAATAAAGTTAAAATAACTTACAATTATTAGAGGGGGTTCCACCTAATTTAGCCTTATTCTTAATAGGGCCTAGCATATATGAGCTCTTATGGCTACGTGAAGGGGCCAATAAATTGTTTGTTTAATCGTTTGTTTCTTTTTCTTGGATATAAGACATTAAATTCTTGCCAGGTAGTTCAAAGGAAGACATCTTCTTTTGCGTGAAAGCTCATTTTAGCCGTTTGATGCGAAAAGAAATGCTGTTACGGTCGGGGGGCTCTTCTGAAAGAAAAATTAAAATAAACTTATCTAACAATATCCTATCCTTTACTACAAAAAAACCGTTGATTAATCTCTATATGCACACACAGAATTCAAGATTGATAATTCCGCTCGGGATTAATCTGATTTCAGGAGATGCTCGTCACCGAAACGGATACCAAATTCCAGTCACAAAGACACACACAATTACAAAAACAAAGAAAATCGTTCCACTATCTTAAAATAACTTGAATATACCTGGCAGTCAGCTCAGGAATTCAACAATGACTGGGGGAGGGGGAAACTTTAAAAGACACAGTTTCTTTGAAAGTTCTTCAAAAATAGAAACCCACAAAACCCACCAACTTTACCTGGCACCAGATATTAAATATATATATATATATATATATATATATATATATATATATATATATATCGTGGTATTCGGTGCAGAGTATGCAGTCTACTTACGTTGCAGGAGGCCATATAGATAGAGAAGCTGCACCGGGCTAATAAGAGGTGAGTGCGTGAGGAGAATAATGGTTGGCCAAAGGTACACATTTAAATATCAGGTTTCAATCAAGGTTAGTGAAAGATTTAAAACCAAATTAAACTTTAATTACACTAATAATGCTAATTATGGAAATGCATACAAAGGCAAATAAATCGGAGAATAATGTTACCCCCAATAAAATAGTAAATCAAATACTAATCAGTCTAAATTGGATCAAAATATGGGACTTTGGCAGACAGAAAAAATGGTGGTAAACCCTGGGTAGTCTAATTAAAGGGTCGGGAGGTGGATATCTGGTGGCAAGGATATAGTGTGGATTATCGTCGAAAAGAAGTAAAAGAGTTTACCTTGACGGCTTGGCTCTCAGTAAGAGGAGCGATTCTTACAAGGCGAGCTTCTCTTGCGGCTCGAGGGGCGTTGGACTCTTGACGGAGGGGTCGGAATTTCCTGGGGCACGAGTATAGTAATTTCCAGGCTGGGTGAGACATTCTCGACTTGGGTTGAGTAAACTCATAAGAAGGGCGAGGTTTCCTTGACGGGATGAGAAGAGTGGTTTGCGCAATTCCCTAAAGAAAAAGTCGTTTTACGAATTTGCCGATGTACTGGTCAAACTCACGAAAATCTGTCTAGCCGACTAGACCGAATTCCGAGCTTCGACTCAAGACGGAGGGCTGCATCTTCGTGAAATGGCGGGTGGTTTTCTCTGACGAGTACCGGTTGACCTTAGGTTAAATACCCTGCTGGCTTCCTCGCTAGAAAGCCTCCAGGCATGGTAGTCTCATGGGAGTAACCATTGGCGCCAGTATCTTTAGGCTCAGACGATATAAGAGGACTGAGGAAGCCTCTTCTCGGTTCGACCCTGCACTCCAGGCAGGGGAGGATCAGAAAAATGTGTCTCAGCGGGGGATAGGCCTACTGATCAATCACTGGTCTTATCAGACACTTTGAAGTTTTCCCTCTCGAGAATAGCTCACTTCTTTTTGGTTAGATATCTAGCTTAGGCCCACTCACGTCGCCTCTGATTGAATGGAGGGGTCAAAGTGGGACTTAAGGGATAACCGTAGAGTAAAATAAAGAGCGCTGAGATAGAGCGGTAAGTGGAACGCACTTCCAGTGGAAGTTGACAACAGTGAATCTGTTGACCAATTCAAGACAAGACTAGACAAAGTCTTGGAAAGTGGTCGTTTAGGGACGCAAAACAATTGAGCAGCCATGTGCCCACTCGATTGCTAATCCAAAGGTATCCTCTTTGAATGGATCGTAAGGTCTCCTAGGGTACTTTATTTCCTTGTAACTCCTTGTAACTACTTTCGAACGACCCAGTGATAGACTTTCACTAATTTACACTAAGGCCTGGAGGATGTGCAGCTGCTCTAGTAACGGTCTTACTTGCTGAGTCTTGTACATATCCTTAAACGTGATGGTGCACGGATCCCTTTTTTCTCTTTCTCATCCAAGATGCAGATATATTATTTCAAACGGTTGAAGTCTGGCATGGTGGAGAGTCCTGCTTCTACAAGTAAGGCCTTCCAAATGCTGCCTGCTCTATCCATGGCAATACAATCTTCTCGAACCACTTGATGTTGGTTTCGGTAAAATAAACATTTCCACCTTGATGTGGACAGAAAACTTGTTTCCTTGGCTTGCGGTACATCTTTGGGGAACACATCAAATCAGCGGTTGTTTTGAAAGCTCCTCTTCAACTCTTGACAGAAATTCTTCTCTTCGAAGTAGGAACAGTAAATGTTTACATTTCTTCCTTTGTGAGGGGAGCTAAGTCTTTATCATCTTGTGTGAAGGGCAGTGGATGTCCTTATCCATTAACTGCCTGATAAGAGAAGGACACTACCTTGTTCATGGATATGGACATCATTGGCTAGCTATGATTGTTTTCAATGATGGCCTAGATCTTTTCGACAAATTCAAGGTTACATTTCGTATGAGAACGAATAGAGTTAAGAATCCTAGCAGCCTCAAACTCATGATTACAGGCTAACTCGTTCTACTCTTTCTTGATCCTTGCACCGTCCTCAGATTGATACCTTAGCAGTCGGAAATCTTAGTGGAAGTTCCGGTGTAAATGCTAGTGAACAGTGTTATCAATTTCAAAATTTTTAGAGTAATTATTTCAACCATCCTATTGTTTCTTTTCACAAATTAAACACAACTGAGTCTACTATGGTAATAAGAAAACAAATCGAACTCTAGAGAACACCCATGCGCAGAATTCAGAGTAGCTAGCAGCGACAATTTTCGCAATGTATCATGTACCGGTATTAATATGGCATGTTTCAGTTCTGAGGCATATTTTACCTCTCATATGCCTTAAAACAAAAAACTCAAGCCATTATATTACAAAACCCTTAACACGTTTTAATATTTCAACCACAATATTATCTCCTATGGCTACCTTATAATTTTCACACCTATCAGAGCTCTAAAATCCTTTTGCATAGATATCGCTTCTATACCGTTCTACTACATCCTCTTAGCAACCTTGAGGCAATCAGATTCAAATTCACTTCATCCTCCCTCATCTCACTGAAAAAACCATGAAAATACTAATGAGGTGTGTAATATTTTTATCTTTACTTCTCACAAGTACCTTGATAATCTTCTTCTTGATGTTCACACAATTTCGGTCAATTAGTTTATGTCCTCTCTTTATTTATTCCAGATTAACGTCCACTTGCATGCGTTATCATCCTTTATCTTCATTCTATTTATCTTATATCCTCTTTCTTACTCTTGTTAAGCACTTGTTTTTCTATGTTTTCTTCATTTGTTTATACATTCTTTCTATCTGTTTCTTACGGCTATGCTCATACGCACTATTAAGCATCAAGTACGTCTCTATTTTGGTCATCTATTCTCGTTTCATACCGTCCTTCAAATATACATTATTTCGCTTTCTATTTCTACTTCTAGTACACCCCCATGCAGCTTTTTCATTACCAATTATCACTTCCTTAAATATATGTGACGTTTTTCTATCAACATTTACTTAATTCCTCTCTCTTTCTCTTGACTTTTATCAAACACTAATTCTTCTGTGTCTGTTTCAAAGGCTATACACATTTGAGTCTCCATTCCTTTCCTCTTTCCTTATATATTTTTATCCAGATACGAGAAATTCAACCTTACACCAGCAAAATTGTTTAATCCGGTAGTCTCATAATTCTTCCACACCCCTCCACTATAAAATAATTTGGCAACATTTTCTTTCTCACTAGGAACATAATAAGTATACTCGTACATCCCATTTATCTTGTGAACCATAATTATCTGTAATTTGGCATAACCTTGTGCTTCTAGAAGTTGTTTACCACACAAACCTAGCCATTTTTTAATGTCCATTATCTCAAGGTGTATTAAAACTTTTATTCATCCCATCGCTCATCATGTTTCATACTAGTTATGTAATTGATAACCCTTTTTAATTCATTCGACAACCGTTAAAATTCATTGCAGAATCTCTATATTAGCATCGCTTTAATCATTACGGCATCCATATCTCCGACAAAATAGATTTCCAACCTTACAAACCTCAATTTCAATTACATAATTCTTACTTACATATTCTTATCTAAAAGAATTGTTAGCCCAGTCCTCACTTAATACTACCCTTTCTAACAAGATTTACGTTTGATAGATCTCCATTAAATCAATCCAACACAAAAGTTTCATTCCCTTAATTTATCTATCCGAACAAGATTTAGCAATATCCCTATTTTAAATATATTTACATACTATTTTTCCCACCATTCTTTTATATACCACTCGCCAATTCGGTTCACATTTTGAGACAGATTAACCATAATGGTTGGAGGTGTTTTGCAATAGTCATTAAGGAATTACCTTTATGCCATCTGCCCCAAAATCAGCTTATTAGCGCCTTTAATGCACCAGAAAACTGTATGCTTATTCAATTTGGTTGGCATATAGGATAATAATGTCCTAACTACCCTCGATGTAACAGCTAATTTTATTTAGTGTGTCTCTTTGTAGAAAGGAACACATGTAAAGTGCAAAACATAGTATTTCGATGCAAGGTAGATTTTTCTGCATAAGTGATTTTGTCTACATACACCCATTTGTTTCGTTCTTGATTCGAGGGACTTATTTTTCATTTAGGTCAATTTCCTTCACCTCCCTTTCCGTTAAATTATTAGGAATTATTCTTATTCTTCTGTTCCTTCTCCTTCTATCTCTATAGGAATAACAGAGGAGAAAAAATAGCGGAAAATTCAAGGCTGAAAGTAATCAATTATGAAAATTACTTCTTGAATGATCATTGTTTAAAAAATAAAAGGTAAATAAATATGAAGCAAATATTTTTTAATTCTATTTCTCTCCGCTACAAAAGCGAGTTTAAAATATACAGCACAAAATAATAAAAAAGGGCTTGTGTAAATATTAATTTATAATACTTAGGAATATTATGAGAATGTGCAAATATAGTGATTTCAGTTCTTTGTTGAGCAAGGAGTTTCGACATTTGTATAACGGAGTTATATAATTTTTTTTAGCTAGTTTTAAACTGGCCGATGTGTATGTGGTATAAATGGTACAGATATGCAATATATAGAATCATTGCTGTAGTCCTTGATTCATATTATTACGCTGTAATGAATTTTTACTCAGCCTACTTGAATAATTCATAAATGAATCAATTTACGGATTAAATTAAAACATAAATTAGTGCCATGAGTCAAAATATTTATCGATAAAATCGAGTGTTACCATTACTTAATTATAGTGATTATAGGATAATTGTAATATTTAATGTTTTAAAAAGACCTTCGTCGAGATTTTCAATAATTATGAACAACAGTGAAGAACGAATAAAAATTTCCAACTCTAAACATTAGATATTGGCAAAGAAGGTGAAGGTCCTGATCAAATTATCATAAGGAGGCTGGTTTTTGTAGGATAATTATCCGGGAACAATTTTAATGCTATAACCTGCATAAAATAATTAGCAGAGGGAACTTCTCAAAAACACTCCAAGAGGGATAGGATTTTAGAATGGGTATTAATTCCGTGACTACAAAAATTCTGTAGAGGATGTAGGGATGTCTTCGTGATTTTGAACTAGTCCTTAAGCCAAAATTACCACGATTTCCGACCTAAGACACTCAATTTTCTTGAATTTATGACAAGGCTCTAAAAAAATAATAATTGTTGGTAAGATTAACAACCGAAGTGTTCAACAAGGCTCTTTCTTTCGAAATTAGAGAAGCACACTAGGTTAAATTAGAACTGACTCAATCTTTTTAATATTTCAAATAGGAAATTGCCAAACTAAAACGAGGAAACTCATTGAGTAATTGATGCTGTTTTTTGTTACCCTCTAAAAAAAAATGGATAAATACTAAAATAGCGATTTCCATTCATTTGGTTACCTAACTTAAACTTGAGAGTAAACTGGGACAAAAAAAAAACTTCCTTCAAGCATATAACCTTAAAATTAAAAGAACAATAATTTTCACGAACACCTTGGTATGGGGGATTTGTATCAATTGATTTTCTACTCTCAAATTCTCAAAAAAATAAGGAATGAGTAATTAATACGTGTATCATATCTATTTCGATTTATTTTGGACCCAATTAATGAAATGTAGGATGAGCCATGCGAACATTTGTTTCCTGATTGCCTTGAAGCTTCGAAAACAGAGAGAAAAGAACTGTTTATATAAACTTTCTGGAAGGCGCTAAGAACCTTCTTTAGAAATTACAAAAATATGTCACACATATGTTAATTTAACATTCTATGTAAATTGAGTGTTTACTTATAATTGACAGCACGTTTTTATTATGTTGCAATAAGATTCTCTTAAGCAAATTTATTCCTTTTCTAATTGTTTTTTCCATTTGTACTGTTTTTTTAATAGAAAAAAGTTTCTTTCTCCATAATTGCTGATTTTAACGGCCTCAGGAAGATCCTTTTCTGAGATGGAGAAGGTCTTAGCTGTCAAAGAGGCACCAGTCGGTGGAGAAAGTCTCTCCTTTCCTTTTGAATCCTCGGAGGAAAAGCCGTCTGAAGAAAGACATGCACAAGAGCATACTTAGGTTCGGTGTTTGACACCAATCCTGAGTCGATTCCTTGCAAGATCCTACCTCTAAGCTTGAGTTATCTCAGGAATCATGTCTCTCTCAAATTTGGGGGCTCTATGTGGCCATCCCCTAAGTCATTACGGTTTCCATTCGATGTATTTTTGGTCGTGTGGCAGACCTGCAAGTCGAACTTCATCAGGGAACAGAGGATAGTAGGCAGGTTGACCCCCATGCAAACTTTTAATGTGGGACTGTAGGGGGCAAGGTCTGGCATGTTCTACTATCTCTTGCCCTGTATGGGAGATTGCCCTATCGAGCCGCTCCTGGTCTCCCACAAGGAGTGGTCAAATTTGGGCCGCTTCTCTGCTTACTTAGCAGTCCTTTGTGATTCTAAAGTTGGGACTGCCGGTCGCAGGGAGAGGGAATCGCCCGAGGGCGCCTCCAAAGAATGGGTGAGTTAGAGTTCACTGCAACTGTAGGCGTAAGAGAGAAGTAAACCTCCTGTTCGTGAGATAATGCTTAGAAGGGACCCTGAAAGAGCACAGGGAAAGCCACCTCCTTTACAGAGGTGGAGCTGGCCGAAGGCGAATTCACTAATGGAAAAGGGGAGCCTCTTTGTTAAATGATGATGGGCATAGAGGAATTCTCCCAACGGTATTATAGGTACCGCTTGATTTTTCTCGTAATGCCGACACCTAAGCACGCCGAGGCCTCGCATTGAAGTGGATCCCCATGTGCTTTGACAATATTCTTATCTCTTTAATTCATATTTGAGAAAGTTCATGGGACTCGTGGAAAGTAGATACTATGATCTTTCAAAGTAAAAAAATAATTTTCGAATTATATTTTAGCGCTAGATACTGAGATTTTGCATGCCTTGAAGCAAAAACTTTATTAAACAAAATTCAAATAGCCTTCTTTAAAATTATCTCACCACATTATTGTGGGCAATAGCGTGAGCCAATGGTAGGGAGAAGTAGTACGTAAACCACTTATCACGGAGACTGAAGAGATACGGAACACTGAACCAGCTAGAATATTGTCTTTACCAAGATGTAGCTAGAGCTTGGGGGGCAAACAGTGTTCTCAGAAATATAAAAAAGTGCTCCCTCTGATGGAGCTGCTGACGCGACTGTATTTGACCAAAGACTCTATACCATCCATGCATTTCTATATTTGTCCATGTCAAAATAAAAGGGCGCAATTTAAAGCATCTTCTAATTTCACATCGGCTTCATTCATCTACTTTGCCTTCCAGCCATAAGGGATGACCTAATACCTAGGATGTAGTCAGACTCCAGTATAGCAAAACAGGGATCCAGTGATTCACATTGTGAAGACAGCCTTATTCCTTCATTAACACACTCGTTTCCTGCTGAATCGTACCTTCTCCAATTTGCAGGCAACATAGTCTTAAAGCCTATTTGGTCACTTTTAACTGAAATAGACAATAAAATGATGTCAGAACAGTATATCGTTGAAATTCCTCCTAATTACTAGTATTTTGTAACCAGTTTAGACGAGAAATTAGAGAAAGCACCTAGAAGAGCAAAGCTGGCTTTAAACAAGTGGGATATGCATAGATGCTAACCCACCCTACACACTATGTTGCGATCTCTGTACAAGGGCACGGCACTAGTGTGCCAGAATGTATGCTGCAAAGAATGCGAATGCAAAAGTGCGTTGGTTGAGAAGCGTGATGAAATGAAATGGGGGAAGAAAACCCCCTAGAAGATCGTTTACTCTACGATAGAAACTTGCGCAAAAATATAAAAGCCTCCGATCAAAGAGTTCTACAAATCTCTATATGGAGGTTGATTGCCATGAAGCCTTAAGTTTAGTGAATGATTGTTGTCTCTTTTTGACATAAGCAAAGACGAGATTGACTGTGAAAATAACAAAACTAGATTAGCAACTACAGTTTACATTAAGCCTAAGCGTAAAAACGCATCTTCCATTGTAAAAAAAGAAAATGAGTGGCATAAATCTAACTTGGCAGAAAAGATCTCTATAATGGGAAGCAGAAGGCAACAGCAACCATCCAGATACCAGCTTTAAGAATCAATTCCATAGATCTTTAAGTGCAGAGAAATAATTTTCGCACCCATGATCAAGATTTGAACGAAAACGAAACGGTAAAAATATGTAGCCATATAAGCCTGCATGCACTGAACTTAAGAGAGCGGGAAATACTAAAGCTGTGAATGCAGGATTCAATCGAAAAACCTCTGTTAAATTCAGGTTTTAGGAACTGTTACTTTTCCAACACATCCAGACGAGCCACATTTAAGCAATATCCTGCTTATTCTGATGCTAACCAGCGGCACAAATGTAACACAAAGTTCTATTTCAAATTTTAAACTAACCTTTTTCATTTTAACCTAATGAGAGGCCTGTCCGTAAAGTTTTTCTTAGTGCGACTAGGCTTCTTCGCAGCTTTTCTCGACTTGACACCTTTTTCAAAAAGTATATGCCCCAATAGTGGTCGCACTAAAGCCTTCATAGCTACAACTTTCTAATCTAAAGAAAGCTTAGCACGGAAGGTAGCGCAAACCTTGACCTCGGACCTTACTAGGAGGCGATCTTGGCGTTCATTGGAATCACTAGAACGCAAAAAGTATAGGGAGCAAAAATTGTAGAAGATGAAATGAAAGTAGTAGATAAAATGACTAGTTATACTCATATGGATTGTAACAGTAATTTTAGTCATTCATTAACCTAAATATAGGGCTAAATGGTAAATATGATGTAAAGCAACAGTGGTTAAATACTTTGGTTTTGGAAAAGACATTTGTGGAATTGAAAAAGAATCCAACATTATTTTTAGAAAAAAATATCACGAAATAGATTGCAATTACAGATGATTTACTTAACCCATATTTGTCACTCATTTTACCCTCTAATCGAAGAGTAAATCTTTACGGACTGAAACACCTCTTTAAGGAAAAGGAAAGTGCAAGATTTAGGAATCTGCAAGGGAATGTAAATAGTCGTGTACGAGGCTAGTTTAGAGCGACTCTATATCTCATATGTCGGTTGGTTGGTTCGCGTTTTGCTTTTCTTTTGTAATAACATCATAACTATTTTGCCGATTCTAACGAAATTTCAAACTCCTATGTTGTTTTACATTTTTTTTAAATGATATAATTGCCAAAGTTATCCCAAGGTTAGACAGGGAATTATTTTGTTTTGGATATAACATCATAACTATTCAGCCCATTCTAACAAAATTGGAAGCCCTTATGTCGTTTTACATCCTCTTTCGAATGATATAATTGCCAAAGCCATCCAAAGGTTAGCCCGGGAATTATTTTGTTTTGGCAATTTCATCCTAACTATTCCGCCGATTCTAACACAAAATTTAAACCCCCTTTTTTGTTTTACATTCTCTTTAAAATTATACAATTGCCTAGGTCCTCCTATATTTAATCTAGGAATTATTGAAAGTTTTGAGGGTTGTAACGTCATAAATCGGAATAAGTGAAAGCACGTGACATTTTGGTCAGCAGACCTTTTTTTTAAATGTTGACTTTCTAATAAAGCGGAAATAATTCAAATATTAAAATAAATATTTCAATCACATATTTTGTCCGTCCAAAACGGATGTAAAAATAAAATATATTTTAGTCTAAAATCTTTTGCCCATGACTATATATGTAAATAAACCCTTGTAGCCGCAATCTAGTTGTAGAGAACCAGGGTTACTAGGCTCTAGAATGCCTGATGCTACTCCGGATTCTAAATTTAACAGTCTAGATGCGGCCCATCACCTTTCAGGGAGGTTTGAACAAAATGTTAGTGATTTTAGGTAGAAACCGATATGTTAGTTTGAACAAGGTTATTTTGATGACTGCCAAAATAACCTAACATAAACTGGGTTAGTTTAGATAGATTGGATCTTACAGTACTTGTTGTTTCAATGTGAATTGAAAATAATAGTTAGGAATATTGAAAAAAATATTCTTTAAGAAGCAGTAATTTGGCGTAATAAAAAATAAATAGAGGCAATGAAATATCCTGCATTATACTTTGAAAATTACGCAACAGAAATTTAATTAACTCTTGTAGTTTACTTTTAACCGCGATATCTTATCTATTGTTTTATCAACTAAATTTATTCATATAATTCACATCCTGAATTTCTAGAGCAATTTTTGCATTTGGGGATCTTTAGACTCATACACAATAAGTTGTTGTATTAGACCATACAAAAAGGAGTGATTGATGTTGTTTCAGAGAAAATGACATTATTCATTTCACTTAGACCTAGCATTGCGTCACACAACTCAAGCTCTGAATTAAAATGAAAGAGTATCCCAGTACCCTTAAAATCATAATACTTAGAATAACCAAAAATATTTTCCTATAAATAATTTTGTTTATTTAGTTGTTAACTCCAATAGCGACCTTTTCAAACTTAAGAGGCTTCGTCGTGCTTCTATGTCGATAAGCTTCCCTATCCATAACCAATCACACTTCATTCCGTATAAAAATAGTATTAACATATATATTATTTTAACACCATTCTCCATAAAAGAGATCGAGTGACAAAAGGCTTAAACACCTTCGTTCAAAATAATTAAATACATTGGCTGAAGGCTTCAGCAACATAATTTCCGAAATTGGCTCCATGCACATCTGACATACACTATATTAATCAGAATTGCATTCATCTCAATCTTTCTAAATAAATTCCATGATCAACCTCTATTTAGGTGTTTTTTCCAAGTTCTTTCATAATTCACGCTTATTATTTCCTTTACAACTTTATTATTAAACACTTTTCGCCAAACGACAGCGTTCATTTAAACTATTTCACCTGGCAACTGGGATAGCCAACCTTGCTTCATGGATATCTATTGACCCCTTTATCCCTTACTGCACCTATCTCTTTCATCCCTATTTGTTTTATCCCATCTTGCTAGCGCACTACAAAGCACAACGTTTGGTTATCAGGCAGAGGTAGTGTGCCTCTATTTTCGGCAAGCCAAATGGCATTTTATGCGTCCGCTGCAGATAATATTTCAAGAGTGAGAATTTAGCGTTTGTGCGCATTTTCAGTTTAAAATGGGTTCCCATGTCAGAATATGCGGAAACTCTAAAAAAATGACAAACTAACTATTGCAAGTTAAAGGGGATTTATTTTCATCTATACCTCCTGATGATGTGGTTTTCCCTTCCGCATGTTTCCTTTCGAGCCACCCATTAGCGTTTTCCTCACTAGCCTAAATGTGGCTTCCCTAATCCTATCACACAATCTCCTTACGAACAAAATAAAAAGTAGCAGTAAAATTTTTAGAAGAAACATGATACGGATAATAGGTGATCGATTCCTTAGGGCTATGCTACACATTATCGGCCTAAAAATTGTGTTCCTGAATGCTGCCATGCCGCTTCTTTTTATTCTTTACTATGTTGCCGGTGCGTCACTCCCATTGTCATTTTGCCTTAGGAGTGGGATGAACTCCAATGCAACACTTGCTGAATCTTCTATTTGAGAGGTTTAGGGATCCCTGTTTAACGGAGATTGTTCTAATAGATAGCAATATCCCGAGTTGAAATAAAACTACAACAATAGGCCTAATGGGGTAACAAATCAGGTAACAAGTTCATCTTGAGAAAGGGATCATTGCTTGGCGATTGCGGCCTTCAAGAAGGCTCCCACTGATGGCACGATCTATTCATGGAACCAGATCACCTGATATTTTCATTTATTTTTAGCTTCAAACTAGTAACTAACTACACGGGCATAAGTGGACATAATTAATTAAAAGCCTAATATTCGCTACATTAAAATAAAAAGTAAAAACACCAAACCGACAAAAATCCAAGACAAATAAACGCAATAAACAAAGCAAAAACAAGAAAAAAGACAAACCAAGAAGAAGGATGCACTTTAGGAGTCGAGGAGAGGCTTCCATGCCTAACAGGAACAAGCCACAAACATCAAAGTCTCAAGTTAAATTACGGAGGACAAACTCTCACAAAAAGTTAGATAATAAATACAACTCTGCGTTCAGTGGACAAGCGGGTATCGTAGTAGGGTGTAGTGGGCTCTATTAAATGCGAGTGCGTTCAGCGATTGCATCGGAATATATACATACAAGGGTTTCTCAACATTTTTTTAACTATTGCCCCTTTTTCGCTAGTTTAACGCAATGTCTCAATACTTCTCTTAAATTACAAAAATATAAAATAAAAAAAAAGGATTCATGCTAGGGAGTCTGTCTCCTGTAGGGATTTATCAATTTTATTATTTCTTCTCTACTACTGTACATCCACATTCGAGCAAGTAGGATGTTGGAAAGCAAAACAGTCCTTTGGCGATTTGAGTCCAGATGATTGGATACTGCTCTTTGGCTGTTTTTTTTACATCCATAATTTAGTTATTCCACCTCTTTTAAATTACAACTTGCATTTATGATTGCATTTAAATTCAATTAGCTCTTCCTGTATATGTTCATTGGTGGATTACATATCACAAAGGAAAGGATCAATTATCCATGGTCAAACTTCGAATATCAAATATATCTAAGAATCGGATAATTATTTCTTCTTTCGACTTCAATAAATATTCTACGTATTTTATATTAGTTTTGTCTAAAAGGTATTCAATTACTTCAGTTAACTCGTACATGATTTTTAAATTATTCTTTATATTCATTAACACAATGCTAATTTTTCAGTAAAAGCTTTCATAACAAGCATGTAATCTAGCGACGTGCATAATTTATCTTGATACTGTCTGCAAACTCAATAAACTTTCTATAAATCGATGCCGACAAATTAAATGCAACTTTTGTGGTTTCTTATTTCCTGTGCCAATTATTATAAGTATTTAGCCGATTCTAACGAAATTTGAAACTCTTTTGTTATTTTATATTTTCTCTCCTTTCGAATGATATAATTGTAAAACTCCTCTCAAGATTAGCCAGGAATTTATTTTGTTTTGGCAATAACATCATAACTATTCGGCCAATTATAACGAAATTTGAAACCCTTATGTTGTTTTACATTCTCATTTAAATGATATAATTGCCAAAGTTCTGCCAAGGTTAGCAAACAAATTAAATAGATAGTTCTTACCAACATGGATGTAGCAACATTTGTTGCCCACGATACCAAATTTTCCAAAGGTTCTTGCTTTAGGTCAAAGCACGATTTTGTAGCCTCAAAAATAGATAATCCAGTAGTGGCATTTCTTAAAGATTTACATAAAATACTTATTCACAAAGTACCCTGACATCATCTGAGAAAAAAATATCATAAGAACCTCTTGGTTATCAGTTATTTTAGATTCACCAATTTGAATTGTGTATTTACCATTTCTTAGTTACTAATTGAGCTGGTTTTGACACCAGATGAGATGTCGTCAATTATTCTCCAAAGTAAGGCATTTCTCAGTGGTAATGCTTTTAACACGTTTCCTAAATCTTTCTGAAACCACATCATATTAAAATAAGAAATAAAACGACGGCTGTATCTTATTTCTTCCACTTTTTAAATATTTTGCGTTATTTTACAAGACGCATTAAATCTACTTTCACTTATCTCTGTTTTAAAAAAAACAAGATGAAATAGTATTTCGTTGGTTAAATTTTATCTTTAAATTATCGGAAAAAATCAATTTCTTTGTTCATTTTACTAGGATGGTTCTTTTTAAATGTTCTATAAGGCTTGAGATCTTCATAAATATGAAATGAGTTCTTGCATATCACCTAGATACATAGGTTACATCTGATCATACGAGCTTTCTAAAAACCATATACGAAATAATCCCTCACATACTTAACTTTGGCTGATATAATTTCTGATAATGGGTCTAAAAATATAATAAACATCAATATCTACTCTTTTCAAATAATCCAGACACTGAAAGGGAATTTAGGGATCACTATTGTCAATATTTAAACCATTAAATCTCCCAATTGCAGCACCTACTAACAATATTCATCATTAAATTAAGCACCACCTACTTACTATAGCTATACCTAATTCAAATACTACCACCACAGTTCTTGAATGTTGAAAAGCTTCACGACCATTGAGCCAGTGACTCATAGCAGACGCCGCTTGTTACCATATACAAAGCAAAGAAGAAATAGTTTTGAGAGAAGTATAAACTCTGAATAATAGGTTGAGTTTGTGCAGCCAAGCTATCTAATTGCCGTGAATGTACTTCATAACTTCATCAAGAGTACAGAAAAAAAGTCATCTAGATGTATAATTATATATCTTAGATATAGTGAGGTGAAAAAAATGTAAAAAAGCATATTTCAACCACTCATTTAGATATTTTTCTTTTATTCTAATTAGAATTGCACTGCAGAATATGAATTATTGTGAATATTTTGCGGTTGATAAAGAAATGATTAAAAAATCTTTTGTTGATAATAGCCGAACTTACCTAAGCGTAGTAGGTAAGAGGCCAAAACATCTTCACATATTTGAATGATTTAAGAACTCTTATACAGTTGTATTTGCAAAGTAATATCAGTATGATTTAAGAGAGAGAGAGACAGAGGTAGAGGGAGAGATGTATGTCAAAAGTACGCCCAAGTGTAGTTTTAGGTTATATATTTAAATATATGTAATATTTTTTAAAGATCCTTACTCAAGTTTTAAATTTATTTATCTTTTTTTCGTTAGTTGTGTGCGGCAGGATTTTTTCTGGCAGGTTTCAACCTATTTCACTCCTCCTCTTTGATTCATTTCCCTTTTCTTACATATCTCCAGTCATACATATTTTTAGTCCTGATCGTAAAAAACATTATTCTTCTGTAATAAAAAAGGTATTAGGTCCCTAAACTACAAAATGAGCTTTCCGTATCAATCTCAGTGTGTGATAACCTTACTAGAGCAATATAAAGAGGGACACTTTATTCTCCTACTGTGCCATAATTTGCCTGAATTTCTTCCAGGGAAGTGAAATTTGTGTTTAGGTAGTGTATTAGTTCAATTATTTATAGAAGCTATTCCTGATGCTTAAAAATCGATTACTTCTACCTATTGATAAATTATTTATTACACTTTGTTTCGTGAAACAATTATTAAATTTCTTTTCAGGAATCAAACTTATATCATGATAATAAAAGGTATAAAAATTCCGACGATTCTTGAAATAAAATTATATATACTTTAATATCTGTTGCGTTTCCATTCGTTTATCTTTGATTATCAGAACATTTTAAAATGGTAGCGGTGTAAGAAGGAAAAACAGGTGAGAAAGAAACGCGTTAGAGCAATGATTAAATTCTTTTACATTTAGTCCTCGTCAGTTACATAAAAGAACGGCAAGCTTAATTCAGTCTGCCATCACTGAGGTTAAAAAGAATTGCTATGCTACAATGTTAACTCTTTTTGAGAAATTCAGCTCATATTTGGCTCTGAAGTTTACGATAAATCACAATGACCAACATTCATACCCTATCTGTATGAATAATGGATGATTAACGGAAATTTGTACATAATATACGCCATTTAATTAGCTTATAATTTCATACAAGCTTATGCTTACTTGCTTATGATTGTCCATCGTTGCGATGACGACGTCTCCCGTCTCGTCTCTCGTGTGCTCTCATTTGACTTAGCAGACCAGATCTTCAGATGAAGTCCCGACCTCATCTGTGACACAGGAAGTCTCCGCCCCGCAGGTGTCTACTCCACGTCTTCTCATCTCTGGTTCTCTTGATGTTTTTCTCCAGATCGTCAACGCCAGCAGAGACAGCTCTTCCCCATTCCGAACTGTTTGCACTCATTGTTTTAACTGTGTCTGCGTCTATGTTACATTTATTCACTATGTTCTTCAGCTGGTCCTTATATTGCTTCTTCTTCTCTCCCAATATACGTGCTGGTTGGAGAGGGCGCTCTTGGGGAGCCGCTGATCGTTCATTCCCATGGTGTGTCCCGTCTACCGAAGCATCATCCCCGCAATATTTGTATCCAGACTACAGCTCCCGCTCGAGACAAGACCTTATTATTCTTGACCCTGCCTTCTCGTGACACCCCCCAATATTCTTTTGAAACACTTCATGTGGAATGCTCATTCAGTTTTAAGTATTTCGCGTACATCGTCCATGTGTCCACTCCATACAGGAGCGGCGACAAACATATTGCCTTGTACAGATCCCTTGGTCTATATCCTCAGGTTGCGTCTCAAAAAGACTTGCCTTAGAACGTCTGACATCTTTCTGCGCATCATCTTTGACCGAAATATGTGATACTGCCTAAGTATTTGAAGTGCTATGTATTTTCCAGAGGGTGGCCATCTACTTAAATCTCGACCGGTCTCCATCCCCATCAGCACGTTGCATTACCTCAGTCTTGGCGGCGTTCACACGTAGCCCCGCTCTGCTGTATGCTTCCCAGGTCACGTCTATACAAGGACGTATGTATATATAAGAGATTCAAAGAGATTTATGAAATTATTAAAAACATAATTTCAACTTAGGCCCTTTATAGCTCTACTTGTGAATATCGAACGTCTTTGGTCTTTATAAATAAGTGATAGCCCAGTGTGATATAGATTCGTTACGCAACGCAGTTTACCTTTATAATTGCTGAATTCCTGTATCGTTAAATTTTGTTTTACAAGTGTTTTTCCTACCCTACTTTAATCAATATAAACTTTAATTATTCCATTACAAACGATCCATTGTTACTCGCATTTGATCGCTTCATTGCCGTGCAAATGGATATCTCACTCTATTATAAACTTGTTATTGAGCAGGATGCGTCTGTTTTATCTAAGGAAAAAAGATAGGAGCACGACCAACCTCTTAAGATAATTGTTTTAAAGAGAATTTAGATGCAGTGCCTAGCCATTCAAACATTTTTTTGATGGCATTAGCTTAGCTGGAGCTTTTGATCACAGCAGTTGTATAATTAAAAGTTAATTATAAATATTTATCTTTAAATTGTAATATTAAGTAGCTTGCAAGATATATGGATTTGCTCATGTAAATTTTATACTCTTTTAAAAGTACATTAAGATATTTTTATTAATTTTTGGTGTTGGCCATATTGATTTGTTTCTGGTTTTAATAATGATTTTGATCTTAAAATATGTAACGAAGGTTAGGTCAGGTTGTTTAGATTAATCTATTTATTTTATGATTGCAAGCTGGTCAAAGAGGGCGAAAAGATAGGTAACATAGTTTTGGTTTATTTGTTTTTTATATGATTTGTTTGCTTTGTTACCTTAGCTAGGTTTTGTTCTTTGTGATTGTGGTTTCATATAACGGATAGAATTTCTTTCTGCTTTAGGTGGGTTACGTCAGTTTTGGTGTTTTTTGATTTTATTTAATGGATATGAAATTTATTACAGCCTATGTTGTGGAATGGCCAGACTCTCTCTCTCTCTCTCTCTCTCCCTTTCTTTCTCTCTCTCTCTCTCTATATATATATATATATATAAATATATATATATATACGTAGCTACTTTTAGACCAAGGTTGGTTAAGACTGTTAATAACTGAAGAAATTGTTATGACTTCAAGGGTGAAGTTTTTTTCGAGTTTGCGGGGCCCTTTCTAAAACAAATATTTCAGACTGCAAGTTAGCCAATGATTGCAGGTAGCTGTTATACGTTGGGGTTGCAAAGCAAAGACAACGACAGAAATATATCTTAAGTAGCAACCAAAAAATATTTAAATATACACAGATATTGGGTTTAAAGGGAATGGTCGCACAGAATGAGTAAAATGACTACGCGAGATACATGTGGGTTTGTAAAAGAACAATCTATGCCCCCCTCCCCAATTTATCGGAGACCACGTGCTATTGGTATCCCGCCATAGAGGACGTCATTTCCTGTTAGAAAATTCTCGAATTTTCGACTCCTCAGCACATTTGGAAAATATTTTCCAATCCTGAGACTCCTCCCCTTCCTCCTCCTCCTACGGTAACGAGGCGTAAAAGAGCCACTATGTCTCTCCCTTGTTGCTAAATAATGTATCGACTCCGCCTCTGCATTAATATGTCTTGAGCTTTTGACGCCATTCTCCAGACTCCTCCTTACCCTCAGAATCAGGAATACAAATACTCGGGCTATTCTGTAGTTCGAAGAGTCCAGCCCGAACCTCAAGGCCGTCATTATTGTCTGGTCCCGTGAGCGTTCGTCAGACAGCAGCCTTCTTCAGCCGTGATTCTTTCCAAGTCAATTGGTAGCTTCCGTGAACGGCAAGCATTTGAATTTGCACAACAGTCTCTGTTTGTTTAATCAAACCGAAGAAATTCTCCATCGATTACCTTTGAGGAAAAAGAAGTTTCCTCTTTGAGTGGATTAACGAGAATTCCCACATGCCCCGTTGAACGTCATCTTTGAAATTTGGCTATCTTCATTGAACGGTTGGTTTGGATCGTGCCTCATCGGATCGGTCCCCATTCGCCTTATCCAAAAAGGACCTTCCTCGAATTCATCGACCTGTAAGACTGAAAACCCTTCCTTGGTTAATATTGTCAAATTCCCCTTTTTGATCTGAGCCTAGTTACATTAATCAATTAATTCCATTTGAAAATCCCTCCTCATAATAATTATCAAAAGACTATTTTAATTTAAATAATTCCCCTTTACCTATTATTATTATTCTTATTTTGATATGTGTAGATAAAATTAGATTTTTTTTTGTTTCATCTTTAACTAACTCTGATCGATACTCTCTTCCTATTCAAGTAAATCTCGCCAACCAATTATGCACTCTGTTTTATTATTAAGGATTTGAAACCTAACGTCTCAAGTGTGACCTCCTAATCTGTCGTTAATCCCTGCGAACATACCTTCAACGGTTAGCGATTGCAGTAGGTGATTAAAAGGGAGATTTTAAACCGTGCGCACACTTAAAGAATGGATCTATTGGGTAAGCCAGACTGTAGAACAATCTGCGTACGGCAACGGTAACAATTGTTTACCTGCTCGTTGCAGGGAAGTGCCAGTCGGGATATGCTGACTGCGATGGGGGAAGTTCGGTTACCTCAGCCATAAGATAAGGGAGCAAACGCAGATGGCCTTCGGAGATGGGAATCCTAGTCAGATACTCGCCGATTGATTATGGCAGAGTTCACGGATGTCGATTAAACCTTCGTACTCGAATCAAAATCATCGTTCTCTCCCATCTGGGGAGGGGGGGAGAGTGTTCTTCTGATCTTTTGTGGTGGTAGGTGGGAGGTCTATTAGTGCTCCTTACTAAACGGAGTCGAAGGATTATATAGACGCTCAGGGAGGTGGCTTGAGGTGGCTTGGCTGCCCCCTCCGCACACAAGTGCGATTTGAGGCAAAAGTCGGTTACTCCTTTTGTCGCAGAATGTTCGACGACCTTCGATCTATGACGGATAGGCAGGAATGTTTGTAGACGAACGGTGGCCATGGGAGACCATGATATCGGTCCCTAAGCATATACAGCTAGGGGTGTGATAAACGGCGTGGGCCGCACCCTCGCCCTGGTTCAGCCGTGCTTTCTAATCTCCATGCGCTGATCTCGCGACCACGTTGGTACAGAATGTAACATGGTCGCCCTTCGAGCTTACTCTGCTACACCCTAATCAGTTGTTTGTTCTGTTATGATTCTAAAGTTAGATTTTTCCAGAGTGAAGACTTTATGTCTATCAAAATTTCCAGAATTAATTTTTCTTTATGATTATAGACTAAAAACTAACGTAACCAAGCCTCTCCCATTAACTTTACCCTTAAAATAAGCATAAGATGAAAGTATTTATATATCTCACAGCAATCCCATTTTTTACCCATATAGCAAAGATGGTAAGACCCTCGTGATTAAGTCATCTTTTTTACCAAAGTTTCCTACCACTTTTCCATGTCAGAATAAATCGGCGTACATCATAGATATGGCTTGTCTCCGCCTAATATTGATTGTACCAATGGCTTTCTCTCTACTGATAAAACTGCTGAATTTTCCCCAGCTTTAACTGTTTTTTCTTGGCGTAAATCGCATTGTATTCATCAAGTCGCTTACTTATATTATTGACAAAGAGCCGATGTTTGTATCGGCCAATTAATGAATACAAATTCGATTTTTATAAATTGGAAAATCTTTCCTGTTGGTCATCAATCTCCAAATCGTTGAATATTTAGACTTGGAGAAGCTGACAAGTGACATTTAGGATGCTTTTAGGATTATCCATGAATTAGACTAGACCAAAAATTTTTCAAATGAACGATCCTTTTATGTCAATACATTTATTGATATACAGTATTTTACTTTGATTTTTGAAGCAGCTTGACAAAGAATTCAGGAATTTAGAATCTATACTACAGTCAATTTACTTCGTGAAAATATAGATTAAACTGGTTTTAACCCTGATAGTATAACAAAAGGTAAATCATGCAATACATAAGTAACGAGTGATAACTTGTATCAATTAGAACAGCCATTCATTTAAGTGGAAAATATATTTCACTTTTGAATTCACAAAACTGAATTCAGAAGCAAGATATTAGATTAAACCATGTTTGCTGAATCGTTGTTAGTTGACAACTAACTATTTCTCATAACAAACTAGTTATAAATAATATATTCTATACCTACCTTACATAGATCCGTGTAAAAATTCATTTAACCAAACACCTGGGAAATTACTAAGTATTTTCAACTTTCACAGAAAGTTCTTATAAATAGACAGATCATTTGAAGTTTCATCTAAATAATTATCAAATTCCTTCAGATTTTCAAAGGGTTACCAAGAGTTTATTTGAAGGATCAAATTTTCGCTCATATAGAGCCAAATTTACTACAAACATCTTGGTTAAATTTAAGTAGGAGACTCATTACCCAACAAAGCTGCAAACTTGAAGAAGTTATAAAACAACTCGCCGCTTTGTTTGGTTTTCCATAGTTTATAAATATTTTCTTAGCCTGTTGAAATAGTTTGGAAACTTTAGCTACAAAATATATTTAAAATAGGGTTCATTTACATTATTATTGAAAACGGAAAGATAATAATGAGAAAAGTTAAATGTTTTTCATTTTAATAAGGACTGAGAGAAAAAAATTATTTCTTAAATTAATAATAATGAAATCATCATTATTATATTAATGATACTTAAATAATAATCAAGAAAATATAATGATAGCGTCAATACTTTATGCAATACTCTATAAAAAAACTTAATTAAATAAATAATCAATGCTTATAAATTTAAAAGTAATTTTGAAATGACAAGAACTCATTCCCAATAGTAATATGATTTAATAGGTACATCTAATAGTTTTACACCTATTCAGTTGGAGTTGGTTGTTAGAAAGTATTAAAGTAGTACAAAAATATGGTACCTCAAACATGTGAATATATTGTGAAGACAGTTTAAAATCCTATTTATAATCAGGATTGTATTTCTTAAAGAGTGTTCTCTTGGCGACCGCACCTGAAGGCATAGTCACCCCCAAAATACTCATTCTAATTCTTAGGATACATTAAAAAATAAAGCAGTAATGGTTAAAAGGGTTATGTTTTTTTCTCTCGGGTAAATATACCGCTGATATCTGCCACGGATGCAGCCGTTCGTGACTTAGGAAGGTGGTGGCCATGCTCGTACTAGCAATTACAACCCAGAGGATGTGCTATCTCCTTAGAATCGACACGCAGTTCTCAATAGTGGACGTACAGAAAGAACACCCTGACAAATGGAGACCGTTTGGTGGATTGCGTGTACATTTTGTAATTAACGCTTGGCTACGAATGCATAAGACGCAAATCCGTAGTCAAATGTTAAGGGAATAGGAACAGTAAAAGAGCAGACGCTATTCTCTTTTCCTATTGGTCCTGACAGTTGGCTTCTCCCCGGCCCAAATGCCGAATCGCCTGGAGAATTTCCAAGATACCTCAGCGGCATATTGTATCATTGGCGTTCTACTGATCAAAGGTCTTGGCCAAGTGCTGTCAAGGAAGGAAGGCATCGCAGACAGCTTTTTTCAGCCTGAGCTTAGCATCTGACGTAGAGGAAAACTTTCGAAAGGAAGTAGAAGTTGGAGAGGCCTCTCGCCTAAAGAATGGAGACTAAGCGGTTACGAAGGACTCTGCTAAGCGAGAGTGGTACGAGATTGCGGTCTCATATAACTTGAGGTTAGGACAGAGGTCTTGCTGCTACTTTTCCATAATCGTTTTAAAACGGTTCCAAACCTCTGGTAGAGGCACCTAGCACTTGAGTGAAGACAATTCTACATGTGAAAAAGCAAAGGTGGACACGATCTTGATCTAATCTTCCTCTTTAGGATTACTTTTATTATTATGATATTGATATAAGATCAATATATTTCTTCTAATCTAATTTTTGATGGTAACTTTAGAGCTCTAATCAGTTTTATTTTCAGATTCCTAAATATACCGCTATGCAAATGTATTTGTTTTCTGTCCAACAGACATCTGGTGGCAACTATTTTCAACACTTATTCATAATTTTTTGTGCAAAGAGTTTGCATAAGGTTCGTATTTAAATAAATTAGGGTGTCACATACCCGAAACCATACACTTTTCTTTCCCTCAAATGGTAAGGATTTCATATAAACTTCTATAATATTTGAAATGTTGATAATATTTATTAAATTATAGTGAATTATTTATATAAATGAATATTATACACATTTACTATTAGTTAAATAATAAGTATATATAGTTAACGATATTACTGAAAGAATTTAGCTAAAATTTGCTAATTTTTATTTAATTTTTATATACATATGTATATAGGCAAAATATAGTACGTTCACATATACGTTCACAAATAAAGCATATACGTCTGCATTATTAATAAACTAATTCTAAAGACATTTAAGTTACAAATTGAATTTGGGGTAATGAGCGCAATTTTACAATTCCAATAGACTCCAAAGGGAACCAAATATTCTAGGTTGTCACTAGAACAGTATTCAATTTTTTGAATATTGGATATTTTTTCATTGCTAATATATTATTTTTGTTTGAATTTATAAAAAAATTTTAGAAGTCAGCCAGCCTGTTTATTTATTCTTTAGACGAAATCCGGCTAGATCTCTTTTAATAACAATCAGTACAATGAGGGAAGACATAAAGCAAAATTGGCAGCAGTTGACAATGTGTGTGTTACATATAAAAGATGGTTAAATAATCACTGCATTATCATTGAAATCACTGCCGACTGCATACGTTATTGATTTAATGTATAATTTTTATATAATTAATATGTTAAACATTGGTAAGAATATGATAGTTTAATAGACTTACACTAGAATATTTTCATTTATTCGACGTGAGCTTATTTTATTTAATTTGGTGAGTCTTCATTTAGCTAACAATATGTATGTCTAAGTATGGCCAAGTGTACGGGAATATACGCATACGGGGTCTAAGGTAGGCTAAGCAAGGCAATAACTGTTATTGTTCTAAGAGTGCAATTTGAATAGTTAGCTGCAGCTTCGTGACCAAGGAATATTCCAAACACAACGACAAAAATCGATTTTAATACATACTAAATAAAAGGCACAAAATAAATATGGATATATATAGGTACATGAATAAGATGGAAATAGATTATGAATACTAATTTGATAACCAGGGTTATTAATTGGTTATAATAGGAGATTTGGGGTTTTCAGCAACTTAGTTCCTTTGAACCTCGAGAGTAAAGCGGGGTGAACTTGGCAGGAGGTCTTGGTGACCTTGATTACTCACGGGTGTAGCGAACACGCCCAGGGAGGTGCTACTTTCTTTAAACTTTGATCTTGCGAGATGCGGGCCTCTTGTCCTCAAGAGGTCACCAGACGAACTTAGAAGGGGGAAGGCGACTTCTTTAAAGTCGGATCAAGCGAGCTATCGGGCCTCTTGTCCTCAAGAGGTCACCGGTCTAACTTCGAAAGGGGGGCGGAGATGATTTCTCCAGACTTAGATAAAACGAACTATCGGGCCTCTTGTCCTCAAGAGGTCACCAGAAGAACTATGGAGGACGGCTTCTCCAATCATTGATCCAAAAGCAGTTGAGAAAGGCTGACATTGCCTCAGGAGACTTTTCCGTGACCCGAATATACGAGTGTGATGTCCAGCTCTTCCTTGGCCTGCGACCGTCACTAAACACGTCGTTAAATCAAACTCGTTTCGGGGAAGCGTTGTCTAACCAAATTTATGGGTAATCCTTTGGAGGGTGCATATATACCTGTATTTCTTCAAAACAGGGAGAGAGAGGGGCCTTCTCGAACCCTCGTTATCATCTGTGACAAACGTGCATCTCCTTGCGGGAAAGCGTAAGAGGCAGGAATCAGCGGGTCAGCCGGAACGACCAGGGGTTAGAGCCATTAAAGTTGTTCGAGGCAAACCTACAAAATAGATAAATAATCTCCCAACCCTGGGGGTGAGGGTTATTAAGAAGGCAGGGAGGTAGCCTTCAATTTCAGCGTCAATCCTCGGTGTGAATTTGTCAGTGACCTGGCGGCAAGTCCAAAAATTGTAAAGTCGAAAGAGGGTGGGGTGAGTAACGGCTCGCTTTCTCTCCCGAAGTAATATCTTAGGAGGTGGGAAAATACTACTATCTTAGCGGATCCCTTTACAATGTGCTTTTCACAATTTGCTTTTATGGGATTCGTCACTGGTATGTATCTATGTTAGGCGAAGCAGCGCTGAATACTTCATATCACATAGATCTTTTCTTCAATATTTGGCTGGCAGTAAAGCTGGTGTGCGTGTCTAACCAATATTATTAAATTAAACTTTAAAAATTTTCATACAAGCTTTGATTTTATATTCTTCAATTATAGATCAGTCATGATTTGTTACGAGGATCAGTTGTATTGGCATACCAAAAATTTCGAAGAACACATACCTTGGATAAAATTGCTGAAATATTGGAGAGTATCAACTTGGTGCTGGGTTTATGTTATTTGAAATTTGCATATACAGTCTCCGACAATGCATCGAACATGGTGAAATGCTATAAAGATTTCAGTGTTCCTGTTCAGAATCATATTGACGGCATTGAAGAGGATTATGCAGATTAAGATGAGGATGAAAAAGATTCATTGAAGAAGTTATCATCTGCTTCTTTCCTGAACATTTATAAGACCATGGATGTAAGTCAATGAAACGCATCCCAAATTCGATATGCCTCTTACACAATAAAACTGGTAGCAATAGCTGATACAAATAGAGGGCCTAATTCACATGAACTATAGATGATAAATCATCCTTCATTTGGAAAAATGTTCGGCGCTGTAGAATTCTGCTTATAAACTAAAGTCAGCCGAGAAAATACAAAAAATAACTTGGTCCTAATTGTGGTACCTATGCATCACTCGATGGACCTCCATGTACGACTCATTAAGCCAAATATATAAACATAAGAACTACGTGAATTTACTTATTAAAGAAATGATGCTATTCATCGTCAAAAAGGATAAAATGAAATTTATTTAAAAATATTTGTCTGTTCTAAAACCAAATAAAGCAGCCCTCAACCAATTAGAGGAAGAATGTCCTCTTCCCAACATTACGAGTGACTCTAGATTCCCTCACAAGATGTAATCCTATTCAACCAAACTAAATGCACTTGAGACACTGAACGATATTGCTGGTAGCAGTCATCTTTGGATTCAAGGACACTAGCCGTAGTTGTCTTTGAATTCAAGGCCAGATTTTTTCATTTGTGTCGTTGAGCCCGTCTTGTTTCCAGGATATCCTCTTTAATAAATGGATTTCGAACATTTCCCAAGTCTAATATTCCCCTGCTCCAAGTTTAATCAAGGAGGTTCAATCCCCTGTTTCCTGCAGGCGTCGATCTGGCCAGATTAATTTAGGCTTATGGGAAGATAAGAGTGTTCGAATTGCTAGCGGGACATTCCATCGAAGTCCCCCACTGCGCCATACCCCGAGGGGCTGGCTCAGGCTATTTATGCGATAGAATTTTGCATTTGAATCAGATCCCGATTATCTTCGTCAGGCATCACGCTGATCCGGTCTCCATTGTGCACCAAGGAACTCTACCTCGAGAACCCCCTTATGTCCAGAAGAGGACAATATCCTTGAGTGCCAAGGCTCGTGCCCCTCGAGACGCCAAGTCAACAGGGTGCATCCTTTTGTTCAATTGTTCAGAAGAGAACAACTTTAGAGCATGACGTCATTGTTTTTAGAGCCCGTTCGACAAGAAACGCTTCTCGCTCCCCTGATATCACGTCAGTGGTAATTTAATTCCCCCCTTTTAACGTTCTTCAAGAGAACGCTTAGTTACCCCAATAATCTCAATTGTTCACCTTAAGACAGGTATCCTGTCTCAAAGATCGCTCGTACTTCCGAGCCCCACTTTGCTCTCACTCCTCGAAGACAGTCCTTCCCCCTCATTACGGACAACTCCCCCAAAAGAACCCCTTCTCCTGGAAAAGAAATCACTAGTTGGACCGAAGATTCCTTCCCATCGCCTTCCTCTGCCACGCCGATCTTATAATTACGTAAGCTACGAATTGCATTTAATTATTTAACTTTGTTGCCAACGTAACTCCGTGCTTTAACTCGGATTTAGTCGACCCTTTCTCTTCTTGTTTTTTTTTGTAATTTTAAATCCCTCCAAATCTTAATCCACCGCTTAGTCAAATTTATCCTATGACAATTTCATTTCATGTGCAACTCTTATTTTAATCCCCGATCATGAAACTATTTTCCATGGGTTATTTTTGTTAGTTTAATTAATAATATTCTATTTTCTTAATGCTTGCAATATTATTTATTCTTGGGCTTTGTTCCACTTTTTAAGTATATTGAAGATAAATGAGCCCTCTTTAGTCCTATTTATTAACGTAGAAGAATACTTGGCCATCTGATTAAATCCTCGCACTTGAATATAGAATAATCCCACAAAGAACAGATATATAGTATATCGTCGGGAGCCTTTTCTACCACACCCTGCAAATGGCTGTAATAAAATGTAAATCTGACAGCGGTGATAATAAATTGTTCGACAAGCTCAGACTCATAATCTAAAGATGATTTCTATGTAACTATGGCCGCTCATTCTCTGCTCTTAACAACAAGGAAAGAATATCAGAATCTAATTTATTTGTAGGACAGCAGTGGCACTCGATTCTATAGATAGAGAAGATTTTTAAGAGATATGGCACCATAGGTGAGCGTTATCGTGATAACGATATCGGGTTATCGGTTATCTGATATTTTTTCCCGTGTTATCGATTCATCGGTATCGCCGATAGTTTTGGTTCCAAACTAGCGATAATCGATAATTTAAGTTTTTTGCCCAGTTAAGCACAGATGCGTGCCGCGCGTGCCTTGGAAGCAGAAATAGGTACCTACAAGCTGGAAGGAGGATCCTCAAAAATTATAACGAGATGAAGGAGAGCCTCACTGGGTAAGAAACTAAGAAACGGTATTCAAATATTCTTACGATTGTATTATAAAATAACGCTATATATAGTTAATAATCAATGCGGTATTATAATTTTGGATTTATTGATTTATTGGTTCTCACCTCATTTGGCGATAAATTTATCGCCAGTTATCTATTATCGGTTATCGCCGATGAGGCTATCGTTAGCGATTCTTCGGTTATCGTGATACATTTGTTCGTTATCGCGCCAGCTATGTAATAACACCACGATACCTGCTTCTGCATCAGTTGAACGTCATGGTGCATAGTCGCGAACAAAGTCGTCTTTAGGGTGATAACTTTGGACAATTAGTTTTCCTGAAAGCAAATGTTTACATAGGTTGAAAATTAAATTAACACTCTTAACTGCGTTTCTACCTTTATATAATCAATAATTGTGTTGATCAGTGAAAGAATAAACCTAAATTATTTTTTTAAAGTTTTTTTTATATACTGTCAATTGATTGCTACAGGATATGAACTTCGTGAAATAAGAATTAAGGAAAATAAGTTATGATAAATCTAAGTTTAAATTTTCAATCCTGACGATCTAAAAGTGAAATTGTCATCCACGTAGTTTATATCACGTGACATAAGATCTTATATATTAAATGCCAAAAAAACTAATTTAATTAATTTTTCGACAATAAAAAGACCTAAAACCAAAAACTTCGAAAAACAAGGACTGCAAAATAAGTATGATTAAAATGTGTCGATGGCAAAAACGTCAAAAATGGAGAAAACATAGGAAGACTCGGATATATAGGGCTCGTCTTCCAGGTGAGAGACACAGAGTTTAAGAGTCCCGCCAGGATTCAAGAAGCATTCCACTAGTTCCAAGTCAGGTGCTAATAACGAAGCAAAGTGACGGCTGAACTTTTTGTGTGTTGGAATTAGCCCAGCCAGCAATTTTTGCGACTCTACTCATCAACTCCTGTCGAAGTCCTCCTCGTTTCCTCCTTGTCTTCGGGTGGCCGAAACACTCTTCCCTGAACCAGACATTACCACCCCGCCCCCTGTTTTGGAGAACCGTCATCACGTCAACTTCCTGCTCAGAAGCTCCGAGCGCCCTCGCCTTCACGTTTATCGACTGCAGAAGACATCCGTTAAACCTTACCCTGACGTTTCACCCGGAATCCTCTGTAAGCCAACCGCTCTCCCCCCTTCAGCAACCAAGTTGAGTTAATCCTCCCCATTGGAATAGTCTCCCTTTGTAACGCATTAATTTCTAACTTCAGAGTATGATGGATAACTCTTCAATTCCCTCCTTATTTACCAATTTAATTCTGCCCGTTGATTCTCTTATTTTATGTAAATTAAATTATATTTTTGTACTTGCCTCCTTAAATAACCTTGAGCTTTTCCATTGCCCAAATTTTACCTGACCTCGTTTTGCACTCTTTTCTCGCTGCTCCGCGTATCGAAACTCGTGGCCTTTACCCCCTTGTCGGTTCGCCTTTAAGTTATTATTCCCTTCCCCCATAGATATAATATGGTATTAATATAATATAATGTCATACTACGATATATATATATATACATATATATATATATATATATATTATGTAAATTAAATTATATTTTTGTACATCCCTCTTTAAATAACCTTGAGCTTTGCCATCTCCCAAATTTTACCTGACCTCGTTTTGCACTGATTTCTCGCTGCTTCGCGTATCGAAACTCGTGGCGTCTCCCCCTTGTCGGTTCGCCTTTAAGTTATTATTCCCTTCCTTCATAGATATAATATGGTATTGATATAATATAATGTCATACCACAATATATATATATATATATATATATATATATATATATATATATATATATCATTTAATATATATAACAGCCAAATGTTTAATTTACGAGACTAGTTTTGGTTGTTACAAAAGACTATAAATAGCGAACAGATCAGAAAAAAACGAAGAAAAACAACAATGAAACACAAAACGGGGGAAAAAGGTCATTAATCATGGGGTGTGAGGCTTAGATCATTGAATGAGCTGGTTAAGATGAGGCTATGGGAATGGAGACTGCATTTCATTTTCCCATCACACAAATAAAAATTGTGAATTTCTCCTATTAATATAGATTCTACTATTTTTCTTTTACGGAAAACTTTCCAATTATATATGATTTGTGCATTTAAATATTCAATTTGGTGGTTGAAATTGTTAATAAGATTAAAAATACTGGATGTGGTACTGACTCGTCTGACATCAGCTTTAAATCATAAATTTTTCTTGTTAATGTTCTACGGGCTCTCCTATTTAGAATGAGGGACAGTTTGTAGAGCCAAATAGGATTAAATATACACCTGCTTCCTTTGGTTGATCCACGGGCTTTTTCGAAGGGAAAGCTTTAAAGATAGACAAAATGTATTTAAATGTGGTTAGTCCTGGAGAAATAACTTTGTCCACTCCTTTGAGGAGGGAAGAAAAAGGAAGGGATAGACACTTTGTATTACTAAATGTGTTTTTATCGTTGACACGGTAATGATTAGATTTTGCTTTAGATAGACTTTTATTGATCACTTGAAGGGATAATTTAATTCACAGGAGCTTCAAGTTATATATGTAATTTCGTCTTCTAGAAACAAAGGTTACATATCCTAAGTGCTCTCAAAAACATACCTGATGGAACGGCTCGCTTAATGTTAATATCATGCTGAGAAAAGAAATGTATATACGAGTTAGAATGGGTTGGGTTTCGGTACACAGTGAAGCTAATTGTTTCAATGACTAACAATTTTTACATCCAGAAAGGATATACAATTATCTTTTTCTCAATCTACTTTAAAATTGATAGTGGGATGGAGGTCGTTAAGATTTTTAAGCAAATGTCAAATTTGTTTAAATATTTATAAGCCAAATCGATATGACATCATCTGCATACCTATACCATACAAAATTATGATAGGGAATCACAGAAGGGACTAATGATACTTCCAAATTTTCTATAAAAAGGTTACATAATATGGACGATAAAGGATTATCTATGCCAAGATGGAATTCTTTTTATCATGGTGTTCTCAACTAAAATATATCTTGTTAGGCTGGTCTTATGGATGTTCTTCATATGACTTTTAGGCCCTTAGTTTTGAAGATGCATTGGTTATTAAACACCTCGAAAGGTGGTGGTTGTCATGCCAACATACCTAGACTTTTTATGAAGATTGTAGTCTTTCTGTGGGCAGTTTAACTCATAGACTATGTTGGTAAACTTGATCTCCTTGATGGATCTTTTATCTACTTTGTAGGCCGTAGACAGTTGGTTATTATAGAATAGCTTGATGTTATTTTTTACTTCTTGTTTGTTGTCAGTTTGATCTGTAACTTGGAATTGCTTTCGTAAAAATGTTTTAAGTTGGTGTTCTATCATGCTGTTGGAAAACCGTTGTTCACCAACGTTTATTTGAAAGCAGGAAATCTGTTGATGGAATAGTTCACACGCGGATCAGCATTTGTTTGCTCGGCGTATGTATGAGCTGATTACACCTTACTTTACATCTTCTCGGGGCATACACCATCTGCGTTAAAGCATTTTTGTATGTTTCTTCCTTTTATATATACTTTTGTGATATATTTTCCATTAATATTTTGTACTTCGACATCCAGAAAGGAAGTTTATTATCTATGTTTCGTTAGTAGGTAGATTTTAAGACGGATATTTCCTCGAATTTTTGTTTGATGTTTCTTAGTTGTTCTTTGTTTTGTAAGTTGACCTATAATGTCGTAAACGTATCTGAAGTATGTGTGTGGCTTTTTTTTATTCTCTCTATTATATCCTTTACGAGTTGACTCATGTAAATATTTGCGAAGGTTGGACCAAGTGGAGATCCCATAGCCAATCCATCGACTTCTTTGTATTGAGATCGGTCCGGTTTCCTGAACGGGTCTTCTGATGTGCATGACCTCAGCATGTTTTTTTAAGATTCTGGGGTCGAGGTTTAATGGAATTATAGTAAGATGGTGATATATATTTTATATAATGAAATCGAGGGGCTGAGAAATAGGCATATTAGATAAAGGCTTTCCAGATTAAAGGATGTTCTTAGTCCTGCCTGTCTTTTAGCGTGAAGTATATCAATAAACCCTTCAGTAGACCCTAAGTTATATTTGGAAGGAATGCCCGGTGTTAGGATTTCATTTAGACTTTAACTTGACTGTACTTTGGCATCATGACTTGAGAAATGATAGGCATTAATGGGTTGTTCTGTTTATGTATAATCGCAAACAATCATTTGGAAGTGAAATCCTCCAATGAGTGCAATAGCTTTAATTATTTGTCTATTAATTTTCTTTTTGAGTCTTCTGTTGGATTTTTTTCATTCGCTTAAATTACTTATGTTGCATAAGATGCTATTCAATTTTCTGTTTTTATTCTTCTTTGTTTAGAATGACGTATATGTTAGATTTCCTAGGCTTTTCTTATGACTATTTGCTGCTTTTTAGAGATTTGATGGCCGTTCGTATCTCCGGTGTTATCAGTTTGCCGTCATTGAAGCAGCTTCGTTTGATGGCTTATGTGGGTAGTTAGCCTTTAAGTGTGGTTAAGTTCAAAGATGGATTATTTTTGTAGTTTAAACAAGGATTGGAAGAGCGTGTATCAAGTTCAACTTTCTTTGAAGTTGGATTAAATTTAGTTTGTAGGTGGCAATTCAAACCTAGGGGAGTGCTTCCTTTTCACTGGTGGAGAGAATATGTCGGGAAAGATTGATGAATAATATATTTGATTCTGCCAATTTTATTCTTTACTTTTCATTTTATTAGGCTTTTTGGATTTAATGCTTCTTATAGAGTTTTCTATTTGCAAAGCGCTGCTGGAGAGCAAATCTAGGTATAATAAAATTTCGCGTTTCATTTGGGAATTCTAACTCTTCAAGTTCTAATTGCGTTTTCTCTATATTACGTTAAATATATATATATATATATATATATATATATATATATATATATATATATATATATATATATATATAATAATCTAAAAATCAAGGATCGCAAAATGAGAATAGTGGAGATGTGTTGATGTCTAAGATGTGACGATTTCTACAAAATAACAATGGCGAAGGCATTATTAGCAAAAAAGTTTGACGTTTAAAGATTTTTGATTCATTTTGTCATGCAGTGATGAATCATCTTTAAAGTTGTATGAGACGATGGCAGCGAAGATGCGACGACAAAGAAGAGGTCTTGACGATGAAGACAGGCGATTGCAGCACATGACGATTGCGAGAGCTCAAACGAAAAGACGACGACAGAACCGTGAGCAATGAAGAACCAATGAGGCGATCATGAAAAATGATCGCCTCAATGTTGCTTATATGTTTTGAATATTACAAATTTGCTAGAAATAACTAATTTAGTAGAAATCGTATTGTTAAGTTACCTTATGAAAATTTATTAATAATTGACATATTTGAACTTCATTTAATTTATTTAAAGAATACTTTTATTCAATTTCATTAAATATGGATTTATTAATCGTGCAATTAACAAGATTATTGATTACTGATTCAGGAAGCATATTTCACGTTGATTAGGGCGAGAGTAAGGCTTATATATCTTGTAGTTAGGACTCCTTGTACTTGAACTGTTAAAGTTAAATAGAAAACTTTATTCAACTAAATCTATTATTGTTCCTACTACATTGATAGGATGCGATGATTGTATTGCCTCACCTCTCGCGGGAGTATTTAAAATTATTAATCGAATAATGTTTTTTTTTTTAAACCTACAGAGAAAAAATTCAATTAATATAAATGTGACCTTAAAAAGTGATGAAGAAAAATGATTTTCAAATCAAGAGCTTTATCTAAATCTTCACGAACACATTTTCCTTATCTCTTTTTTTTCCTGAACTGATCTTGATCTTCAATATCACAAAAGTTAGTGTTGTTGTCGATCTCTCCTGACAAGATCATCATGCGGGCTTTGAATCATACCAAACCACCGGCTGGCCTCCAAGGTAAGAGCCGCCGTGAAAATACCTTGGTTTCTCGGAATGAGATTAATTCTATGGTTTAAACAACCAGGTCACCTTTCTCTTTAAGACACGAGGTATATGTCTTTGAAGTAGCTGAGTGTGTCCTACCACAATTCACAAATATGGGCTTACATGAAAGAGAATTATAATGTGCGACCGTGACGCAGTTCACAAATATTTCTACTTAATCCGAATTGACAAGTCTACAAAAGCGAAACTTATGGCCTCAACGTAGCTCAATAATACTTCCGCAGCCCAGACACCTGTGTCTTGTTGGCCACGTAATCATGTTACGCATCAATATGATAGAGAGTGTAGAGTGAATCTTCAAGCTGATGGTGATTGTAATCTAGGACACATTTGTAACAGCCAAATGAGGGCACAGGTGTCTCTGAGTCTCTGCTTACCTTATGTTTCATCGAGCTAATCGAGTCTTGAGCTCAGACGTGACATCTTTGGCATGATCTCTCCGCTGATTAGGCAGGACGCCACCAGAAGGAGAGGAAGCCATATTTTTTCTGGGTCTCTTTTTTTTATTTACCTCAGAGAGGATAAAGGGGTATGGCTCTCTTACTCCTCCAATTGAAAGAGGCCCGATAGGCTGCACAGACCGGCTTTAGCCTTATCCTTCAAGAAAATTGGCAATGAATCGTCTTTCTTGTTGGGCGCATTGAAGAGAGATGGCTACGTTCTCTTTCCTGGATCCTGGAGACCTGAACAGCGTCCAAAGGCCTTGCTGAGCAGATGAACTAGAGACAAGAGTATCTCTCACCGAATTAAGATAGAGTATGGTATCCTATGATACAAATAAAATTTATTTATATTTTTTTCAGCTATTTTTCCTTCACTCGGTCGATCCTCGGAATGCCTTACGCTTGTTCACTTTTGGCTACTCTATGCATCCATATTATATGCCGTTTGTTATGCAGTTCAACCTGACATTTTCTCTTTGCCCTTACTTGATGAGGCCTAGTGTCGCCTTTATGAAAACGCTGCATGGGTTCCTCCTCTCTTTATCCACTTTTATTTGCTTCTTTTTAGTTTCATTCCCTTAAATATGCTTTGAAAGATTTTAGCCCAAAACGTTGGACTTGAAGGGCAAATTGCGCGATATGAAGGGGTAAGGGTTGCTGAAGAATTACTGGGTAATAAGTGAAAAGTTAGGTTGTAACGTACAAAATTATTTTAAATTTTATTTTTTCAGGGTAAGTGAAAGTAGGCTTTCTTGACTCACTTAACCCATTACCCTCGGGTACATGAAGGAGTTGATAAAGTCTTACCTTAATTAGAATTCTATCTCAATTTAGGAAAACCATACTGCTACGTATTAAGATCCATATTAATGAGTGTAAATTTAACAATGCATATAAATGAATCCTTTTTATTTACAATGAAAAGTTGTGGTACAAAATCAATAAAATGGACAACTTATAATAACAAACTTCCATTCAAAACCCAAATACTCTTATAAAATAAGTTTTTGGATAAAATAAAATAGCATTTCTCTACTGATTATGATACATTTTGCTGTACTTCTCACACTTCAGTCTGGTGTTTTTCATGCAAAGTACACTTCTTCCCTGCTTACAATCTACAAGATAGTGGTTGGTCCCGTTGTTACTACTTCCTTTGAAAGGGGCTACGAATGGTCCACCAAGTCTGGTTCGATAAAACGCACGGCTTTAGAGGGAAACGAACAACCTCTATCTTAAAATGTAGATGAGTGATTGTACTCTCTGGATTGACGTATTCGAAAAAAATGAAAGCAGCTACTACAACTAGGTTCACGATGTAATTAAACAAATTGGACCAACACCTTGACATCTGACTCGTTGGTGGCATTATGAATTGGATTTACAGCAAAGTAGTTTCTTGCGACAATGACTGTGTTATGTTCATTCTATTTGAGCCACAGGATTGTTCCATCAAGGGTTTTAAGACTGATTTAGGATCCTTTTCGCGTGCTACGAGGGGCGGTCAATAAGTTTTGCAATTCGTATATAAGGAAATGAGATATGAGGAAAAGTATTTTATTATTTTTCATTATAACTACCTTCGACTTCAATGCACTTGCGCCATTTGTCCCTGAGGCTTTGAATTCCCGACAACCAGAAATCTCCCGACTGCTGTTCAATCCACTCCTGGGCGGCGTCCACGCTGTGCAGCCTTGAGCTGGCGGAATATAAAGTAGTCGCTAGGGGCCAGATCTGGACTGTAAAGGGGATTATTGAGCTCCTCGAATCTGCACTCGCGCAGGGCAGCTTGTGCAACTCTGGCCTTGTGGACTTTGACGACGTTGAAGTCGATCATGGGGCATGATGTTTTTAGTGCCTCAAAGGGCAGAGAGCTTGGTCATGGCAAAATTGTCGTGGATGATATTCCAAGTTCTCGCTCGATTTCTTCGATCTTCATCCGTCGATTTTCTCAGATCATCCTCTTCACACAGGCCACAATGTCCTCATTGGTCACGTCTGATGGGCTTCCTGGACGGAGGTCATCTTTAAGGGACTCACGACCATGGCGGAACTTCCTATTCAGTAAGGAATGGTTGCATGGGAAGGAGCGGAGTCGGTGTACACTGTAACCATGCTTTCATGGATCTCTATGGCATTCTTGCCTTCCTTGGGCTTCGTTTTTGCCACAGCTGCTCATGGGTTACCTTAGATAACTAGTTATTCTTTATCCTTTGAGGTCTAGTTGTGCAGTACGATGGATCAGAAATGTAAGAACCATCCTAACAAATTTTGTTTCACCGGCGGACACGTGGTTCTTCTAGACTGTCAAGCGAAAATCACGAATTTTGTGGAGAAGGCTTATTACGATTATTTTGGAGTCAAGCTAGTGGACCAGGACAAGGCATTTGCTTCCCATATCTGCTGAATATCATGTGTGGAGAACTTTTGGGATTGGAGGAATAGGAAAAGAAAGAGTATGATATTTGGTGTCCCAATGGTGTGGAGGGAAGGGAAAGATCATGTTACTGACTGCTACTTCTGCATGACAAATTTCAAAGGCATCAATCGCAAGAACAAGCACCATGTTCAATACCCTGATGTTCCTTCTGCCATAAAGCCAATCCCCCCATGGACCAGATGTTCTTGTTTCTGAGTCGGGTGTCATCATGGAATCTAGTTCTGATTTTAAATCTACTGACATGACTGATACAGGTGAGTGTGATGCATACGAGCCAAAAGAGGGCGACCGATCGGTGCCATTAATCCAAGCCGAACTCAACGACTTGACACGAGACCTGAACCTATCTAAGGAGTCTGACCAGTGAAGAACAGGGTAAGCGCTTTCAACAAAACATCCGTGTCATGGAGAAACGCTATCAAGGCCAATGGTATGTAAACTTTCTGGCTGACTACTGTTGGTGCCTTAAGAAGGATGGGGTATCTGCTCGGCACAATCGGAGGTCACTGAAGAAACCATTCATCCAGGCGTAGCTTATTTTGTGCATTGTACTATTCATGCTATCTATTAAAAATATTCTGTAAACCTTCTGTGAGTAAATCGGTCCAATATTTGCTATTATGTGTTTCATTCACAACAAATATTTGGAAATATAGAAGTTTTTGGTATGTGCTCATATTTCCAAAACCTGATCTGATTGGGTAAAATGAGCGTGATTTTCAGATTCAGTTCAAAAGATTGAACTAATTTCAGGTATTATATATTTGACCTTGAAAACAACGCAGATCAGTGTAATTATTGCTCTTTCTTTCTTATGAAATTCTTTGCGTTACAAGGCAGGGACCTATTGAATTTTCTCTTAATTAGAAGAGGATGACTCCTGAATAAATTGTCAAAAAATACTATGTAAGAGTATGTGTGGATGATTGGTATTTTCAAGATGAGAACCAAGAGAAATATGAATGCTTGGATCCTTTTCACAATATATTTCAAAATTATATGAGAAGGAATTCGAGCGGCAGAACATCCAAAGCATATAGCCAAACCTGACTAGCTTGTTCTTAATGAAGTGCTTCACACTGTTGAGCCCTCTGTATAGCACCATCAACTCGTCTTTACTAAGGGTTTGATGATAAATTCTGAACTGCAGACATTTTTATCTAAACAATATGAAAATATTTCTCTTTCTCTATTGCTGTAATCGCTCTCTACTCATTGTTTTTAAATAAATGGGTGCTTCTAAATCCAGGCTGGTTGACCAATAGTTGTCTTCTGCTGAAGGAAGATGATATCCACTTATTAGCAGCAGTCCTAAGAAGTGAACCATCTCGTCTTCATTTACGTGAAAGGTCTGGTCATTCTTGTCTCGTGTAGCTAACAAGTTTGCTTGCTCTACAATAGAAAAAACTATTTCCGGTGAGAAAAAAGCTGAAAAATAAAAAAGAGATCCTTACCAGTGTGGAATGTAACACAACTTGGTGTTAGCAGAACATTATGTGGGCCTAAAGATTGATTTTGTTGTTTTTCTCCATCGTTACCTACTTTTGTTCTCCACTTCATGTAAATGAAGTGGAGTTCATCTTCAACTGCAACAATATGTTGTAGATAATCCTCATCAAAAATATTATCATCATAGGAAATATTTGCATTTCTACTGGCTAAAATTAATACGACAATATCTACATCTGCTTTGGTATTCTTGACTTCATTCATTGCAGAGATTTCGAGTTCGATGTGCTGACATACTGAAAGGACAAATAAAATCCATTTTAGTCGAAGTAGATTAATGAATAATATACAATCATAATTATTTTTATTTATTTATTCTCATTTTTTTGCATTCGGTATTTTTTAGATTTTTCGATATTATGATATCACATCTGAGAAATTTGATTACAATGTTTTAATAATAGAAAAAATAATTAAATATCTGTATATAATATAATATAATATAACATAACATAACATAACATAACATAACATAACATAACATAACATAAAATAACATAATATAATATAATATAATATAATATAATATAATATAATATAATATAATATAATATAATATAATATAATATAAGTATAATATATAAGTATAATTTATAATAAAGGATTATTATTTTTTATAATATATGATTATTATTAATATATAATAAATGATTATTATTAATGTACAATAAATGATTATTATTAATGTACAATAAATGATTATTATTAATGTATAATAAATGATTATTATTAATGTATAATAAATGACTATTATTAATGTATAATAAATGATTATTATTAATGTATAATAAATGATTATTATTAATGTATAAAAAATGATTATTATTAATGTACAATAAATGATTATTATTAATGTATAATAAATTATTATTATTAATGTATAATAAATGATTATTATTAATGTAGAATAAATGATTATTATTTATGTAGAATAAATCAATATTATTAATGTAGAATAAATGATTATTATTAATGTATAATAAATGATTATTATTAACGTATAATAAATTATTATTATTAATGTATAATAAATGATTATTATTAATGTACAATAAATGATTATTATTAGTGTATAATAAATGATTATTATTAATGTATAATAAATATAAAATGATATATTATAATTAATATCAAATGATATATTATAAATAATATCAAATGATATATTATAAATAATATCAAATGATATATTATAAATAATATCAAATGATATATTATAAATAATATCAATTGATATATTATAATAAATATCAAATGATATATTATAAATAATATCAAATGATATATTATAAATAATATTAAATGTTATATTATAAATAATATCAAATGATTTATTATAAATAATATCAAATGATATATTATAAATAATATCAAATGATATATTATAAATAATATCAAATAGTATATGATAAAAATAATTTTAAAAATGAAAAGACACTATTCAACTGTTAGGAATTTATTGACGTAACTATATTAGCAAAATTACAAAATCTGTTTAAATTATTTAAATAAGAGAACACATTATTGACACTAACTAAAATAGGTTGAAAACCATTATAATTGTGTATAAGCGTTACAGAGGTTATACTTGAAAATATTATGGCACAACAGAAATTTCAATAACATATCTGTAAAATGAACTAGCCTTAACTCTTGGAGCACACTCAGATCCTTTTATGATTAAGACCAGGCAGAAAATCATCGCATTTATACCCATTAATATGTTACCGCGATAATATCTGAAAAGGTTAGAACAAGTTTCAACACAATCTATTCGAATATGTAAAATAAGATACAATTTGCTACCACCAACCGCCAACGTTCCCATTTCGTTAACATTAATCACAAATTTATTTTTCATGTAGTTTTCAAACTTAGTTTTATAAAAGTTATTGATTATTTATTTAATCAATGTTCAAAAATTTGACTTTAATTTATATTTCTTCCATATCCATCATCCAACTCCATTTACAATCAGAATATTGAAAACTTTGAAAAAGCCACTTTTGACAAAATTTAAGAGACTGCTATGCTTATTAATTAAATTAGGATTGAAATTTTAATGAATTTTTGTTCCTTTATATTTTAAAAATCGAATTAAAGCATAAAATACTTCAGACTAGGTTGTACTGTTATGATTTTAGTTTTTATACATTTTTTTAAAATGTGGATGTTTGCTGGTAATGGATTAATTAATAAAAGCATGGTTGTATATTATTTTGCTCTGACTCTTATAGACTTCAAGGGTAGAAGGGTTCACGAGAGTATGGCCTGTTTATTATATTATTTTTAACAATTCAACTGAAGTATAATATGTCCGTCTGTTGAAATGTATTAATTATTCGGTATATCATTTCACTATACAAAGACAAATGAACTTTGAGATCGATTAAGTTTGACGGGAACTTTCTTTGGGGAATTTTCCACAAATTTTATTAATTGCAGAAGCCTGGTTAAAATTTATGTTAGAAACCGTATCAACTTATTACATTTTTATTTAGACCTCCCATATTACCTAGCTTTCGAACTAGAAAACCTACTTTATTAGATTAAGGTAAGTTTAACATATATATTTTGCCCACAATAGAGTGGACATTGTATCAGTGGTAAGGTTCCTGCTAAACATGCAGTATCGATAAACAAGAAGCTCCTAGAGTCGGAGAGTCAGCAGAAAGAAATTCTTCTAAAATTTTCGCTATTTTCGATTTTTTTACTTTAATAACTTTCTTCGTTATCCAGCTTTGTTTCTATTCCCTTTCTATATTCGATAAAAATACAATGAGACACTATAACCTTATTTGCCAAAAGACTTTTTCATGCCATAGATGATTGACTTTGTCAACCGTTGGGGCGAAGGGAAAAACATGCAGTGGATGCACATATCCTTAAATTCTGAGGGTGATCACAAACAATAGACGGTTTCAACCTTTGTTGAACAAAATGGCCGTTCGTAAAGAATAACGCATGTTTCTCGGCTTAAAGTCGCCAATTGTGCTTGAAACTGCTTAATTATATACCTTCAAGCATTATTTCTCGTACGAATATTTTTATCTAGGTGTCTTTTTATAAAATAAGAAAAGATAATAACAATTTTAGGCAATTGTGCGCATGTAGAAATATTAATAAAACAGGTTTCGGACCATTAGAAATACTAAAATATTTGTTTGGTGAGAGGAGACTGTGAATACCTCTGCTATCCTTGTTTAAATCTTCTAAAGTTACTCCTTTAAAATATGAGTTGGATTACTACCAGATAAAAAGGACTTGATACAGACCCTCGTAAAATTTAATCTTCAAAAATAATCTTAGTATTTAAACTCTTTTAAAACTTTCGTTAAAGGTAAAACACCAAATTATTCTATCAAATTGCCTAGGAGTTCTTGAATACACTACAGTAAATACATCTAATAATACAATCGATATCTACTTGTAGAAATAGGTATGTATTTGAATCTTATTCCGAATTATTCGATAGAGGAAATTTCTTTTCAGAACGATGTTCTCCAAATATAGTCAAAATATATGTAGCGACAAACGCCATTTTTTAATACATGTTTAATTCATTCTCTCAATTTATTCACAAGACTGAAATAAAAATCAGCACCACGTTTAGTCATTGATCTGGAAGTTAAGACTTAATACGCAAGTCGATACATCGTTGATAAGTACCAAAGATATACTTAAGTAATCTCTTGTAAACACTGCGAGTGTTTTCCATGCTCTATGTTCAATGGCAACGTTTTGGTATATGTGAAGAATTGAAAAGGGTGGGCTGTCAAAGTCTCGTTTGTTTGAATGAGAAAAGAAACACGGTATGTATTTTAATGAAAACAATCGATCCTCGTGAAACTAATTATGTTTTAAAAGCTAGATATTTGTACGAGATTGGGATGCTGGGTTGATGTAGTCGCATCACAATTTAAAATGTAAATTTCAATTAGGAGAGACTCGTGAGAAAATATTTTTTGCCTTTTTTAAATCAAAATTTCAGCGAAAATTAATCAAATCTTATCCTGCAGAAAATTTGTGAAGAAATTTCTGAAATGGAAGTATGGAAGTCAAATGAAATGAAATTTTTCCAGAAATATAGTCGTATATCCGCTATAGACATTGGAGGTGGGGGTGTCAGGAATCGTAATGATATCAACTGCCGTATGTATGCCAATGTCAAACATGCCCTCCCATTACAGAGTACACACTTGGGCTGGGAGTGTGTGTAATACGAGAGGTATCCTGCTACACACCACAAAGACTTAAAAAAATTATCTTATAATGTTATGAATATTCTACAGCAGATGGAACAGTAAAAGCAATAATTAACAAGGGTAAAGAAGCCAATTACCAGAAAATCCTAAAATGTATTAATATATTAATAATTAATAAAAATTTTGATCATTTATTCTTTTGTATTATGTATATTCTGGTATAGTAGAATATTAATGAATGTTATTTAGACATAGATAAGGAAACGGACAGTGATTGTAATAATTATGGTTTAGACACAAGAATCTATAAATTATATATTTACGAACAAGCAAACCCTATATACCTCTCGAGGCTATCTCAAAAGAGAGGAAAAAAGATGGAGTTAGAAGTGATTGATCCGTAAAGGAAAAGAAAACAGAATTTTAGAGTAAGATTCAAATTCTTATCTCTACATATCGATTGTATTATTAAATACATTTACTGTAGTGTATTCAAGAAGTGGGCAAGGTTTTACAAGTATTTTTTTTAACAAGAAATTTGGTGCTATTGCATTTATATTTTTTTTTATCTATAATAAATATTAATAAACAATTTATATTATTAAACCCTTATTTCTATATATCAGTTGTATTATTAAACAAAATTACTGCAGTTTTTTGATGAACTTTCCCAATCACTCCTTTACAACTTTTTTTTAGTAAAATCTAATTTTGTACTCTCGAAGTATTAAATCTTTTGTTAACTAGTTTTAAACCGTTTAATAATTCCTTATCTAAACTTTCATTACAAATGAACACACTACATTCAAAACATAAGAGGGGCACATAACTATTACGAAATTCTTAAGGATTTTCAAACCCTTTAACCCAATAGATTTATAATATACTGGTTAACACAATTTTTCGGCATAAGGTTTTCCAAATATACCATCAGCTTTTCTCTATCACATCAGGTTTTCGAAATACAAAAATATCAGAAATATACATGAACATAGAGAGATACAAAAAGTTTATTACATGTCGTCGAAATACAGCTGCAGAGACCTCTTCTTTGACATTCTGTGATGCACAGCATTTGGAACATCTCTCATCAAACTCCAGCAGTAATCTGCCATCATATTGAAGTCCAATCGGCGTTCACGTCGCTCGTCACTAACATCCCCCAATTCTTTATAAATTCGCCTAAGTGACTATGTAAATAATGCAATTTGATACTCATTCTACTTCCAAGTAATTTAAAACTCAAGAGCAGGTCCCCCACAATCTCTTTGTAGTTTGCAGGTTTCTTGTTCCCAAGGAAATTTTGGAACCACATTAAAGAAAGCGTTCCAAGCTCTAGCCACTGCCGCATTCATTGTTGTAACAAATTGGGCATCTCCGACGAGTGTTTTTATCTGAGGTCCATCAAATATTCCTACCTTTTTCTTCTCGTCACTCAGGATTGGAAAGGTTAAACATATGAGGTGGAAGCAGTCGCCACTCTGATCAAGGGCTTTGACAAATTACCTCATCATACCAAGTTTTATGTGCAGTGGGAGAAAGACGATTTTTCTCCTATCAACCAGAGGAACACTGAAAATTTTCTTGTCACCAGGCGTTAAACTGGTTCTTGGGGGCCGTTCTTATTTTACCCAGTGGTCTTCTGTGTAGCCCTACTGTCCAAATAGCACAAGAAACAAGGATATTTTGTGTAACCTGCTTGTTGGCTCAGCAGAAAGTTCACCATTTTTAAATCAACATATATTATCCATCCGTGTAAATGATAATACAACCTCTCCATAGCATTTTGATGCTGTCATATAATTTCGTCTTTACCTAAGGCCCTTTTGGGATTAAACCATACATGTTTCTGTTGTGAAATAGAACACATTTCAAACTCCTTTGAAAATTGTCAATAAAAAGTCTTCACCTACTTGAATTGTTTACATGCACTCCTATAGTGAGCAGAAGTCCTTAAACATCACTAAAGTAAACAAGTTGACCATCAGAATGGAAGTACTTACATAGCTCTGCTTCTCTGTTACGATAAAAGGAGACACTAGTGCCACGTTTCAGTAGAGGTTTTTTTTCTTGCTACCTGGAAGCCAACAATTCAGCAGATATCTTTAGCAAATAAAAATCTGTGACTAGATCATTTAATTTAGGCTGACCAAACAGAGGAGTTTTATCACAATCCGTATCAGTTCGTTCAAAAATATCAATCTGGTTATCTTCATTATCTGTAGTACCAGTTGCTTTACTGATGTCTGCGTCTGCAAACTCTAGGTAGTTGAATAAATACTGGTAATGGTATTTTATCACAGTGCACAACTGGTCGAATGGCTGATGGGATATATGGGTATTCTAAGTGATGTTTGTTTTTCTTATTGAAGCCTTTAACATTGACAAAGCAACAGCAGCATTTATCAAAGTGGTTCGTTTGTTCTCTCCAAACCACCGGCAAGCCAAACTTGAGCTTGGCATTCTATCCTTCAGACCATGATCGCAAGATTTCAACGCAGGTTTTGAATAATTTGTGAGGAGCCCAGCTTTTGTCATGATCTCCAAGGGGTACTTTGAATTAAGCAGGAAATGTTTTCCTAAGAAAGTCACTTATGTTGCGCCTTTTAGCCTTCAAAGTGAATTCGCCACAGATGTAGCAAAATAACGTTTATTTCATTAAAGCATGTCCTTCTTTGTTAGTATGTAGCCATAGCTGCAGTCACTCTAACAATAAAACAATTGCAATTAATGTCTATCCGCAAAAGTGCACTCACTAACCTCCCACAATCCACGCTAATCTTTAAATGCCTGGAATTGTATTTGCATACTATAAATAAACGAAGGAGATGCCAGGTATCACCATAAAAATATCTCAGCATATATCAGAAAATAGTACTAAAAGTAATATATAATACTTAATAAATATAAATAGTAATAAAAAAAGGATACAAATGTAGCAATGTAGTAGCAACATGAAATTATGAGTAACGAAAAGTTAATTATTACTGGTAAAATCCATGAAAATGGGGTATACCGATAGCGCAAAAATGTCATGTGATAGAGCAAATCTGAGATCAGATAGGAATTCAGGTCCCCATAATTAGTCTATAACAGCTCCAACTGCCCTTGCCAGAATTTTATTTTGTTTTTGTTGACTTAATGATTTATTGTAACTCTATTTAGTAAAAACTTTCCTTTTTGAGGAAAAAAGCCAGAATAAAAGGTTGCAACAGGCAGTAAAGAAGTCATAAACGTTCTCAATTTTTTGATAACCCTGAAAACCAAATAACACCAAAATAAAAACACTATTAATAACCAAAGTGAGTAATATTTCAATAATTGGAGGCAATGAATCCTGTTAAGAGGGCAGGTCATTCTTAGCTTTTCCAAGGACACGTAAAAATATATGTCTCCCTAGAAAATTGAAAACTTAATTGAAGCAAAAGAATATTTAAGATTGTTATTCACTTGTTTTCACCATTTTATGGATAGGAAGTTACAATTAAAACATTTGAATCCCTCTCAATATTTACGATTCAAAGTCAATGATTACTTATCTGAATTTAGCTAAGATATGCTAGAAAATGGAAAAAAATTGCCCTGAAACATTAATACATGTAATGTTAATGATTAATTAAACAAGAAACTTAGTTAAACTCTTTTGCTTATTGTCATAGCAAGAAGTTTGCTTGCCCAGTTGTATGGCAGGAATGAGCAATCTTTTTTTTAAATCGGATCAAACTTCGCGTGTATTCTACGTGGATCACGTTTTTTTTCCCAAAATGTTGAGGTGATATTAATTTCATATAATTTAATGGTAAACTTAGATAATCTTCATAATACACCCTTTTGTAGGGAAATTCACTTTGACTTCAAGAACACTCTTAAAAAATCTATACATACTGACGTAGCGAGCTGAAAAACGGGAAAGACGCTCATTTTGTTTATTCACACATAGCCGTGAAACACAAAATCTTATTTTCGAAATTTGTATCTGTTGCTGAGATGAAGATTATCTGGCAGGGGCATGCTTTAGTGACTACCCGTTGACCTTCTCTTTTTTCCCGTGTACACACAAATAAACATGGTATCGAGTAAGCTCCGCCCAAACCGCATCATCGGTTAACATTCAGCCAAGCTTAATATTTTTGACACAGTAAATACTATCTGGAGTAGAACAACAGGCAGAACACAAAGAAACAGTAAGAGAAAAGACAGAAGGAACAGGCGGCAGCAAAGTATTAATTAGCTTCGAAGAAGCGTAGGCCAATGTAGACCCAAACATTAGTAGACCTCCTTCAAAATACCCGAACCACGCATAATTGAATTCATTTCGCCTAAGCCACCCGAGTCTCTAACCAATAAAGAGCCTGCATTTCGGGATTTCCTTCTTCTACGGGTAATCAACTGTTAGTCTTACCCAGCCGGCATTGCTAAAATCAAACGAGAGAATATTCTTCCCTAATTCGATTCTCCCCAATGTTAGCACTCTGTAATCAATTACCCCCAAATCCGCTACATTCATTGAATAACTTTGTACCCCGCAACAGGGCCTTAACTGGGCTACCTTGCGTTACCCTTCCGCCTCTATAACTGGTGACCCTTTGTTCGGACGAAAAGAGTGTTCGGGAGATGGACTCGCAGAACGAACAACAAGTAGAGCATTGAGAATCAGAAGTCACCAACGCAATTACCATCTGACCTCCCATTTCCAATTGAACCTCAGTTGTGGGATGGTTCTAAATCGTGGGAGCACAATTCCACATTTCAAGAATAACACAGGATGACACAAAATTTTAGCATATCCTTGCTACATTGCCTCCTGAGACAGTCAATCGTCTTCCTATTGCGGTTCTTTCATTGCAGAACTAACCTCTTCTAAGGACGAAGGGGGAAGGACCCTTTAAGAGCACCAAGCCTGAATTCTTCGAAAAATTAATAGCATCAATCACACTTACGTCCAACAATCAAAGAAGAAACAGCTACGAAAAATAGCAATGCGAGTTAGAGTTGGGTAGGACCTTGTGAGGCACAAGTTCATCCAATCCTTAACGCCAAAATTGCACCTATCATCGCCACCCAGAATTACTTGCTTCTTGCCCAATTCGGGAAGTTTGAAACGAATTAAGGAGATTTTACTGGGCACAATGTTTTAGTGTAAATAATGGTGAAACAATTAAGAGTAGTGCGACATCTTTTCTCGATATAAGGGCACTCAGTGTTAGTGATAAGGGTATTTATCAAATCAATAATGTGCAATATGCATAAGGTGCGCGTTCATTGCGTACTCTGATGGTAAGCAATCTAATTTTGTGCCGAACAAATATAACAGTGATAATACAAAATGTATACCACTAAGGTTAAGATCTTTAGGGGGTAATTAAATACCTCATGTGTGCCGTTCACATTTGTACTTTGGATCAAATGCTAAATATTGTAAACCGTGGTGCAGATGGACAAAGTGAAGGATGAATTAAAAAGGCAATCATCATTCAGCCCATCTTATCCAGCCACTTTGGAAAAGTAAAACTGCAGGCCACAAAAAATGCCACAACCGGCCTGCCAAATAAAATTACTTTCGCTGCCAAACTTAATAATAAGATTAAAGTGCAAGCATATCCATTATTCCGTTTACTCCTTTGGCATTTTGTGAGATGCGTAATTCGAGCGTAAATATCGCAACTGATAATGGAAGAAAAATAAAAGGACACGATGAAGTGCAATTAGAAATAGTTATACCTAATCTGCATCATTCATTTAGATGGATGTTCGTAGTTGCGGATACTACATCGCCACTATTTTCAACACATTAAATACCATCTGGAGTAGAACCACAGAACAGAACACAGACAGTGAGAGAACAGACAGAAAGAACTGTCCGGGGATAGGCAGTAAGCAGTTTCTAGGAAGCGTAGGTGAATGTAGTCTCAAACCTAAGTATGCCAGCCTCCAAATTCTGACACACGCTTAATCGAATTCATTGCGCCTAATCCTAACGAGTCAGGGCCCAATAGATAGTCCTTGAATCTGCCTTCCGAGATCTCCTTTTTCATACGGGTAATCAACCAGTCATTTTACCAAGCCTGTATTGCTAAAATCAAACCAGAGGATGATCTTCCCCATTTTAGTGAGGCCAATGTTAGCGTTAACTAACCTTTTACCCACAAGCGCGCTACATTTATTGAGGAAGTTTGTATCTCAACACAGGGCCTTAACCTCTCCTATCAAAGGGCTACATTGTGTTACGCCCCTCCCTATAAACATTCTCTCTTACTATTATGAGAACTACAACGAAAACTGTGCTACCATCCCAGCGACTGCAGAATCTCATATCGCTAACTTCTCCTGATGCAACTCTTTCATTCCTCTCTTAGTGCAGTGTGGATGGAGCGCTGATTTCCATAGTAAAATGAGGACTCATTAATAATACGCCACTTAAAAACAGTGAGTCATTGTCCCGATAGCACAATTTATACTTACAGCTGAAATCAAAGTGTAAGACCGTGTGATTGTCAAAGAAATCACGCCTTTCTAGTGATTCCAGTTGGAATCATGTCTCTCAACATGTCATATATAAGTCAAGTACTTATGAAAGCGAGGAAAACCAGAAAAAAAGCACAAGTGAGAGTGACTGGAATGGATTCGCCGAGGAAAAAACGCTTCAGTGTAAATAAACTGCTTCACACTGTTGCCTTTACTCTTAACTTTTGATTAGTTTCTAACTGAACGTTAGTCTCGCGTTTATAGGCACTCATCATAATATCCTCCTAATTCACGGAGCATGGCAAGGCTTCAAGTATTCGCATTCGTGGTGCGGTTTATATTATCATACACATTTGATGTTAACTTGCGGGCAAGGCCTTTCTTAATAGTTAAGACACAATCATCGCCCTTCACGTCCATATCTTTGAAAGCACAAGAATGCCCCAGCTATCAGCCATAGAGAAGCAATGATAGTTCGCAATGAAGATAGAAACTTTTTGTTTAGGCCAGAGATTATGTGAGCCCTAATAATGACGCTAGACCGTGCATAATTCCTTTGAAGTAGATCTGACTCATCCGTATAAAAAGTATTCAGTCATAGAAAACATACTAAGCAAGGGGTTTTTCCACCAGACGCAGCTGACCTAGCAGGTATGCAAATTTTTCGCACATCGAAAATATCAACCCGTTGGTGTACTAAATATCGAAGACATTACATAAAATTCCATGCAAAAGACTGGTGCTAAAATGTGAGCTACGAATTAGTGTGAAAATTCATATTACCTTCTGCTACCTCTAGAGGACAGTCGGCTGAGCATGTTCTACAAGTTAAGTTGGTCCGCTTCATCCTTGAACCTAGGTCTCTCTTCCAAATCAAATTTCCGTATAACACAAATACCAGCACTGAGTACTTTAACTTTCTTCGCATTTGATGCGTGGCATTTATCTATTTTTAACTTCCGGAACCCAATACCAACGCATTTATTCACTTTTCGAAAATATATTACTATTTTGCTAAATTTGAATCTTTCTGTGTCATTTTTGGCCTCGTTCCTTTACCTTTTGGCCTGACTCTTCCTCCTAGACTAGGGCCTTTAGATCTGGAGGCGATCTGGGACTTCGTCTTTTGGCGATCTGCAGGCAATCTGGACAGGCGTCTTTTGCTATTACCCAATATCATTTAGTTTTAGATTCCCGTATATTTCGAACGATACGCGGTAGTGCTTTTTTTATTTTAAATGGTATAATGGCGTGCGGTGGCTGTTCTGGGTCAGGATTAAGGGAAGCGCAAGTGAAAAAAGACCCAGTGCGAATTTTCAGTTAGTGTGTTTAAGGGCACATTGGTTTCTAATCCCCGCATTCAAACAAGTGTTAGCCTTTCATCTAGAAACTGTTTTCTGCGCAAAGCTTTGATTGAAACTAGAGGCCTAACGACATATAGAAATCGACATTTGCATTCAAATCTGATGGTAGGCTTTCGAATTAGGAATATTACGAGTCTTTTCAAAGTTGCAGGGGGTATGGGTAAGAAAACTTTTTTTAATTTAAGGCGGAAATAGCCTAAACTCTGCGGTGCAGTCGTTGTCTTGAATGACCATGTTAGGTATGGTCTGGTTCTGGATCTTTTAAATGATTTTGATGTGTTTTTCATAGGCAGTTTTATGTGTATTTTTTTAGATCTGAAGCACCTTTTTCCTGGAAGTACATACTTTTCCTATTATGGACCTTCGGTCGATTATAGCCAAAATATGCATTTCCTGGAAAAAGACTCTCAGATCTGAAAAGTACATATAGGAAAAACACATTTTTAAATTATTGTGCACATTTGTGTTAAAAATAATCCTTAACACCTTTATTATCTCAAAGATATTAATTAGCTCTGTTAGTTCCAAATCCAAATCAACTTTATAGTAGATATCCAATATTTTAGAAGGGTTAGCTATTATTTAATTAAAAAGATAAACTAATTAATACAAGTTAAAAGTAAATATGATAGCTAGAACTCTCTTAGAAAGACTAAAGTAAGCTCAATACCGAATAAACATTTCAAAAGAGGAAGTAAATGCACCGTTACCTGAACAAAAAGACGCTTAATAGGCCTTAAAACCATTAGAGCCTCAATTAAGGCGATGGGTACTTTCGCGCCCAGCCTCCCTTGAGGCTCTTGAGATTGCGAAGGTTAAGCAATGGAGTTATAAATAAACGAACGAAAACATTATAGAGAAAATTAGTTAAGTCATTTGGTCGGATAGACTCAAGTAAAGGCATTTGTCTAGTCCTATTTTTATAACTGTATCATGAGTCCCTTCCTCGTCCTTAAATACTGTTGTTTTATTCTCAGGTATCCCAACATAAATACAACTTACATACGGCCCCATAGGACTCAATTTATTTCTCTTAGCCTAACAAAGTATACCTTGTTCAAGAATATTAGCCTATTTATCGTCGATTTCCTTTCGACTTTTTTTCCTTAACCCAGAGGTAACAAAGACACCTTCTGGAACCCAGCCAAGAAGCAGAATCTCCGTGAAACCTTTGGATTCAGAGAAAACTCGACAGGTAGACCAAAAACAGTCTCTCCCTTCACGCCAATCGAAAATCGAAAACAAACTACACTCTTAATAGTCCTTAAGTGCCTACTTTAAAAACCTAGCCCCCCCCTCTATAAGTCCTAGAATTTTATAATGACGAAGATTGAGGTATGAAAGGGGCCCAAAGAGGGAAATCCTGGAATTAATTGTGCTAATGCAAAAAATTTCCGCTTAACGAAGTAGTTTTTTAAGTTCCTTCAATGCCAAAAACTAACACGTATAAAATATTGGCAAAAAACACTTGCAGCGGGAGTTACTTGCAAATCTGCCCGGTTACGATATCGCTACTGGGGTTTTAAGGATGATGTCGAAAATGTTTTATAGGCTGACCCTTGTTGCCTGTTGGGGAAGTAAAAGCTTCTATTTCAATTCCGATACACAAGTTTTTTGGAACCCTTCTTATTTCTTGGGTTCGTAGACCTTGAATTACAAGCAGACACACAAATGCCTAGTAGACTATAAATCCCAAGGAGTTGTGTTGTAACAACTCAAATGAACTAATTAAAAAACGTGGCATGGAAAGATCATGGTTTAAGTATAATTTTGCGCAGGCAATAAGTAGCCAGACTTTAAGAAATGGTAAGAATAATGGAGTCAACCCCCTTTATAGCTTACGAGTATTAGAAACTAAATCTTGTTTTTTTTCACACGTTGTGAATCAAGAAGGCAAATTGAGGAGTCTCGTGGCCCAATTTGTTTCAATGAATAACACACTTTCCTTGCTATCCCCGTTAAGAGAAGTAATAAAAAACTCTAACCTCAATCAAGACTTCTATAAAAATTAGCAGCTGTAATGGCTACAAAATATTATATTTAAGAACAATAACTAATGCTCCTAACTTAAATCACTTACTTAATCTAACATGAGCTTGGAGGATTATTCAAATAACATTATCCTTCCTCTATAGGAATGGTTTCTCTGGGTTACAAAAGAAATCTTTTTAAGTTATCTGTTTTCTAAACTGATTTAGAATAATTTGGAACCGATGAATCCGAAAATAACACCGTTTTCCCCCGATCAGCTCACGTTATTTTTGTGCTAAATCCAATTTAAAAACTCATATTTTTTAATTAGAGTTTACATTTTTGTGACATTTTAGGGTTATTTTTTTTAATAGGGTCATTTTGTTTTCTTAAAACTAGGGTTTTAAGATAAAATAACATCATTTCTTAACACAATTCAGTGATTAATTTTTTAAAACTTAATTAATTTACACTTAATGGATAATAGCTAATCATTTTTCAGAATTCAGCCAATGAACTTCCATTTCTTCAAACTTCTACAATGCTCAACGTTATAGATGTCTCTCTTCAGATGCCAACATTAATCAGCTATCATGACTGCATCCCAGTTTTCGTGTACCTATCTCTTTCTCTTTGAGGTCGTGATGGAATATCTCCTATATTCTTAGTGAAACAGATTGATATGTGAGGATGAGTAATGCATTTTGATGCTCATACCCAGCCCAGTTTTCTGAAGGCAGTTAGCATATTGGTAACATGTTTTGTGTAGTACCTGGCCTTCATTTTACGATAGAAATTCTTCACGATAGGAGGATATTTCCACGCTTCCAGTTCCACTTTGTTTAATTAGTTTTTACACCTTTGATCTTTGATGAACTGAGAAGGTTGAAGACCGTAAAAGAGCTTAGATTTTAACTTCTCCATAGTCAATCATGGAAAAACGTGACACAATAAGTGAAGCACCAAAATTCTTGTAAACGACTTTGGGTAATTGGTTGCTCATGCAGATCTTGATGGGCAACGTTGGAAGAGTAGTCTGTCTGTCTCCATAGAAGCGTTCTTTATGACGTTCTCTGTTCTGCAAGTCATCAACTCACCGCGTACAGGCCAGTCCGTCTTCGTGCCATGTTGAGCTCGGTCCTTCCTATGCCACTTGCTCAAGAAAACACGAGTGGTTAGTGAATCCAAAGTGTTGTACCAACAAAACCGTGGTTGATAGCTTAGAGTAGGAAAGGGGCTGAAAGAAAAATAAAGAAATAAAAGTAGCAAAACGAGTTTCGAAAGCGCTTCCCGCGTCGCTGGACAGCCGTTAGCGAGAGTCTTAAACCACTCGGCCATCCTGAGTCCAAAAAAAAGACTCATTCAAGCAAAGCATTTAAGCCGCTTGCCTGTACTTCTCGCACGCTACAAAGTCACCATGTTTAGGTCAACACAAATCAACCACTCATGCTGATCATAAAGAATTTTCTCCACCACGTATTTCCCTCTTTCATCTGTCTCCTATAGTGTAGTTGAATGAGCCACGGATGAGGAAAACTGGATGCCTTTTGCATAGTAGAACATATTTCAGCGATCGTTTGCTGCTTTCAATCAAGACTCTCCAATCTTTGGGTTCGTACTTTGCCACTCCAATCTTGTGCAAAAGCTGCGCAATATATGTAGTGTATACCACTTCCTACTGAGAATAAACAGAAGGTGATGCAAGCGATATCAGGGAGGTGTTTTTATTTAAATCTGTAAGACACCAGTTCAGCATATGACTTTGATGCTGATATCCCGAAATAGAACGATTATCTTTTTTTGGAAAGAGAATTTCGCGAGCATCATCGTCAAAAACCACTTCTTCATTCTCTATTACACTGGAAGAATCTTCGTCACTAATGTCAGGTATTTCTCCAAGAAAAGTACTGGAATTTCATTACAATTGGCTACAGGACCTTACCCTGTATTAAGATCAGGATCCTTGAGGCAGCTTCGTTTCTTTCTATTGATCTCATTCATATTAATAGCGCAGAAGTATTATTTAGCGCCGCGATTTTTGAAGTTCCTCCCAAACCAACGGAATTTCAAACTTCAGACTAGTCTTCTTGCCCTTGGTCCAACGATGTAGATACTCGCTGCATGTCTATTGTACCAAGTGTGGCACGAAAACGAAGACTTTATCATGGTCACCAAGTTTCATACCAAAATAAGCATGTTAAGCATGCTTTATTAAGGTTGGGACTGGGCTGCTGTTAGTAGCAACAGTGTAACGCCGCAGATGCAGAAAAAACGCAAAAATTTTAGTGTGGCTTTAAAAAATAAAGTTGACCTGATTGATGGAAAAACAATTTAGTTTGGGGTTTTTGACGTCAATCAGATATAAAAACTAAGACAATAAAGTTGTTGTTGGACAGTATTATAAGCCAATGCTCGGTAAAAAGTTATCCAGTGAGTAATCCAGTTTCACCACATCGAGAGTCGGATATTAAACTTATATTTACATAAGTCATTCAAACACTCTTTAAATATAAAATTACTTCAATATTTTCTAATTAAAAATAAACAAAATCGTAAAACTGATACAAGATTATAAAGTAACGAATACATAAATGCCTAAGTATATTTTAAGCACCCTTTGCCCTAATCTAGAATCAGTTTATTAAATAAGTAAACCCTCGAAATAGTGCCACATTCCCGCAAACTAGTAACTTTGAAAATTTCTCTTTTCGCACAAATTTCAGTATTTTTATCCTCACGTATCATTCTCAGGCATCGCACCCATAACGAACATTTAGGGCCGGGGTCACAAAAATGATAACCGTTTAGAATAGTCACAAGGTCCACATCGTTGTTCGAATTTCACTTTAAGGTGTAGGTACCATAAGACAGTAAGTCCACTTCCTTCTCTCTTACTCTACTTCCTTACTGTTCTATCGTGAAACTTTCTTCTTCCTCTTCCTCTCACTCCTATCATTCCTATCCGCATTACCTGGATTCTACTCAGGTACAAGGTAATATGGTTTCGTAGGACTACAAAGGAGTACTACATTTTCAAACTCACAATGAGTTTGAAAATGTCGAATAGACGAAAGTACTAACTCCGAACCGTCTTTTATTAAGTTTCCTTCCGTGGTACATATTCATATTTATAGTTATATATATATATATATATATATATATATATATACAGGGGGTTTGGGGCTAATTTAAGGATTGCATAAGAAGCAAATAACGGAATATTTTGGCGAAAAAAATGTACTATCAAAATTTCTAAAATATCAACTAGGTTGTGGCTAGGAGATAACAATTTACTCAAAGTAACTGCCCTCAGTTTTCAAGACGGCCGCATCACGGCTCCAGAACTTGGCCAATGTTTTCTTCACTGCGCTCTGCGAAGATCTTTGAACAACTCCTAGATCTAGCAAAAGCTCGGCCTTGGATTTGAAGGTAGGGTTTTTTTTGTCTGTCTCCTCCTCAACTTACACATAGTACTGCATGAAATTACATTTGGGGCATCTAGTAGGCCAAGAATTAGGTGTAATTTGCGTAGAAATTCTCCTACAACCACCTATGGCGCTTTTTCTGGATCTAGGCCTTCCAGCAGCAAACCACTCCAGCTAGGGTTTAACCACGATCTCCAGTAGCTGAACATGGCAATCTGTTTTGAACCTAAGACTCTGATAAAGCGTATAAAACGGAATTTTATTGCCATCATGGATTCAATTCCAAAATTCATCACAGTTAGCAAGAACTTGATGTTCTTAATACGTGAAAAATCGCATGGAATATAGGCGAACGAGCTGTTGTTCTGGGTCTTGTGCAACCGGTCTCTGCAGAAGTTCTTCTCATCTGAGAAGAAACGGATCGTCTCTGGCTCAATAGGGTACTTCAGATTAGTCAGGAGTTAATCTGCATAGGCCAAGCAGTTCTTCTTGACCTTGGCTATTGTAATTTACTATATCAATTTGGAATAAACAAAAAAGCCTCTACTTGGAATCCATCTCACAAATCATTAGATTAAACTTTGGCACCTCTCTTTTCAACTACGACTATCAATTATTCATCCAAAATTATACAATTGTTAATGAGAAAAACTCTTAGTTCAAAATTCAAATATATATGGCTTGCAAGATATAAAATGGATTGCATATAAGTTTTAAGGATATAGTGACATAGTTTTAAGTTTCTTCGGAAAATTAAATAAAATTTAAATACATAAATCCTTTAAGAGTATTTTCAAATAGTTACTTTTAAACAAATGCATTTTATTCCAAAATAAATTATACACAAGAAAATCAACCATTCGGCAGCGAAATGTTAAGTTGATTACAAAAGAATTGGACATCTTCCCAATAACGTATAGACCAATTTGAAAAAAGAATTTTTTCATTTAGTTTTAAATTTAGAAAAGTTCTATTTTTTAGCTTCGGAGAAGAGGATTGAATACGTGTGTTGAGGAACGTATGCAATAAATTTAAAATTGAGAGATTGATTAGTCTCATGTTTACAAATTTTAAAGAATTAGATTGTGATGAAAGGGTTGACTATAATAAAAATTGGGTTGCTGTTTGTGGTAAATTCCACCCAAATTTCGAATAAAGTTATATATTTATTTGATTATGGAATTCTAATTTATGATTTCTTAAGCAATTATTTATTAAAAAGGAAAATGTACATATAATGTGAAATTGTTCATCAAATTTAAAAGGAGCAAAATCGTTTTAAAGAGCACTAGGTCTGGGAGATGTCGTTAAGAAGAATTTGCGTGCGGATTCATTAAGAGAGCAGATATTATTTAACATACGTAAATATGATATAGATTTTACTGTGTGTAGAGGAATTCCAACATAAATCCTTCCGGAGGGCCAGGCGGACTTATACATTAAAGATTCCCCCTCCTTGTGGAGAAAAGCGGAGAAGCGAGCCCCAAGAGGAGACTAGTGGGAACGGTAGCCGGAGAATAACAGTAACTCCCTACCCTGTTTGATCTCCCTACCGCATCGGTAGTTGGAGTCACCATCTGTGTTGAGCTAACCAACAAAGGCCCTTAAACTACGCTCAAAATATCCAATTACCTACGAGATCCGTAGGCCCGTGGTTATATTGCTAAAAAGCTGTGTCAAGCAAAGGGCAGGCCAAGGAGGGTGGCAGTTGGGGAGATCTCTAATAACAAACCGCCTTGGGCACCTCAGTGCCAACCTCTGCACTCCTTGCTCTCCCAGATGTGACCTCACCACTTGCGCTTTCCTCTGCGGCCTTACCCCTTCCCCCTCATATGGAGTGGTGGTCGGCCTATAAATAAGCCCCTGAAGGAAAGAGAGGAGATCATTATTCAGTGAGAACGAAATAGGATCAGTTCATGAAGATCGATCCTTCAGCCAGTCAAGATTATTCGGTGAGAACGACATAGGATCAGTTCGCGAAGATCGATCCTTCAGCCAGTCAAGATTATTCGAGGAGAGACGATAAAGGATCAAATTGAGAAGTTCTATCCTTCCCCCCCAGTGCCGAATTAACTTAAATCGTCAAGTTTTGTATTTGTGCCATATCAAGGAATCCTTTAAAGACTTAGAAGAAGTCTGACTGGAGAAAAGAAAACCCGCTCACACTCGAGTGACTCTCACAGCTCAAGCTCTGTAAGAGTAAGATGAGAAGAACCAAGCCCCAACGAGATTCCATTTGTTAATTACAGTAGAAATCCAGATTATCCAGAAGAGGACTCTTTGAGCGAGGAGCACCGTAAATCTCTCCGTCTTCTTAATGTAACCAGAGGCAAAGTTGCAATAATAATTTTATATTGACCACCCTCTCTTCCTCCATCCCATTTCGACGAAATCCTACCATTGGCCATTCCAAATCTCCGAAGCGTGAGAATAGCCCTCCAGCGAGTTCCGGCAACCCCTGATCACTTCTTTCATGTTAGTCAGAAAGAACATTTATATTAATATTGTGATAGTATGAGTTTATTACGTTTCACCATTTAATGGAAGTAGAAACAATTGTGCGTTTACCCCTGTCATATTTACTAGTAGAAGAGAGTAATTTAATTTAATGTTTAACGCTAATCTAAAAGGGCGCGAAAAAATAACTAATCGGCAATTGGTGTGTTTACGTGTAGCCTATTTTTTTTTTTTGTCTTAAAGAGATAGTGTAATAGGCTTAAGTGCTAACCGGTTTAGTCTCGGTTAGCTTAGTAGAAGGATAAAAATGTGTTTACTCTTTGTTTGTCATAGTTAATTGTTAAATTTAAAATATATGTTTATTTTAGGCTATCTCCTGTGCGTTTCTCAATATCTTTACGTGTTGAAGCGGCTTTTCCTTAAAAACAACAAAATTAGCACTCTTCGACAAAAGTATACTTCAAAAAATAAGTATATCACGACAAAGGGTATACTTTGACATTGTGTCCAATAAAACAGCTGGAGTTTCAAACCTTTTTAATCAGTAGAGTTTTAATTATAACATAAACGTATGAACTAAAATAAATTTGCGCAAAATGACTTATAAATTGATTTGTAGAAATTACTTTTACAAGAGCAAGGTCTTAGAAGTACTTTGAATGAATAGTTGCATATATATAATTATTTTCGTGTCTAACTTAATCCTACTATAAAAGTTACAAATAAACCATTAAATATTTATTACTAAGTAAGCTACTGGATACTTGTGAAGTTGTTTCAGCGGCCAATATCGTAAAGAGGTTAAATTAGAGTCGTATATAATTTTGGAGGCCTAATTCAATCTCGCCTTTTTAAGAATATTTATACAGCATAGAGCTGGTAATCACCATGATAAGCAAGTGAAACAGATTTCAGAATCACCTGCGGTCTCATGCCTACTTGCCGACAAGAAATCTATGTAGTTGGGGCTTTCTTTATACTAGTTATTTGAAAAGGTTCTCCTATCTTTATAATCTGTAAATGTACCTTTTACTTTTCATGTAATAGAATTATTATCATCATCACTAACTCTATAATCATCGCTAACTATATAATTTGAGAAAGGAATTTTTTGAGTATTTAAATAATAATTTCATCTTAGTTTGGTTATGCCTGATGTTTTTTTATCAAAGTTATTTCTAATAATTATTTTATGATATATAAAAACAGAAAGGTGAAGTTTAAAAAATAAATATAGGTATCGAAATTTTTTAAATTTTTTAAAACCCAAAGAATTACAAATGGTGAAGTTCAGAACATTTATTTTTAACTAGGCACAAGCTCTTTCCTTAAGGGGAAGTGGCGAAGCCATCACGTGGTTTTCATATATTTTAAGTGGTTATCTTAAAACAAAATTATTAAGATAAATATTTTGTTTAAAGGTTGATATGAATGACAAATTTTATGTCTTTTCCAATGCACGTGTTTTCACATCCTCTTTAATCATAAAAAGACAAGCCAAACCACTCGTAACTAGTAACTAGGCAATTTCTTTTTCAAGAACATAATTGGTATACCCAAAAGAACTGCTGCATTTACACCAGCTATGGCTTTCTTGAAGATTACTTATTCCTCATTGTGATTGGACGGGTTGAGGCAGCGTTAGTTTCAACTCCTATCACATATTATTTTAAAACCACGATGCTCCCACCTGCATCTTCGCTTCGAAGCTTGGCGCCTTATCACAGCCACCGGATGTCAATGTTTAAACAAGGAAGTTATCGTCCCCCCGTTCGCCCCCATACGCCAACCTCGCCAGATTCAGTTAGGCTTATGGGCAGATAAGGCATTGTTCCCAGCCTCGGCTGTGCATTCCCTCAAAGCTCCCACTCCATTGTCCCCCCACGCCAAGGGAGTGTCTCGACTATTTAGATGGAAACTTTACCACTAAGATCAGATTGGAGATCCAGATTTTTTGTCGCGAAACATCACCACGACCCTCACTCCCTTTGTGCGCCAAGGGACCTTGACCCCGAGATTCACCATCACTTGTCCAGAAGGAGGACAATATCCCTTGAGTGCCAAAGGTTCAAGCCTTTTGTGACGCCAAGTCCTCAAGGCTTCCCCCTCGTTGTTCAGAAAGAGAACAACGTTAGAACATCCATTGTTCTTGAGCCTGTAGACAAGAGACGGTTCTCACCCCCCCCCCTGTGTTCAGAAGAGAACAACGTAGAACAGACATTGTTCTTTTGAGCCCTTCGCCAAGAAACGGTTCTCACCCTTCCCCCTTGTTGTTCAGAGGAGAACAACATTAGAACAGCCATTGTTCTTGAGGCCGTAGACAAGAGACGGTTCTCAGCCCCCCCCCTCGGTTGTTCAGAAGAGAACAACGTAGAACAGCCATTGTTCTTCAAGCCGTTCGTCGAGAAATGGTTCTCATTTCCGAAGACGCCACGTCAGGATCATCTTATTCCCCCCCTTCGGCTGGAACTCGCCAGCGGACCGAAAATTCCTTCACGTCGCCTTCCACTGCACCACTAGTATAAAGTTACGTAAGCCAAACGTCACCTTTGAGTACTTAACCATTTTGTCAATTCTATCCTGTGCTTTAAATGGTTTAGCGAACCATTCCATCCCTTTAACTCTATATTTGTTTTACCTTTTTAAATCCTTTAATTCTCGGATTAGCCCGAGCCCCCCCGACCCTTTCCATTCTCTGTTTATGTCAATATTTTCCGTCTTGTGTTTGTTGATAGTTATTATTGAAAAAAACTCTATTTTATTAATGATAGCAATATTATTATCCTTGAGCTCAGTTCCACTTCTTAAGCATATCAAAGATACATAATATCGGCCCGCCAGACAATCACGCAACCTAAAGAAAATTAAAGAAGTTCCCTCAACGAATAGTTATATATGGTATATCGTCGAGAGTCCATTCTACGACACCTATGCTTACTATTTTTATGATACATAAACATATAATTAATAAAAATGATAATGACCTTAATATTATCTACGCAGTATGAAAAGTCTTAGCTATTTTCCTTATTCATTAAGCGATTACCACAACCAGGAATCATGAAAATGAATTTTTGCAAAGCGTTTATGAAATATTCATTAATATTTCTTGTTCTTCTTAATTGTAATAACAAAACGGTCTTGAAAAGATAGATGAATTTTTGTAAAAGAAAATAGTAAGATAATAGAGAATTTATCTAAAAAAATATATAGAGAACAAAAATAGGGTGCCATGCAACACATTCCCCCAGCACACTCCACCTATCGAATCTAATTTTAATTGAACATATTTAATGAATATTATAGTGCAAATATAACATAAACGTATTCTTATGTTCACTCCTTGCATACTTAATGTTGAAGGAAGAGAATATGACTAGTATATCTTTTCCTTAGCAATATTAACTATTGTGAAATAACAATAATTGCTCCTAAAAACTTTTTACAAGAAAAAATAACCACCATCTTTTCACGCAGTATATAACTGCCTCAATATGAATACTTTTCTCATTGGTGGTTCAGAAATTTCTGATCTTAGAGAGCGAATCTGTGGAATAAAGGCAACCTTGTGGAAAAAATATTTCCTGTAATATATCTTTTCATTGCTTTGATCTTAACTATTTTGGGATGAGTAAGATGATGACAGGATTTTAAAGTAGATAAGCATCTTTTAGCATACAAAGCAAATCTCCATTTAATATATTTATAACTATTGAGGACTGTTATTTATTCACCAAGAAACAAAATGGTTCCTGCTGAAATTTAATGCTTTCCGCCTTTACAATTACTTATATCAAACATCCTTGAGATATTTGAGTAATTTAATTAATTTAAAAGTAGAGAAAGTACTACCTAAAACGAGATCGCTGCCATATATATACGTCTCCCACAAATTGAAACAATAACCTTTTCGATTCCTAATCCTAACATCTCCTCTCGATGTACTAGAGTAGCATTGAATTCTCTCATGATAAAATGTTGCAGAGTGTGTCAAGATCGCTGGAATAAAAGATGGACTATTATTCACCAATCATTGATTATAAATGGAATAATAGAAGATAGGAGGAGAACAATTTTATAGAAACGATTAATATGAACATCGCTTTATATTAAAAAATATCGAATAATTTGACTGACGCAAGGATGTACAATCATTTGACCCCAAATAAAATAAATGTAAACTCCAGAAAATTACATAATGTAGATACAAAAACTACAGCTAAGGGGTTATAAATATTAATTACATTTTTGTTATTTTTCGGTAGAATATTTAAATCCAATTTATACAGGCTCTTACTTACTCATATCATTTGCAAACTAAATCCGTTTATAAGGTGAGTACCTACAAGTAATCCGTTTTGATGTGTTAAAGGATATGTTCAAAATTTAAACTTCATCTAATCTATTAGTAATAAGTGTAATTTATATAAATGCCTCGAATAATGAAATAAATATGAAGGAGAATACTACCAACACCATATTCTTTAATTCTACATGTATATGTCTGTTTATAAAATAGGATAGCCCCGTTAAATCATAAATATGTTATATCCACTAAGAATATAAGTACCCTTTAATCGTCCATAATGAGGTTAGGTAAAAATGCTAAAGAAGCACTGTTTCTCGAATATATCGAAAGGATCCGAGCAAAAAGTATCTCATAAATTTTCCTTTCTCTATCTCATTTGTGTAGGAGATTGTACTGGTCTTTAGAGCTAAACTTGCTTTATTACCTACGTGGATAGTCTTGAACTAGGAATAAACTAGTCTTCTAGACGAGGCTGGTGCGCCAGTCTCCTATAGTTATTTAGGCTTTCTATTGAATACAGCGCATTATAATGGGCAAAGTGTTTCTCTATGCGAACTTTTAATTGACTCACAGTCAAAGATCTGACTGTTGCTTCAGGTAATGTATTCCAATGTGGGGTAATTTTGTTGATGAAGCAAAGTTTTCTGATATCTAAACGGCAACGGTTTCTATTGAGAGCCAATGAGTTTCATGCTCCGGCCGGTTTTTCCTCCTCACTCCTACGCTTGAAATCGGGGAACATATTATTCTTGCATGGCCCTTTATTACTTTACATAGGTCCTCCCTGAATCTTGGGTATGCAACGGGCGGCAGCTACATATTCTTTAGGTGTTCTTCGTATGGTAGATTCTTGAGTGCTAGGATCATTTGTGTGCCCTTCTCTGGACCTGTTCCAGGCTTTTGCTATGACCTTCACATTTGTGGTGACATACATATATCCCATTTTTAATGTAGCATCTTAATAATGTAATAAACATTAAGTTGAAAGTTGTTATTTTCCTAAACTTTGAGGCTCTTTTTACCGCTCCTAAGATTTTCTATACAGTCTTGAATTTTTTCTATGTGATAGTGAAAATGGAGTCTATGGTCAATGTAGAAGCCAATTTCTTTCTTTGTATCACTTGGATCGACTACTATCGGCCCAACAAAGTAAGTCCTGTTATTTTTTCCCTGTTTCACGGTAAAAGTCAGTAGTTTTTATTTATATGGATAAAGGGTGTTAGGGAACAAGCACGTGATAGGAAAAATAAAGTTCATTTTAAGCATTGCCTTCACGTGATGGAGCTCGTTGTCGCTTAGAACAATTTTCCAAGCTCAAAAGCTTGAGAAAAACAATAGCAGGCAGAGGCAATGCAGCCCTCATTAATACAAGTATTTAGACAAGGAGTTTACACCATATCTTCCCCTCCCCCTTCCAGGCACGCTGGGATAACCAAGGTCGCACTACGCAAAGGATGGACGATAGTGCACCCCCCCCTAGTGTCGCCAGGAATCGAGTAGATTGTGTGCGAGAAACGCTCACGGGAGCAGACTATCTTACTCCTCCTCGATTCGGGTTGTCATACGCCGAAGGCAAGGAAAGAATACCCGTCTGACTCCGTGCAACGTCTCCCTTCACCAAAGAACAACCCAAGTCTTGTTCCAAAAGTCTTCTGTGAAGATTAATCTTTGCGTAATACCCCCTTAATTACGCATAGTCGTTCAAACAACCCGTCTGACGTCTCAGGAAAACTCACCCTCGGTTTACTTCAAAAGGATTCCACCGGAAGAAATCGCAGGCTCCATTCTCGAGGGTTTGCTTCCTCCCCTCCCAATCATCTCAAAGAAATACTAAAACTCTAAGCAAGTTTACCCAGGACTCCGTCGAAGTGACTCACCCTCTATCCCCGCTTTGCAGGAAACGACCATCTTTTCCTCCTCCATTTTGTACAAGGTATTGTAACGAATATTTTAGCTTCCCCAAAATTAATAATTGCCGCCAACTGTACCCCACCTCCATTTTAATTGTGTGCATACCGTGTCCCCATGTAAAGTCCTACTTTATTTCCATTCATCCTACCCATTTTTATGGCATTTTAAATACTTATTATTATTATTGGCCCGTTGACCACTGTAACTATTTGTATTATTATATGTCTTTTATTGTTCTAAAATTTAACCTAAGTTATTAATATGTATTAAAGTCTATTTTTTGTCGACTCCTTTACTTTCAACTTTTGAGCTCATCATAGCCGTGTAATAGCCCTGTAACCATGTAAGACTTAAATACTTAACGAATACTGAGAATCACAGTAGCTCTATTGGACTAGCCCTCCCTTTCAAGAATCTGATCTTGTAATCAGACCCGACCGACCCAAAAGTATTGAAAAAGGAAACCCTGTGCACTCTAATATCAAATATAATAGATATATGTATGGTATATATGGTATATATGGTATATATATCTAATATAAAATCTGGTGTGAGGTGTGTTAGGTGAATTTAAAAGGATTTTTTATAAGATCTTTTAAAGTCTCCTCTAATTAATTTTTGTGTTAAGAGAAAAGGCTAAAGATTTGCTCAAAGGTGTAAGGGAAATAATTTCCCATTCATATTTTAAAGTCCCCCTATTCAATTTGTGTTTACCTAGATCTCAACAAAGAGTCAAACATAAAATTTCCCAGGCGGATTAGGTAATTAGGTAGAGTGACCATTTATTTTTTTTCAGGCATTGAGATTGTCCCAGAGATAGGAACTTGAATAGTTCGTTACTGTAGGTAAAATTTTGCACACACGCAGAAGGTCCAAATAGGCGTGATTTTTTTTTAGCACAAACTATGCTAAGAAAATTTGTAAAAATGGCCTGGTCCGAAGTTTTTAAAGCGCAAGGCGAATCTCTTGGCCTGACTCGAATAGATTTGGTAGAATATATACAAAATGAAAAATGACATGTTAGGGAAGAATGAATAAGTAACGAGAAGCTAGAACAAGAAAAAGAAGAAAGACAACGTGAACAGGAAGAAAGGCAACACATACACCAGCACGAAGTCGAAATGATAAAAGCACAAGCAGAAACACAATCTGTAAGTGGCAGATCGGATGCCCCTCAAGGTGTCCCTCTTAAACTCCCCATATTTAAGAAGAGCGAAGATATTTCATCATTCCCAACGCATTTTTAAGAAAATTCTGAAAAATCAATCACATTGATTTGGAAGAAGAAGGAGTAGCGAAATTGCTCCCATTGATCAATTTGAAATTAAGAGATATCTCCATCTCATTGCCCCAAGAATGTACAATTGATTATTCTACCCTCAAGGCTGAATTACTCGCAGCCCATAATATGACCCCTGATTACTACCGCCATAGGTTCCGTGGCGCCAGGATCCTACCCGGTCAAACGTTCCGGCAGTTTAGGTATGCCCTCCAAAGAAACCTTAAGTTTTGGCTAAAAGCTTCAAAGATTTCCCCCGATTATGAGTCATTATAAGATTTTGTTTTATGGGACCAGTTACTGGCTTCGCTGCATCCAGAGCTCCGCAGCCCTGAAAGACTGGCGTTGTCGATCCTTCAAGGAATGCGTTGAAGAAGTGGAGGTCTTCGCGGCAAGTCATAACTTGTACTCTAACGACTCCAAGAAGCCCTTTCCTCCTCCCCAAATGGAAAACCGGAAATCCGCGATTTAATCAGAATTCCCAGTTGAAGTTCGTGAAAATTCCAGGCCCCTTCAAACCAAGAAGTTTTTCCTACACTGAACCTCGAGACGTGAAGCTCCCTTTCCAGTCTTTCTCTCCGTTATCCTTCCCAAAGAGACGGATTGTATGCTATACGTGCGGAGTAGCGAATCACATATATTCAAACTGTGCCCGGAACTCTAAATTTCGGATTAACCCCCCTTAACAGGTTCACCAACTAAGATCCGCTTCCGCTCCATTTTTTTTCCCGTTGAGCCCCCCAATTCTTTCATCTCCCCAAGTCCCGCCTGATCATTAACTGAATTTTATTTTTAATAAGAGCTAACCATGAGCCTTAGAATTTGAGAATGGCAGTTTAAACGGCTGTCTAACGTCTACTATTGTCCGTGATACAGTGTATACGTGCATCATTGTATCTGAGAAGCTTCTCCTCCCTGTTTCCCCCGAGGACGATAAATTTTCAGTAGTCCACGACCGACTACTTGAGACGTTCCAACCGCTTCCCAAATGTAAGGTGCTACATCGCTTGTCAGTACTTTAAGGGGTGGGCCAAGGCAGTTTCAGCCCCAATTAAATTCTGTTCGGTACTAATTGGACAAAGCCCCACATCTAGTGAAGGTCACAGCTTTAAATTCACTCTATTGGTTTTTGCCACGCGTTTCCCCGAGGCTGTCCCACTAAAGAGGATAGATAGCATCACCTGTGCCGAAGCCCTCATAAACATTTTTTCGAGAGTAGGCGTTCCGAAGGAGGTATTGTCAAATAGAGAAAGACAGTTTACTACAGAATTAATGGAGCATGTGGGAAAATTATTGATGGTAAAGCTCATGTTTACCATTTTTTTCCACTCAGATACCAATGGAATGCCTGAGAAATTAAATAGTACTCTCAAGCCCATCCTCCCTATGATATGTGCAGAATAGCCACGTGAATGGCACCGCTATTTTCCTGTTGCACTCTTCTCCTACAAAGAAATCCCGCATCGTACGCTTGGCTTTGCCTCGTTCGAATTGTTGTATGATCCTAACATAAGAGGCAACCTTAGTGTCTTAAAAGAGTTATTCTCACAACCTCAACTCGATCGAGAAGTTCAATCTTCCTATACGTATGTGCTTGATCTCTGCGAGAGGTTAGCAATGCACCGTCATCGCCTCCTTGAACGCCGAAGTAAATTTAGAAAAATACAAAAACTACTTCGACGTTAAATCTAAAGACCACCGTCTCGAAGCAAGAGACGAAGTTCTCTTATTTTGAAGTTGCCCAATCCTGAAAATTCGTTTTGGATTCCAACTGACACCAGCAATGAAGGCCTTGGTTGTGTGTTACTTCAATATGAGGACGGAGGCGAAAGTCATCATGTGGCCTGCGCTAGTTATTGAAAGAGAATCATTAGGAATAATCAGGGAAATTCAGAAATTCAAAATGTAGTTAGTAGGGAAAGAGTTTCGTGTGGAAACGGACTACTGCCCCCTTGCGTATGTCCGGAACGAGAAACAGACGAACGGCCGATTAATGCGGTGGAGTCTCATCCTCCAGGAGTACCATTTTAAAATCCTTTACATTAAAGAAACAGACAGTCAGATAGCCGATTCCCTCAGCAAAAATGCGTTACCCGCTAATCCCGATTAGTTCCGTGGAGAATAGCCCTAAACAAATGTTTGGTAGTTGTATATATTTATATTCGTAAATAAATTAAGGTACTTTTAAATTATTTTTTTTAAGATGATTGATTATTTCGTGTACTTCCATTTCTTTGTATGTAGTATATATGTATTGATGAAAAGAGAATGACTGTCCTCGCGATATGAGTTGGGAATGTCCCCATTATTTTCATGTTTCTTTTGAGTTAAACTCCCCAAGTGGAAACCATATGTTGTGCGGTTTTAGAATTTTTTTTGTATACCTATGTCTTTGTTTAAGTATTCATTTTCTTGGTAGTATGTTTAGTATTCTGTGTAGTCCCTGTAAGAATACCCGTCTGACTCCGTGCAACGTCTCCATCTCCAAAGAACATCCCAAGTCTTGTTCCAAAATGCTTTATTGAAGAGTATTCTTCGCGTAATACCCCTTTAATTACGCATAGTCGTTCAAACAACCCGTCTAACGTCTCAGAGTAACTCACCCTCCTTTTTTTTCGAAAGGATTCCACGGGAAGAATTCGCAGCCTCCATTCTCGAAGGCTCTTCTCTCCACCCCCCACCCCAACCCGTCATCTCAAAGGAATACTAAAACTCCGAGCAAGTTTACCCTGGACTCCGTCGAAGTGACTCAACCTCTATCCTCACTTCGCAGGAAACGACCATCTTCTCCCCCTCCATTTTGTACAAGGTATTGTAACGAAAATTTTAGCTTTCCCCAAATTTATAATTGCCGCCTACTGCCCACCACGTCCATTTAATTGTGTGCATACTGTGTCCCCGTGTAAATCGCTACTTTATTTACATTCAGCCTACCCATTTTTATTGCATTTTAAATACTTATTCTTATTATTGGCCCGTTAACCACTGTAACTATTTGTATTATTATTTGTCTTTTATTGTTCTACCATTTAACCTAAGTTATTAATATATATTAAAGTCTATTTTTTGTCGACTCCTGTACTTTTAACTTTTGAGCTCATCATAGCCGTGTAATAGCCCTGTAACCAAGTAAGACTTATACACTCAGCCAATACTGAGAATCAAAGTAGCTCTATTTGACTAGCACTCCTTTACGAGAATCTGACCTTCTACTAGGACCCGACCGATCCAAAGTTATTATAAAGGAAACCCCGCGCACTCTAAAATCAAATATAATAGATATATGTATGGTATATATGAACCTATACCACGACAAAGAGTAAGTATCATTTTTTGTACCCAAAGATGTAGTGCAGGCCGGTCCGACTGTAGAAGGAACTGGTCATTCATGTCCTTAATTATTCTGAAGATCTTACTATCATCGGCGAACAGTAACAGTACTGATAAGCCAATGTCAGATAAGTAATTTTATATATATGACATAATGCGCCGGGCTGACAACACTTCCCGGTGACACGTCTGATGTCACAGTGGTACAGATAGATGTCATAGCTTTCGAGTAAACTGACGATTTCTTTGCTGAATTCATACCCTCGAAATTTGCTGATACGTCTTCTATGCTGAACAGAATCAAATGCCTTCTCTAAATCAATGTAAATTATATCTATATCGTCCAGAGATCTAATGCGCAAATCAATTGCAACATGGTAAGCAGTTTGGGTAAAAATCCATATTAGTGATTAAAGATTACATCATTGGATGTTAGATAATCTAAAAGGTTTTGCCTTATTATTGTGTCCATAACCCTATAGGAAGGAAGCATACAGTTTATCCATAACTTTGATTGTACTTTCTGCACATGATTACTTATTGGTATCTCTAGTAGAAATGTCTCCTATTTCCAGTTATTTTACAATGATTTCAATATTATTTAATGGATTAATATTCCAGTAAAGAATATGTAGGATGTTTATTGAATGACAACTTGTATTGTTGATGTTTGGAATATAAGGAAACTTGACAAAAGGAAATTGCCCTTTTTCGTCAAATAATCTAAACAACTTTGTTCAGGTACAAAAAATTTATGTCATCTCTCCAACACGATTTCTCATAGATCGATTATGTTCTCTTAACAAACTGTGCTTTTAGTTTATTATAGTTCTTCACCAAGAGGGAAATAAATGGAAACTCAATGTTTTGAGAACTGGTATTAGTAACAAGTACTTTGTCCTTTACCACCTGGAGAATCCTGTCAAGAACGTGGGGCTGACAACTGATTAATTGTGGTTTGCAGATATCCTTTTCTGAAGGCATTTCTTCTAATTGAAAACAACGTCTTTTCTCACTGTTAACACTAGTTTTATAAGCAACGATTATCTTTATTTTATTCTATTGCCATTCTTTCTGAAATAGATTCAGCTTTGCCATTCTTTAAGCGCAATGCATTCACTTTTAATTTGGTTCTTTCATTTTTAGTCACGCGAATCTCTATCTCACTATGTCGGTCGGTCCGTCCCCGTAGGCTTTGTTATTTTTTTGTAATAACATAACTATTCGGCCGATTCTAACGAAATTTTACAACCATTTGTGGTTCTACCTTTTCCTTCGACTGAAATAATTTCCAAGCTTTGGCCAACGTTGGCCCCGGAATTATTTTGTTTTGGCAATAACATCATAACTATTTGGCCGATTCTAACGATATTTAAAGGCTTTATGTTGTTTTACATTTTCCTTCGGATGATAAAATGCCAAGGTACTCCCAAGGATATTCCAGAAAATATTGAAGGTCGTAAGGTCATGAATCAAAATTTGTGAGAGCACGCGACTTTGGTAAGAAGAACTTGTTTGGTCCTACTGCCTGATACGCATTTTTCTCAATGCACTTTCAATCGAAAGGCAACTTTTCAATCAATTTATCCTTTAAATCGGGAGCCTCCTTGTACTGAGTCTCAAATTGTTTGGAATTAAGTGACTGTTTTCATATTATAGCAGTCAAATCACTGTTGACTGTGATTACTGAGCAAAAAAAGTGGAAGTATAACATATTATTTATTTATTTGTTTCTTTGTAATTGATACTACTCTTAAAAATATATTAAAGTCCTGGAAATAAAACACATTGAATACCTACTGTCGTCGAGCACCACTGTATACCATACACTACTCCTATATTATGTGGGAGTGACTTAATCTCCTACTGTAACGCGAACTGTTGAAGGACTGTTCGCAGGGATAAACGACCGACTAGGAGGTCAAACATAAGGCGTTGGGTTTCGAATCTTTAATAAAGATTACTTGAATAGGCCGAGAGTATCGTTCAAGGTTAGTTAAAGATGAAACAAAAACAATATAATTTTATTTACAAAAATCAAAATAAGAATAATAATAAGCAAAAGGGAATTATTTAAATTGTAAAAGTCTCTTGATAATTATTATAAGGAGGGATTCTCAAATGTAAATAATTGATTAATGTAACTAGGCTCAGATCAAAAGGAGGAACTTAACAATACTAATAATGAAAGAGCTTTTAGTCTTACGGGTCGGTTACTTTGACGAAGGTCCTTCTTGCGATGAGGCGAATGGGAAACGATCCGATTAAGCAAGTAGGCACGATCTGAACCAACCTTGCGATGAAGATAGCGAATATTCAAAGATGACGTTCGAGGAGAAATGTGGGATTTCTCGTAATTCTACTGGAAGAGGAAACTTCCTTTTCTCAAAGGTAATCAATGCAGATTTTCTTCGGTTCAATTAAACGAAGGGAGATTGCTACGAAAATTCAAAGGCTTACCGTTCACAGAAGCTACCAATTGATTTGGGTAGAATCACGGCGGAGAAAGTCTGCTGTCTCTGATAAACGCTCAGGGGACGAGGTAAATAAGGGCGACCGTGCAGTGCTTGCAGGACTCTTCGAACTACAGTAAACCCGAGTATTTTTATGTCTGAATCTAAGAGGGGGGGGAGGGAATTTGGAGAAAGGAGTCACAAGCTCCCGACATCTTAATCCGGAGGCGGAGTCGATTCATTTTTACAGCAAGGTGCGAGAAAGAGCGGTTCATTCTCGCCTCGTCACCGGATGGGGGGGGAGGGGCTTGGGACGAGTTCGCAGGATTGGGAAATATTTCCCCAATGCGCTCAAGAGTCAAAAATTCGTGAATGTTCTAACAGGAAGTGACATTGTTCATGGCGGGATACCATCTTGCGTGGTCTTTAATAAATTGTGGGGGGTCAGTGATTGTTCTTTTATATCCCTCCATTCCATACAATGGTTCTTTTCTGAGAGAGAGGGAAGAACTCCGGAAATACCTGTGTTCTGCCCTGGTGTGGTCTATCCCCATCCTCCAGGCTATTTGACCCCCTCGCTAGAATAAGACCGCTCCTCGGCTTAGGGCACCCGATAGCAATCAACAAAGTAACTCTTGTGGCAAATAAGGAAGGGTAAAGCAAACTAACCGGGACATCTGAATTACCTGCAGTCCTTGCCAAAAGATTAAGCGATAACTCGGTAATCTACCACCATTACTGGCAACCAGCGCCCTCCTTCCAAGGCTTTTCGGTTATCCCCATGATTACCTTCAAGGTTCCCCCATAATTAGGGACGACCTCCAAGAGCTTCCCCATAGATCCACACATATACTCGCAACAAACACTGTCTGCAGAATTTTTGCATAACATAGGCATTTTACCTCTGATTTCTCTAAAAATAATCACTTTAGTATGTACAAAATAATATAAATACGAACAGAAACAAATATTAAATAAAAAAGTGAATATAGGAAGCATTTATATTAAGTTACACAATTATCAAGCGTTACCTAAGAGTTCACACAAATTTGGACCCATATAACTAAAATAGTATTAAGTATACTTTAATAAATTTCATAGGTTTGATTGAAAAATACCTAAGGACCACCCAATTAATCATATATCAAAATCCGTCTATAATTCTAGACTTGTTATTTTCGGCGCCATTCTGCTTGCATTCAATACAAACAAAACCATTATTGTATTTAACGTAAGTAAGATGGTAATTTACAAGAAACTAGAGGGTCACAGAAAGAGACGAATGCTATATTCGTGATTTACACAAAACATAAAGCTAGAAAAGGTCATTTCCTTTCCTAATCTTCACGTTTGTACTTAGAATATATTGATCACTCATAAGAGTTGAATTTTCAAATTGTACATCATTATCAAAGGAGTCAGAGTAGGATTTTAAAATGCTAGATGATTAATTTAATTATCATCCAACTCACGATCTTTTATTGAGTCGTTTAATTTTTTGAAACCTCCTCTGGCTTTGGCTTTTGATGCTTTGACATTAAAAATGAACCAACTAACATCTTTAAATTGCTGACTAAACTGAAATAACACTAGGTTTCTTCTGCTCTTATTTAGTCTGCGAAGTTCTAATATAAGATTACATTACGTCATCTGAAAAGAATTATTGGATGACGCAATTATAGGGAAAATACTGCGTCAGACTATGGAATAAAATTATTTATTTAATTTTAAAATATATATAAATGGAGTTCAATGGATCTATATGGTAATTGAAGGTAAAATATTCAATTTTCTCTTCCCTTTATATTTACGAAAATTATTTCTGATGATATGTTAGATCATACTGAAAAATTAATGATAGTAAATGTCATTTTTATTAAATAAATAAAAAAATGAAAAATGATTTGGGAAATCAAAACTGGCTGCAAGGGACCAAGTGGTATTCCTGAAGTTAAAATGCATTTTTTCCTTCTCTCTAGCTATCATATCCTTACTTAACCTAACCTTATTTTAACCAACAAAACAAACTATATTTTTATGATTAATAAATCAAGAAATATATTTGGGCTATAACTTTGAAAAGCTAGGTTTCCTTTCATTGCTGAGACTTCATGCATAAATAAATATATGGCAAATTATCTATTATGATGGTCTTTCTTATTGCTGCACGCAGTAGCCAAGATTTGATAACCATCCACAGCTCTTGACTTTTGTTTTGGGGATCCTATTTGACGGTCAGTGAAATTTGAATAATTTACTGTTAAAATAGTATAATGGATATGCAATATCACTTTATAAATTGTAAGCCTTCCAATTCTCTCTCATACATACGAAACCTGGCAAAATGTACTATAGTATTAAAGGTATTAATGTATCTGCTGAAAGTTTAGTAAAGACAATTAAATTCTTACCGTAACTGGCCTGCCTCTATAAAAGCTATATTTTCTAAACTCGCTCTTATCTCATTTTACAGTAATCCCATCAACACCAATCTTGGGTTAGTTTCTTAGCCAAAATTCACAAACTTCTGAAAACATCGACTTCTAGTCAATAACTGCCTCTGAATTAATATTTATATGGGTCTGGAATGAAGTTCGCTATTTAAGAATGATACATCATAGGAATGGCATTTAATCTTCTTTAATTTTGTTATCACTTAAATAATTACTTATTTTTTTAATCCTTTCATTTTTCTGGATTTTTCAAATTGCCATTCCATATCGAATAGAAAAAAAAGGAATATATAGTCTGCAATGCAGGGTTTCTGCATCTTTCTCTCTGCCTAAAAAAATTTTTGAAAGAGAGAATAAAAGTTGTGAAAGCCTTATTCTGTGTGTTACCATCCACAGACCCCTTGTATTTACTCTTAATTTATATATATATATATAAATATATATGTATATATGGGAAAACACAAAATTGAACGAACCCTTTCCTCATTCTCATGATCTAGTGCAACAACTCAACTTCCATGAGAATTACAGAATTACAAAGCAACAAAACAAAGACCTTAAGATCCTTTTGATGGCTAAATAATAAATAAATCAAAGGATGCAATCTAGATTTTTAGAAAGAAATATGGGATATGTATAAAGAATTAGTTTCACAAGTAAATTTCTCTTTGGTGATATTTTAGATTACTATTTCAGGATCCTATTCTTAACATGTTTGCCGTGGTGCTTTCAATACTAATCGTAGCCAGGCTAATCCAAGTCTGTTATTTTATAAATGATTTTGGGGAGCTGCCTTCTCAGTGTTAAATCTTTTGTTTCTTATTTTTAAATCACTACTTTTAGTTTCCGTTCCATTTCTAGCTCAAATATTAAGCAAACATTTAAATTAGTTAACCCTTGTGGTATTTTAAATCTTTCAATATGTTGTCCGTGTTCATGTTAATCTTTCAAGGAAATTACATTGAGTTACCAGAGCTGTTTCCATAAGCCTTCTTTCTCAAGTCACGACTTAATTTCTTTGCTTGACGTTGCACGCGTTCCATTAATACAAGCATCTATAGAGGCCATAATTTTATTTAATACTCTAACTGAGCTTTTACACGTACTTTACATGAGGACATCGGAAAATATTGTGCTTTTGTGAAAAATAAAATAATATTTTAAGTAAGTTTAATGAATTATATAGTCACCATTTGTGTTCTATGTACAACATTTACAACATTTATTTTTACAAGGAAGTCCCAAACTTCATGGCATAAGTACCTAGTATAGTGTAGAACCCCTTCGGATAGGCGAAGTACAGTAACCTGAATTAACATCGATTATAACCTTGAACAGAAGAGCTCTGAACTTATGTTGACACATGCCTATTCAGGGGAGATCCACAGTTCCTTGATATTTATTGGTGCCTGATTATGTTTGCAAATACGAAAGGAGAACTTGATAAGTCAGAAGAACTATTGGAAAATTTCCGAGTGACAGTCAAAATGATAGAAGCAGAAACCCTAAAACCGAATAACGTCATAGCTAGGTCCGTCACGGGGAAGCCAAAAAAATGGACTGCGTTACTAAACAACGGTTTGATAGTGACGTTGAAAGGATTTTTCATGAAGATTCAGAGCAATTTAGGGCCTCTTTACATGAAAGGGGGATCGAGGAGTGCCTATAAAGTTCAAATATATACCGAGACCTTGAAGCAGGAGAATATAACTTGACCACGGGGATGTTAAAATCGCAAAGTGAGTAATAATAAGAAAAGTTCTGTAGTAGTCAGTCTCGGTGATGATAAGTAACTAGGCGTTTGCAGGAAAGTGGCATTGATCATAGTATTAGCAATCATATGTGGATAATATGCATACAAGTAAGAAGAAAAGTCTCAAATTTGAAGAGAATGGATATGTTACCTTTGTGTTAGAGAAGGATATATATATATATATATATATATATATATATATATATATATATATATATATATATATATATATATATATATATATCGCGATTGTTAAAAGCTTGTATATGACCTGAGAAACACTGACAGGAAAATACAATTTAGCGCTATAAGTGTGGCCAGATGGCCAAATCTAGGAGCAGATGTTTTGAGAATAGCCTGACTTAATGAGGAAGAAGTGGGTGAAAATAAGGATTCTGGGTTCCACAGAACCCAGAATCTTTTTCTGTTGACAGCACCATCCAACAAAAGCCACCAACAGCATAAGTAACCTCATTTAAAAATTCAGCCTAGTACCAGGCTACTGTAATATTAAAAAATCAAGCCAAAGAATTCTAGAAAAAACAAAAATAAAGGCAAAAATAAGTAAGAGAACAAAGGCAATTTGAAGAAAGAAGCACACTTCTGCGTAAATGTTGAGGCCCGCCAAGCAGCCGTGCATGATTATGCAACCAACACCAAGGCGAGTCAAATGAAATGGACGAGGCCACTCTCATCCATAGCGTCAAATATTCAACAATTCTGTTTAAACGGCCCCATCCAAAGTACAAGGAGCAAGTGGTAGCCTTCCTACTTGTCCTAGTAGCTGCACCGGAGTGATCCATTAAATGGTGCTGTATTGGGGGACAGTGCATGATTCGAATAAAAGAGTAAGTTACATGAATGAGTCCCGGCATTGAGGTACCATCCAATAAAGCGGCACAAGGGTATGCAACTTTAATTTGCCCTGGCCGTTTTCTATCTTCTTTCCCAGGCAGTTCCGAGGGCTAACCTGAATCTTGTCATGAAGTCGGTGTGAGGATTGAGGAAGACCGAAAAGTTTCTATGGTCGGCCAATCCTTGCAAACTCTTATCATCGTCATTGGTGCACTGATTTTTCACAGTTTTCACATCTCTAAGAATACAGCAGGAGATAATATCAATATCCACCCGACATGAGGCAAGCGTGGCATCACGGATGCCAGGAACCAGGAAGTGAGGAATTCCAATCATCGAGAGCACAAAGAATGTTTTGTGACTCGCTAAAGATCACAATTCTATCTCTAAACCAAGCACAACAAGTAATGTCCTTTCCCGATCGGTGTATTGCTAAGAGCTTGGTCGTGAAGGCAAACTCAATGCTTGTTAGAATCTCAGTGTCTTCAAATAAAAAGGGGACAGCGTGGAAGCTGACCCTTTCTTGAGACTTAGAGCAATCCGTGTACGCTTCTCAGAGGAAGAACTCCGGTCTCTGTAGTCCGAAGAAGAAGCTGAAGGTCTTCGCCTTTGCAAACAAATCAGAGGAGTTTAGGCCTGTTATGCGCGTTTTCGTCCCTCCTCTTCTTCAAAACCTTTTGGCGGTGGGGCTGTCTTTGGAGGCGGATTACCTCTTTCAGATGGTTCCGTGGCTCTGCGAGCCCATTCCTGAATTTTCCGGAAGATTAGGAGGTGAAGATCCATTTCTGTTAACCTCGTTTCCGAAGTCAGCATTTGAAAACCTGGAAGAATGCCTAACTTCAACCTTCAGGGTATTTTCCGTAGTGATCCTTTCATGCGCACGACTGTTCCAACTCACAGGAAACGGTTAAGCTGTCAGTGAGGGCGGAACCTGATATTAGTTCAAGCTAGGTTTGATTTTTTTGTGCCGAAAACTCTACCAAGGGAGCGCCTGGGGGGGGGCCTACAAAAGGGTTTCAAATAGCTTCGATGTAACATTGCTCTTAGGCCTGGATAGGCCACTACGCATGGCCACCACGGAAGGGTCCAACACATTCGCCTGAAAGCCAACATCCGAGAAACGGTTCACTTTCAACTCTCTAATAGTCAATTTAGCTAATGCTCTCATCTGATGAGGCAAGGGCCATTTGGGAAACAAACTGTCCTCTGTGAAGTGAGTAACAGGAATGCCTTTGATTCGAGCGGGCTAAAAAATTCCAAGTAGTTCCTGAATGAGGGGCTTTGACGTAATCGACGTGCACTCAGAGCTCCCTGGGCTGAGTGTTCCTATGGGCTGAACGTGCCGGTGTGGGCTTTGTTGATTGCCTAAGCCGCAGCAGGCCCATCTGTCCCTGTACCCCCCGCGGTTTTTGATGAAGACATAATCTTCCTTTTTTTCTTGCCTTTCTTTTAAGGTATAGAATTAGGGGAAGGTACCTTTTTATCTCTAATCAGGAAAGGGACCCAATGACTGATGTACAGACCTAAGCAGGATCATTTTCTGAGACGGGAGAAAATTTGGCGGTTCTCATGGAACCACTCTAGGAAGGAATTACCTCACTCCATGTGAATGCTCGTGGACACGTGAGGGTTATGAATCAATTTTGTTGTTACTCACCGGGACAAGGTTCGCCACCGTAGAAGACCCTGCTATCTGGACCAGGGTTCCTCTGGGGACCTTCTCGACCTCATGAAGGGTCAGGGAGTCAGATATTCCTATAGGGGGCTTAAAGGTTATATGTTATGCTATGAACGTCAAGGAGGCGGCGTGTCGACCTGTGTTGGAAAGAGAAGGGCAGCAAGCACTGGCTCCCATTAACATGTCAAACTGAAAATAAAATTATACAATCAATTCATAATCCTAACTATGGCGTATGATCCAGATATTTGCAACCTGACCTCCAAAAACAACATTAAAACTTACAAGATCACCATGAGCTCACGAACTCATTATAATTGGGCTGACTGTGGGTAACAGGAATCAGGCATTTGGAGAGGTGTAGAAATCAAACTGTAAGATACAGTGGAAACTATATCAAATCTTAAATGAGGATCAGCTAGTCATTCACATGATTTCAAGACAATAAATAGAGAAAAAAAAATTACCGATTGGCCTATAATTGCCAATCCAAAAAAAAACAAAAACAAGATTCAAATAGAGCGTTTCTATCTCTTTTCTTGATTCTTCACAACTAGATTTCATTCAGCACACCTCTTTCTCCAAGGCGGGCACACATCAAACCCCTAATTTTGGGAAAATAAAACTATGTTGACAAGTTCCTTGACAGAGCAGTTCAAGCCAGTATCCAATGTACTTAATTCAAGTGCCAATAATACTAGAGGTTACATTTAACTGAAGCGATGAATTCTATCCTCCTCGGATTCTAAATTTATGGTCACTGCTAACTGCTCAACTCTACTCTCATTAACGAGCGAAACTATCCGAAATTTACTTCTCCATTGGTCGAAAAGTTTTTCCGAAATTTGCTTATGACCTCAACAAACTCAAAACAAATTTAATTCACTAACCACGGCATCACATAATTTAACACTAAATGAAAGGCTTTTATTCTGTGCTATAATATATACCTACTAAATTTTTAATAATAATTTCGGATGAATTAAATAATTCTATTTCAAATCTATATGTAAAAGTTTCCTTCCTAATATTTCATTAATATCAATTAATGAATTATTTACTCTGTATATTATTACTAAAGCACCAAAATTCACTCTTCCTGCAAACTGAAAAGTAAATAGCATACATTAAAGACCCTCAAAGGTCACTCGATGATTTACTTTCTGTTTGGTCCTGATTAAATCCTAGGCGAAATCATGTGGTTTGAAAATCCCGTTTAGAAATTCCATAAAATATTTGTATTTTTAAATATCGTTTTACATATTGATTTTGTGTAGAATTTTATATGAAGAAAATACCTGAAAATATATAAATCTGTATCTATATACGTTAACCTCATATTTGTTTTGCATTTCTCTAGATGATCAGGAGAAAGCACATTTATTGATTTGCCATGCGATAGGAGAGTATTTACCAGTATCGTGCCTTGCACATAAATCAAAATACCTTATCAAAAGAGTATATATATGACTTCATGTGAATTGTAAATCTGTTTAATCATTATATTATTTTAATTACCTGCTAGCTTCTGGGTAACAATTTTTAGAATCAATGTTTTCAATTAAACCATAAGATTTATTTGAAGTTTTTAATCAGTTAGAACAATAATTTTCGGCTCTTTACAAAAACACGAATGAAACTACATCACCACCCTTAATTAACTTACTCTAAACTGTCATTTAATAGTGTCTCTTTATTGAATCCAAACTAAGATTCAATGGACACATTTTCTATAAACCTCGATAACAATCCAGAATTTATAAAATCACTAAATAAACTATGGAACTATAAAAGGTAAGAGTATTAAAAATGAAGGATAAATTAAAAGGTTAACTTCTTTACAGTTTTTAATTAGAGTTCTCTTTCTTTAATTGAAAAAAAACAGGAGTCTATGACAAGTTCGAAACTTTGAGTCCAGCAACCATTAAATTCTTGTTTCCGTTAAAAATACAATTATTTGTTATAATTTGACATGTCCTCAACTCAGATGGCGATGTTCTTTGGTATCTTCTCTATGAGTATTTGCGTTTGATTTCCCCGAATCTCTTGGATATTATAATAATTGAAAGCTCAGGAATAAACTAAACTTATTCCTATGAGATGGAAAGGCATCAAGCTGAATTTATGAATAACTGCAAATCTCTATTTGCTAGGTCAATTTCCTAAAATGATATTTGTTTTTGTATCTCGAAGTGAAAAGGTAAATTACACTGTCCAACAATGATTTTACTACAGAAATGAGAAAGTAGTTTTTTATTGTAGTTTATGCTTAGATTACGAAAATGACCTTTATGTTTCCTAAAATGACTTCAGTTTTTTGTAATCTGAAAATTTAATTTTTTATTAATATTAGATTATTCAGTATTTAGACGTATGAAATATTTCTGTTGTTTTAATTTTACTTGACAAAAAGTACAAAGATAAGTTAAAACAAAAAGCTTATTCATCAAAGTAAATTAATAGGTGCTTTTAATACATTTCAGAGTTGGTATTATAAAAATATAGTTAAAAAATAATGAAGATTTAAGATTTTTTCGAAATTCCTGAAATCTATACAATAGTCATATATTTTTAGAATATATAGGCTTTTTTATGTACAACATCTTGTCTGTCTCTGTGAAGGGTCCAGCAGAAATCACCAAGCCTTGCAGGCCCCATTTTTCTTTATAACGATTTTCTATAGTAGCAATATCTTGGTGGAATTTTTCACCATGCTCATCGCCGACGTCAGCTGGATTCTCTGCAAATAAAGACAGATGAGAATGCAAAAAATGTACCATCAGTGACATAATACATCCCAATTTATTATAAGAACTAATCAAATTCAAAGCAAGAATATTGTAATTTTCTGAGTTGTGCCTTCCAAGGAGACCATTACATACACCTTTGAAACTATGCCAGGCCTCAAATTCTGGCTTGCTCAATTTCGCCTCAAACTCACTATCTATCATAAGTTTTCGAATTTGAGGCCCAACAAAGATTCCTTCTTTAATTTTAGCATCACTAATATTAGAAAATTTTGTTTTTAAATATGAGAAGGATGGTTGGTCATGTTTTAAGGATTTCACAAATTGTTTCATTAAACCTAATTTTATGTGAAGTGGTTAGAAATTATTCACGTATGACATTATGAAAACCTACTTTTGTCTCTTCTCTTAAAGGCCATGGTAAGCATATGTAATATTCTCCCCGAGCTCTACTGTCAAACTGACACAAAAAACATATGAATTTTGTGTAGCCTGACTGCAAGCTATTTAAAATGGCTACTCTCTTAAGGTCAGCACAAATCAACCATTTATGTTCACTGTATTTAATGCTTTTTTAAATGAAATTTAAATTCTCAAGAATTTATTTCAAAATAACAGAGTGAGGTGCTGGTATAGATGGTTTGATATTTTAATTATACAAAAGCATGGCTTTACTACTATATAAAGAAGCGTCAATGAAAAGTCTCCATTGACTGGGTTCATAATGTAAATCTAATTTTTCAAAGAGACGTGGAATATTATTACAGTAGCATAATGTTGACAAATGAAAATTTGTCATGTAAATTGGTTTATCGAATGCAAAACTTAGTAATTCGAACGTCTTCTGCTACTATATTTCTTTCTTTCAGTCTCGAGGCCAGTAATTCACTCTGTTGCTCTGACAAGTTTAGATCTCTTACAAGATCATCTAGAACAAGTTGTGAGAAACGTTTTGGAGGAGTATCAACAGTTTCAGGAAGATAAATTTCAGTTTCTATATAACATGATTCCATATCTGATTCATCAGAGTTAGACAAAACAATTTATGCAGGTGTTTTAGGTATGTGAATATCTTTTGAGTGAGGTATATGCTGAATAGCAGATCTAAGGTTGGCTGGGATATACCACAGCTGAAGCGCACTTCGTTGTTTTACCTACAAGAATGGAAATTATATGCATAAAATTTAAAGCTAGGTACATATGTGTAATTATAATAAAGTGGTTCTAAACTTGATTAATTTTATATTTAAAAAAAAATATATAACAGTAGACTACTTCAAAATATAGGTACAGTGGGCAATAAACAATTAATTACTTTGTATGTCTACCAAACAGATATAGTAGTCAGTGGTCTGATCTTGGGGCTCTCGCCATACAATTGGAACACCAAATTTAGACCATTTTTATAAAAGAATTACAGCATGTCGTGCAATGGATATATGGTGCCCATGGGTTATCTTGGTCACCAATTTTACATACAAAATACAAATTATATAGTTTTTTCACTAAGAAAGAAATTTCTCTTTGATTTTTTTTAATGTTACTGAACCACATATGTAACAGAATTTATCTGAGCTATTTTTACACTGTCCTCTTAAAATTTTAATTAAAATTGTTGCTTTTTAAAATTTTATTTCGATAAGTAACCTGAAAATAAGAAAGGAAAGAATGAAATTCGTTAAAATCTTCAAAATTTGACAAAAAGAGAATTGGCAACTTACAAAAAACTGGAGTAATTTCGGTGAAAATTACTTCGATTTTTGAAATCTATACCTAAAACTACATTAAAAAATGTTATTCTAATCTTTGTAGTCTACAAAAAGTAAAATTTTCTTAGTTAAGGAAAATAGACGCTTATTTCATCCTCAAAATGCATTTCACAGTTACACACAAAATATTTGTTAAGCTATTCGCATTTGCCAGAAGGCTCCCGTCCAGGAAACGGGTCATCTTCGGCTCTCTAACCATCACGATAGCTAGTGCTCTATTATGATGGATCATGTTGCCCTTGGTCAACATGATGCTATCACTGGAGCGAAGAACAAGAAAGCGTTTGAAGCCAAAGGGCTTGAAAACTCCAGGTAATCTCTAAATTAGGAAGCCTCACGTAATCAAGACTCCGCTCTGCACACTTGCAATGTAGGTTTGTGTCTAGGACTCCCCACCAAGGGGAGTACCGAGCCGACCTTGGCTTGGTCACTTGCCGAAACAGCGCGGATCCATCTGATCCCATTACATCCCAGGATGGACAGAAGCCCTGAGTCTTTTAGGTCTTCCATTTTCTTTTCTTTTACTGAGAGGATGGGTGGGAATGAACCCACTTCTCTCCTCCACGGGAAGGACCTCTTAGTCCAGATAAACCGGCATTAACAAGATCATTCTCTGAAATGGAAAAGGTCTTGGCTGTCTAAGAAACACCAGCCATGGAACAAAATCCCTCCTCTCCTTGTGAGTTCCAAGGGGCACGATCCGTTTGAGGAGAAGCTTGCACAGGAGCAAATTCTGGTTCTGTGCTTGTCACCGAGCACAGGTTCGACACAAAGAAAGGTCTTAACGTCACTTACGGTCACCTCAGGAACCAGGTCTATCTTAGACGTGCCTTTATGTTGCTATCCCCCAGGACATCACGGATCCCATTCGAGGTTCCTTTTCACGTCTAATCCTGCGAAACAAGCATCAATCAAGGAAGAGAATGGGCAGGTACACTGACCCCTTGTAAGCTCGTTATGCATGGAAGCAGAACATTAGGGCTTAAGGGCCGACGGGCCCTGTTATCCCATGCTCCCATAAAGCAGTTGGCCCTATCGATCCGTGACCACAGGGAGCGTTCAATTATGGGCCGCTTGCCCGCTTTCTTGGCACTCACCTGTGAAAGTAAAGGGAAGACTGCCACTGGAAAGAAAGAGTCGTCTAACGGTGCCTCAAGACAAAGGGGTGCGGGGAGTCACCTGCACCCATAGGCATAGGAGAGGAGTAAGCCTCTCTAGTAAGAGAATTTTAGAGGGGCCCCTGAGAAATCACATGGGGTCCTCCTTTTATATTGTACAGCTGTCCAAGAGCGGCTCTGACGATGGTAGAAGGGAAGATAAAGGGAGAAAATTTATTTGAAAAATCTCATCATTGGGCATCGTGACGTTATTATTTTTACGGGACGCAAACGTTAATCACCCTCCGCAGTAGCCCGTTCTGTGAGGGGTGAATAAAGGGCTGGAAAAGCCACCTGCTGCCCTTTGAGAGCACTCCTCCCGCCCAGTGGCAAGGCAGCCCATCGGCATGGCGACTCTCCTTTGGGATGGGCGTAAAATTGATAGACCGTAAAAGGAGAGAGAAAGGGTAAGGGAGGAAGGTGAAGGTGGGGGTGAGCCAGAATTTTTAAAACACACCACCCCAAACTAGAGTTTAGAAGGTGATGAGGTGTTATCCCTCCTTCCCACACACACACCCACCTTTCCCAGAATGGCTGGGTGAGATAAGGCTGGTCGGTGTCTACCCTGAGAAATTGGAAGCCGAGAAAAGAAAGTTGTGGTAGAGTTTGTAGGGAAAGTGAAGAAGCAGGGTGAGAAGAAAGAATGTCAAAAACAGGAAGAGGCTAAGCTTGGGTAGGACGTGGCGCTGAGTCACGTCAGCATGGCAGCCAGAAAAGCACATCACAGTATCCCTTACTGGATGAGTCATTGTTCGAATTTCTACTAGCTTATTATACATGAGTACAATATCATTTGCGAACTCAGAGAAATTCGGTAAACTTGATCGATTCGAATGTCTTTGTTTGTAATTTAGCTTCCAGAAGGTTCCTTTCACACAATACGTGAACAATTTAAGTGCAATTTTTCGTATCTCTTATTTGATCTTTTAATTATTCTTTTGGATCTATGATTGAAAACACTAAAAAAATTTTTGTCTTTATTAGTCAATTCAAACCCCCTTTCCTTCTCTCATGTTAATTTCTACAATAATTTGATCACTTTTTTAGTCGCATGCGACTCTATATCTTACTATTTTGATCGGTCAGTCCCCATTTTTCTTTATTTTGTAACAACATGGTAAATAGTCCGCCAATTCTAACGAGATTTGAAACCTTTGTGTTGTATTACATTCTCTTTCGAATAATATAATTGCTAAAGTACTCCGAAGGTTAGCCGTGGAATTACTTTTTAATAAAATTATAAATATTCGGCCGATTCTAAGGAAATTTGAAACCCCTATGTTGTTTTACATTCTCTTTCGAATGAGAAATTGCCAAAGTCCTCTCAAAGTTAATCCAGGAATTATTAAGAGTTTTGAATGTCGTGAGGTCTTAAAGTAGAATAAGTGAGAGCACGTGACTTTGGTCAGAAGACCTTGTTTTGAAGAGGTAGTATGATTTCATTGTTCCGTTCCCATAGAATCTTTCCCATGTTTAGCCATTCAGTGAAAAAGCAAATTGGATGGTCCACAATGTCTTCAAAAATTTTTTTCAACAAGCTCAGAAGTGATGTTGTTCCGACGTCGTGCTCAGTGGCTATTTATTCATTTTGAGGGGCAATTTCAATTTCTGATTTGAAATTGATAAATTGTTATATGATCTTGGTTGGTTGTTGGCTGATATTGGTTAGTTGTCGTTCTACATAGTAACGTGGGTTCGTTGTTTCTCTGTAAGTTTTTGTTGCTTAATAACAACCTTTCATAATAGTACTTTGTTCTTTCCATTGTTCTTTTACGATCTTTGATGATTGCACTCTCTTCTTCATCAATATCCCTTTCAATCTTTGACTGCCTCTTCAACAATAGTTGTATTCTTTTTTTTTATTTTAGCTTTCTCTTTATTCTAAGTGATATTATTTAATTTTGCCAATAGAGTGTGTTGGCTGATGTTTGTTGCTTTGAGGTTTGGCGCTTCTTCATATAATATATCTATTTCTTCAATTATATTCGCAATTATCGGCGCGTACACTTGGACATTTTAAGCATTTACTTTGGAGGCAGCCAGATTTATGTAAGCTACTCTTTAAGATATCCTTCAAAACTCTAATACAATTTTTAGGAACTCTCTATGGATCATACATACAACTCGTTTTGGCGACAAAATATTTTTGTAATTAATAAAGATCCAAATAAATTCGGATCCAATCAAGAAAGGTGTTTTATGTTTTTCAATTTATATATGATTTAGAGATCTTGCTAAAGCTTATCTATGCTCTAAAGCAAAGTATGAAATCAATTCCGAGGAAAATGTTGTTTTGGAACTAAAATAATTAGTTCCATTCTAAAGTTTATGACTCTTGACTGAAAATCAGTTTTGCCGATTATCGTAGTAGGACCGGGTGTAAAAAATTATACGGACACTGGCCTACTGGCCGACTGAAATTAAGGCTTCACCTGGGATGGCTTTAAGTGTGCTTTAAATACACAGTTGCTAGGCCAAGGAATATTCAAATACGGCTACAAAAATATACTTCAATAGGACTAAAGATTACATATACATATAGGGCAAGTTAAATGGCAATGCAATTAAATATTCACGGGTAACTGCTAAGATGATTGACACTATCAAATAAAGTTTGAACCGAGGGATAATTAATTAACTAATAATTTAACAATTATGCAAGCTCTAGAGCAAAGGGGATCTTTGAGGTTCGACGCGGTAAATGTGCGAGGAGCGTAACGAAGCGGGAATTAAATCCCTTTTACCTTGATGAGCGGCAAGTAAGAAATATATAGGTAAGTTCGTTCTAGAACTTGTGAGTGTCTTACAGGACACTCAATCCAGCCTCGGTAGACTGAAGTGGGGGGAAAGGGGCTCTTATCCTTAAGAGGCAAACGAACGGTGTTTCGAGGATGGTTTTTCCGATCCTTAAAATTCTAAGACGTGGTGAGAAGGGTTGGAGCACGCCTAACTATATCCATGAACAACACTAAGTGACGACTAGCTCTGCCTTGGCTCTTTGACAATCACTCAATTCTTCTCTGGACGACAATGTAGTCGATTAACTCTCAAATAACGAAGCCGCTAACGGCTAAGTACTGGACGGCGGCTTCAAACACTATCTGCCTGTGAATTCTAAACTGTCGAATATATACAACGAAATTATCTAGACGGGGAGAGAGATTCATCTCCACCAGACTTCCTTAATTGCTTTTGGTCGCGATAAGGTTCTATAGCACCAAGTCGCGATGCCCAATAAAGGGTCTTTCCATTGTTCTAATTTTTGCAGTTTATAAGGCAGACGAATTTAGAGCGTTCAACAGCACGGCGAACTTGGGAAGTTAGGATGGGGGGATTCCTTCTCTCTCTTATTCTTCCACACAGATATCTGCTCACCCTGAAATCCCAACAAAGATTAGTGGTTATTTTTCGACTTCATGTGAATTTTCGGATGATACCGTCAAGTTTTTTAATTAGTTTATAACTAATATGATTGCATTGAATGAACTAATGAAAAAGAATAACTAGGGAAAGAGAAATTTTGTTATTCCAGGGAATTTTAAAGTGCAATAATGTTTGATCATGACTTTTTAAATTTGTTTAGACCTAATATATTTGAAAAAAATTATCTGAATAAATTTTACTTAGATGATCAAACTTTGGAAATGGTTGTAACTTTGATGAAGTAGAAAAAGTCAAAATTTTAAGAAACCTACAAAAATAAATGAAATATTAGAATAGTATATTCGATGACACCATGGCCGTGATGTAAAGTAAATTTTTGTTATTCAAATATTAGCAATAGCTATGTTTAAATTAGATAGATATAAACAGTATTAACATTATGCCTTTCTAGAAAAAGAATAAATTTAATTCGTTAAAATTGGTGGACCGTCATTAATAGAATTTCGAATTTGGATGAAAATTAAGTCAAAGTGATGTTAATTTACTATTTTGCAGGCTTATTTAGTTATATTATAGAAGAATTATATTCTCAGAATTAATAATACTTCATTATTCTCGAATTTTTTCCTTCATAAATTATTGAACAAGGAAGAAATAAATCTTGGATTATGCAGCTCCTCTTTGTTTTCTATGGTTAGTTAGTGAGATAGACTTACTTAAAAGAAGCGTCACAGTGCAGATTGTCAGAAAGAGAGACGGGTAGGACGGGAAGAACCAGCGATTGGCTTTTTTATGGTCACTTCCGCTTGATAACATGGCCTATAGCGAGCCTATAGCTACACTCTATATAGATAAAGCGAAATCCCCCTTCCGGAGCCTCTAAAACTTTCCCTTCCGGGGCTCCGTATAAATAGTGAAGCATTGACCTGGGTAAATTAGTATTCTGTTAAGAGGAGATGTCGCATAAGCTTCCTTCTCTCGTCCCAAGCTTCCTCCTCGGCAAATACTCCCTCGATCCCTACTTTCGAGACGGACTGTGGTTACTGGAATAAAGGTTGTATTTTTCATCATAACTTGAAACAGGCTGAGTAGTAAACGGCATTATGCGCCAAACCAGCCTATGCTGTTGTAAAGTTCTCGAGCTCAGTGTTGCCCAACCCCCCATCCTCACCTCGTGCTCCTCTCGATCAGCCAAATCCTTAGGGGGCAGATCCCCCCGGAATTGTTGCCGGTCGTGTGCGTGTGCATACTTTAATTTATCTTTCATGTGCATTATTTGATTTGTGATTTATCTTTCATTTCCAGTATTTTATTTGTGTTTGTACAGTAGTATATTTTTTTTTTTTTCCCAGTTTCATATACAGAACCTTCTAGATAGATGGATTAATTTTGCCTAGCATAAATAATCACTCTTAGACATTTATTGGAACCCAAATTCAATTGCATTATTTTAGGCAAGGCTCAAATGAAGAGTTGCCCTGCATGCTATCAGCCAACTGTTCTGACACAAGGAAAGCAAATGGAGATCAGAAGATTTAACCTGACCTACGACACAGATAAAACGAGTACATCACGTAAAAGGGAGATTCAAAGAGGAAATCCAAAATGCCGACTCGAAAAATTGTCTTCAGTAACCACATTGTTCAAATGCGTACCTCTTTACTATAGGAGTTATTCAGCGCTTCAAATTTTGATATCGTTTAAATTATTTTAAATATTTATTAAAATAAAAATAAAATAAAATTATATATTAAAAATATGAAATAATTAACTCTAAATATCAACTTATATTCTGCACATTTAACTAGTGATGTAGAAATTTTGAATAACTAACCATGTATTTTAAAGGGCCTAGTTCGGAGCAGTAGATCAAGCAGATAAAATTAAGTCTACTGGGAGAAACTCACATATACTAATAATTACAAACTCTCTTTATAAAGCAATTCAGACTAAGATTAAATAACCAAACCTTATTTAGACAGCAATTTGTTAAAACAATAGATTAAATTTCCATTTCAATATTAAAAGTGTTTTAAAAATAAAAGAGTACCCTTTAAGTCTGTTTATTAAAAGCCTTATGCTACAATATTTCTTGTTTTTTTTAAATAATTGAAACAAATTATATTTTATATAATCATTATATTCAGATCATTGAAATAATTTACATGATCAAAAAGATTTTTGTAGGACAGTAAAGTATTCTAACTTTTCTTATAGCTATAGTTTGTAAATTTAATGATAACAATATGAGTTTTAGGAACTCATTTGTAATGCTCCCGCTTCCTCGTGATTGGAGGAAGACAGTAAATAGTCCAACTCTAATGAATATTTCTTTTTTTTTACTCACTTTCTTCCATTTCTATAATGCCTGTAAAAATAGAACTTTATAAGGCCTTTTTACACTCCTAACAAAGGTAGATTAATTTGTATCTTGAAACTTTAGCAAATAATTCATAATCATATACATTCAGGATACTGATAATTGAAATCAAGCCTAAGGAATATAACTACAGATCTGGAAGCTATAGCTTGAGAAAAATAAAAATATAATATTCTGAAAGCAAAAAGTATATTGATATTAAATAGTTTGGTAAATTTTATTAAAATTTATATCTTAGTGAGTTTAGTTCGGCCTTATTTGTATATTTAACTTTATTAATTTTACCTTGCCCTGCCATGCCCTACTCAAACCGCTAATATTTTTTTCTAACTTATGAACATGTATTTCTTTCACTGCTTTTTAACTGACTACTCTTTTCCTATTTAGCTTTAAACAACAAGAGAATTTATTGAGGGAACTGACCAAATGATTTAATGGTGCATGTGAATTCAATAACTCATTATTGACCTCTCCCCATGCTAGGAACTAGAATTTTTTTCTATCTATATTAATCTTAGTCTCTGTTTTTCTTCTTATCTGTCCGCTTGCCTCTCTACCTTTCTCTTGCAAAAAAACCCCAGCCTCATCGTGATTGAAGAAAAGCTCATAAACTTTTGGCTCATTCCAGGCATCTGACAGAGAAACTGTTATTTCTTTTAGTTATTTAATTATATTTAAGTCGACAAGTTTTACCAATACATTTTCACGATTAGTTTATCAAAACGTGAAATAATACTCGCAAGAAATTCCATTATTTTTTTTCAGAAAATGGTATATTTGTTTCTCCTACTTTCATTATTTAACTCTTTTCTATCCATAAAGTAACTCTTTTAGCACTCACGTTTTTAGTCACAAGGTAACTCAGTTTATAGTGTTTCAATTTTGAGAGCACCAACTAGTAAGTTTATCTTTCCTAATTGGCGATTCATGGGGTAGAGGAGGAAGAGTCTTTGTGAACTATATCCTAAACTTTTTATTAAAGGGCTTATGAAAACTAGCCCAACTATTCTTAATCAGAGATCTTGATAGACCTAGTGAGTATGGCGTGAAATTCTAAGCGAAGGTAGGTTCAATTCATTTAACACGATGCTGCCATTTCTTTTCTCCTACTTTCACAGCACTCGCCCTTGTCCAAAAATTTTGAATAGGTCTTCATATTCACACTAACAAGATTGCGACAAAATTTATATTGAGTTTTTCTGCCTCTTTTAACACTATTTTCAATCATCAATATATTGATGATTGAAAGTAGTGTTGAAAGAGGTAGAAAACTCAATATATATTTTGCTGCAATGTATATTTACTGCTAACTGCGGTCCGTCTTAATGGAAGACCCTTTGCAAGCAGAGTGCGAATTAACTAAATGTAGGACGGCCAAATAGTCGATTATCTTGGAGGTTCCAGGACAATAGAAAAACGGCTACAAAAATAACCTTACTAATATTCAAATTAATATTCTTTTTAAGAAGGTTAAAAGGTGTTCTAAAACAAGCTATATCCACATTAGACGTACACGAATCTCAGCAGCTAAAGGAGGGGAACGAAAAATATTAACCACAGAGTCGCTCGAATGACTTTGAGCGTATAGGAAGCCGACGATGAGGGCTTACACTGGAGAGGGGTAGTAGAGAGAGCACTTGCAGAGGAGAGTTGCACGTTACTGTTAACTCGGGGATTTGGCGCGAGGGAGTAATCCTTGCCTTATCGCAAAGTTCAACTAATAGTCTCTTGACATTGACTATTAACGGTATAAACTTAGATCTTCTTTTCGAGTAGAACACGAATCGAGACTGGGTGCGTTGCGTTCGAGGAGCGGGTAGAAACGAGTAGGAGGTTGACTCACGTGAATTATACGAGAATACCCGACCTGGAACTTGAGGGGTTCTACGATAATTGTGCAGAGTACAATGGGACGCGAATAGCGGGTACTAATGGAGGGCAGGTAGACGGCGGATACTGCCACCCAACTCTGGCACCAGATGATGGTTCTAGGTTTCGACGCATTGGCAGGGGAGAGTAGTCTCGCTGCCCCTTTAGCACGATCGCGAGAATGTTCTTAAGTCGGCGATTCAAAAAATTGTCAGACTCCACTGGGATCTTTTCGGGCTATCAAGCTTGTGGCGGCTTTCTGCGATGGTAGGCTCTCGGCCACCACAGCATCTCTGTTGTCTCTCTATCCAATGAAAGGTGGGGCAGTGCGTATCTTTCTCTCTCTCTCTCTGATCTCTGACACTGAGCATCAGGTTAAACAACAACAGCCCGCATTAAGAACTACACTTGGCCTGTTGTAAATGATGCCTAATATAACTCTTCGGTCTTTCGAGAACTGCGATGATATTTCTTGCTGATTTGATGCATTTTAAAAAAGTTTAAAAACAATTCAAGGGTTTTGAGAGGTCGTATGCAATTTATTTAGAGACACTTATCAAGAATACATCAATGAGGATTATAGAGTTTTGTTTTAATTCTTCATTAATTTCCGTAAATTTACAGGAGTAATTATATAGTATTTATAGTAGGATCATACTAAGTAAGCGACTCTACTGTACGAACAAGAAACTAATCCTTTTGTAATTGTGTAAATTTATATTTCGTTTCTGGTCGGCTATTAAGGCCTGAACCTCACGAAGCCAGGAACGAATTGTGTCTATTCAAATAGATAATTCTTTAGTCTGGGAAAATCCAATCCATAATTTAAGAATCATTTACATCTGTCCTTCTACGACATCTATTCGGTATCTCTAACGCTTTCCTGTTGCTAAGGAACCTGTATTTTCTTCTGAATTTAAAGATGCTGCTGTCTATCCGATCTTACATTAACAAAATTTTTCCTCTAATATTATTTCAAATTCTCGTACTATCTCTCATTTTCCGTCCCTATACAAGGGTATTGAGATGATGGTAGCTGCCCGCATCGCTAAACACGACCTCATACAAAATCTACGAAACCTTCCATTCTGGCTTCAAGACAAGTCACAACCGACCGTTCCCACCGGAAGCTGACGCTGGGAGGGCTTCAATTATGTGCTCTTTTGATCTCTAGGCGGCATATGACGTGATTGACCCAAACGTTGTTCTCCATCATAGTATCGTTCTTATAATGGGTACTCGTACTCATTCTGGTTACATCAGTGTTGGGGTCTCATGGTTAACTGCTGTGTCCTTCGGTATTCCTCAAAGCTTTCTCATTGGCCTGCTTCTCTTTTGTATCTCTTTCCACCCTCCATTTTTTGCAATGAATTGATTTATCGTTCCACTTATGTCGATGGCAGGAGAATATTTCTCTCTTCCTTAACTTTTTTGAAGTGACTGTCACTAATCTTTAATGGCTTATGATACGATTACTGAATGGATGACGGATAAATTTCTCAAATACAAACCTGAAAAACTGAAGTTCTCTTGTTTTGCAGATTTCACTCTCTATAAATATGTACCCCACCTTTTCAATTTAGTTGGCTCTCGGATTGCCGTCTCAGAACGCGTCAGAAACCTGTGTTTTTCCTTTGACACTCAACTCGATTAAAAATCGCATGTTGCTAATATTAGACAATCGCTTGTTTGCTTTCTCCCTAACTAGTCATGTCCGGTCCCATTTTTACCGAAACAGTTTTAAAATAGTTATCCATACCTTTGTTATCTCTGGCCATGCTTACTGTAACTCACTTTTCACAAAACACGCCACCAATACATTTCGTCCCTTTCGACTTGTACAAAACATTGCTGCTCGACTTATACTATTTCAATGATGGATTTCTCGTGACAAAACCCTGCTTATTAAATTTCGTGTTACTTCAAATTTTTTCTTTTAAAATTTAAAAACGTAAACAACACAACTCCCATTACCTGTCCTACACAATGCCTGTCTCAAGACAAGAAAGAACCCTTGCTCGAAAAGTACCCTCCTGAATTTCAGTTATAAGCACTCTACCCTGCTGCATTGGTGATCATGCCTTTTCTGTAGTTGCCCTCAACCTGTTGAAAGGTCCGCCATCCAACATATACTACTCTTTCACGCCTAGCCCTTTCACCTGGGCTAAAAAATCTTACTTCTTCTGGATCCATTTCTCATTATCAGTAACAAAGCTGTCAAAAATGGTGCAAGAAGGTGTGAAATCAATGACTTATTTTTTCTTTTTTACATTATTTTTCTTCTACTTTTCCTAGATAAGGAAATGATTTAAATTCGAAAATATTCCATTGCATTCATTGCTAACCTCACGCGGTACTTTATGATTTGTTCATTTGATAAATAATTATAAATCGTATTAAATCCAGTAAGGAAAAACTCAAAAGTAATATTATGTGAAACAGTAACATAAACATGATTATATTCTATCATTACCAAATCTCCAAGTTTTATTTGTGCTAAATCAAGAAGGTGTAGCCTGCAAGCATAAAAGGCTAAGTAATAACAAAAGCTGATGTTTATAAAAGTTAGTGAGAGGAATAAAAAAAACTTTGTAACTGAATGTGAAGTTAAAGTGGAATGATATTTGAGTCGCGTTTCAAATAATTTACTCTCGTACAAGATAAAGTGCCAGTTGTCATTCTTTTCTCTGAGTAAATTATTCTCTACATTCATTTTAAAGTTAGTTTGCCATGAGAAAGAAATATAACGGATATTAATTATTATTCATCCAACTAAACTAAGCTTGATCTATTCATTGTAAAATTCGTAAAAATAACGAGTAAAATAGGACGTTAATCCTTCTTTTAAAAAAATTAAATCCTGAAAAATGTCATTGGAGTTAGCAAGCTCAGTTAAGCAAAGAGAATAGTAGACTAAGGGGGGAAAAGGCAGATTCTCTTTCTCTAAAACCCAAGATATAAGAAAATAATTCCCTACATGGAAAGTGCAAGAGATTAGCTGTACTCTTGGTAACTTTATAACCATTTGACTAATATTCCTCTTAGTTTTTTGCTTATCACCCGATCACTAAATCTATTCCTATTATTTCTCGGCATTCCACGCGAGAACTTTCCATTCATTAACTCAAAATATAAGAATATTTAAGGTCACAAGTTGGATGAAAAGTAAAAACATTAAACCAATACATGATTTGTTTAGGCTATGTTTTCATAATAGGCAGTCGCCCGCCCAACTAAATCCACCGTCGAAATTATTAAATATGTTGAAAGACAACTGTTTAAATACAAATATATCAACCAGAAAGATCGGAATTTAAAAGTAAAATCATCATTGAATCATAATGTTAGACTTGATTTTAAATCTTATCTTTATTACATACATACAACTCGAGCATCAGCTCTCTGACGGATTTTCCTTTCCCTAAGAGATTTGTTGAATGGCTTGTCTTTCAACTCGATCATATTTTCATCAATGATGTAATTGGTAATGAGGCAGATTTTTATTGATGGACAAATGAATAACCAGCATGTATCACAGAACAACTCTTCCCCTCTGAATTAAACTTTGACTGTAGGTTGTGTTGTAAACAGGTGGCTCTGTGGATCGGGATTGTCGGAATTGTTTGTTTTATTGGTGCGTTATTTTATTACAATAACGATTGCAGCTGTCTATTAGGGCGGGTCATAATGTAGAATTTTATGAAACTGGTGATAATGGGGGATTCAAATGATGAATATTAGTGAAAAGCACATACATTTTGCAGAAAAGTTAAATTCTGATTGATCTAACCTACATCAATTTGAATTTGAAATATTGTTAGTTATGGGTCATTCACTATATTTACTATTATTTTAGTTACCCACATAAAATCCCATTTCCCGCTTTCCATCATCAATACATTTATATAGTCTGAAAGATATTTGTCTAAAAAATGTATTAGAGAGACATGAGAAGTAGGAAACCTATTAAAAATGACCCTTAATTTAGTTTAGTCTAACTCCAATATTGCAAGTAGCCAGTACTCATTACTCAGTGGAAGGCAATATTCCAGTATTGTTGACAGTTCTGGTAACTATTTAACTGGTAACTGTTTATAGAGCGTTTAACTTTTATTTGAATGCTAATAAAGACTGAGTATCATTTTAGAATAACATATAATTATTTAATAATGATAATTTCTCAATCTTAGTGCAATATTTTTATCTGCAGATATACCTGCGATTAGTGTGAGAATAGCAAAAATTAATACAAGGTCCAAATCAAGTTCTCATCTGAGTAATTTGGTTGGGACTGGGCAAGAGATTATAGTGTGTGAGTTACCAACAATAAGAGATATTTTGAGGTAGGGCATCTACCTGAGTGAGCAAAGTGAAGATGACCGGAGAAATTAAGAAGTGGACCAGCTGGTAAAAGACATGTATCAGGGCTTGATTAATCAGTGGACCAAAGCTAATGCTCTCTTCAGACCATCTGCTGTAAATCAAAAGGTTACAATAATATCAAAGTTTAAGGAGGTGTGGAAGGAGGCAGTAGAAGTATCCCTTGGTAAGAGGAAAATTGAAGTAAAAGAGAGGTTTATTGCAAAACTAGATAAGTTATTTGATATATTGACATGCAAATGTCAAATCTTTAGTTGTGGATAAGTAGATTGTAATAGCTGTGAGAATGAAGCCCACATTAACTGCTGTTGTAATTAAGAGAAAAAGTACCTACTAGGGAACTAGACCTTATTAAAGGACAAAAGAAGAAGGTTGGAAGTAAAGGCAACTTTCAAATTGGATGTCCTGATAGTCCAGGGCATAATAGACAATTAATAGAAAGGAAAGATAAAGAAAGGATAGCAGAAAGAAAGAGAAAAGGTAAGGAGGAAAGCGCTGTTTTCGCATGAAAAGCAGCAAGAAAATAAATCCAGGATTTTTTGAAGGAGGTAAAGATCTGGAGGCAGAAAATTCTAAAGGTGACAACAATTTGACTGATGAAGTAACTTTTGAAGGTATAAAAGAGCCGGAATCTTCAACCAGGAATAGAAAGAATTATGATAAAATTCTAAATATTGCTCTTGCTAGTATAAGGTATAGTGTGGAATTGAAACCAACTGCAGCTATAGCAATAGCAGCTTAAAAAGATGCTGGATTCATTACTGAGGAAGATACAAGTGAAGTAATTAATAAGAATAAAGTTAAGAGAGCACAGGAAAAACTAATAACAGTGATTGAACTTGAGTTTGAGGAAAACTTAAGGAATGATGGATGAATTTCTTGTGTTCTCTTTTATGGACGAATTGATGTGACAAATTTTATGATGGAGGCAGAGGAAAGTCAAAAAGTGTTTCCAGCAAAACAAAAGAAGAGTATTAAACTGTCAATAGTAAGTCTAGGATCAATTACCTCTTCAATTTTGTCCCAGCAAAGGCTACAAAAGAAGAATCGCATGCAGATAAGATCGCTAAGGCTATGTTTGGATAGTTGAGGGAAAGGGGTTTAGATTAAAGCTTAAAGGCCATTGGAGGAGAATCCACGAATGTAAACACAGGTGTAAATGCTGTAGTAATGAGAAAAATGGAGCTCGATTTGGGCAGAAAGCTCGTTTGGTTGATCTGTAACCTGCACACTGGGATCCATCTCCGTTATCTAATTATTTACTGGGATAGCCCGACACTATCAGACAACAGAATTCAGGACCAATAGGAAAAATTCTTGACTCTGTTACAGACTTGGATATCAACCCAAATTTCACTGAAGTATCTTTAGCTCCTCTTCTTCCCAAGATAACTCAGGAAGTGGTGCAAGATCTTTACCACTGACCAACACTACGGCTATCGAATTTTATCGGCAATCAGAAATGGAGTGCTTTCTACAGGGCTTTCTCTATTGGAAATAGGACCAGTAAACCACAGTCGCTGGCTGACCACAGCTAACAGACTTCTTCGGCTGTGAGTGTGAAAGCCTGAGCTCAAAGGAAAAGCTTTTAAGAATCTACGACTGAATGTTGAGTTCATCATTGGTGTATATTACCCATGTTGGTTTAACTTTAAGATTTAGCACTCTTGGACTGAGGGACCTAGGCACATTCTTTATTAACTTCACTGCCTTAGTCTCAGAGGAAGGAGGTGTTGGATCTCGTTTTGCCAACTGTTAAGAGATCAGCTTGTTATGCATAGAGTAAAGCCATCATCCAAACCCTTTTATGGGCTGAAGATCAGGCAGAGAGAACTGATCGGTTGAAACGAATCCAGACCATCAGGGAGGAAGGGAACCCAGATATTGAAATGGGGGACTCATTTTTAAGGCTTAGGAGAGCAGAAAACAATTTTGATACTACCAAGATTTGAAATCTGATCATTTGTTCAGAAGATGTCTCTGAGCCACCTCTTACTTGCTCTTTAAGTACTTTTGAATTGCCAAACTTCATTGACTCTACTATGAAAGTACCTGACTGGCCTTGTCACACACAGAACATTGAAAGGGTTGAAGGAATGGTGCCTGAGGCTTCTTCCATGTATTTCTCGCATGAAGAGAGGGATGGAAGAATCAAGGCACAAAAGACAAGTTGACGTATGATGTCCAGGAATGAGTCAAAGACAGAGTTGTGTACTCTGTTGAAGTTTACCTTTTGAATAAGACCCAAAGTGACCTATGAAGCTATATGTGAAGCTTTGCATACAATTTTTTCACTCAATAAACATGTAAATTTGAGGTTAATTTGTAATTTAATTGTACTTGGATTAAACAAAAATCGGTTACATAAGCTCGTAACGAAAGGGAAAACTTTAATTTTATTTAAATGGAAATTGATGTAGGGAGGAACAATTGTATAACAAAATAAAGTACTCTTTCAAATTCTACACCGGAAATCTATCATTTAAGCATCCCTCATTAAAGTCTTCTATGAAAATATATGGTTGCCCCAAAGTATGACCCGCCCTACTGTCTATATGTGCATGATAAACGTCCGAATTTCTTGACTTACTAATACTTTTTGTAATCATTCTGTTGGAATAATGATAGTGTTCCTGCACATTGAGACATTGCGGTGAGAGAAATATTGACATAAATTTTAGACGACCGCATAGTTTCACAGTAACATTTAATTGAATTATGAGCGAATTTAAAATATATCGAATTCTTTTTGGGGTCAGCCGAAGACTAATGTGTCCTCTACTTTACCTGCAAGTGTAGACCAATTGAGAGATAGATTAGAGAAATAAGTCAACTTGTTCCAGGAAAACAGAGATTTAATCGAAAAAGTTGTGCAAGCAGTGAGATCAAACATTAACTATGCTTGAAGGAAAATGGAGAGCAAGTGGAGGGAAATGATAGTCAGCAATATATTTAAAATGTTATGAGTAAAACAATTTCTGGATTATTGAATTTTAATAAATTTCTTGTTTTTATGTAAGATTATGACAATATTTATTCCCTTACTTTGACAGATGCAGTGTTTAGGAAGCTTACCATTTCTATAAAACTGCATTTAATAGCTGCACAAATTGTCATTTAATTTAAAAATATACATATTTTTACGCATGCTCGTGGTTGAGTGAAAATGATCCCTTGCCTTCTAACGGTAAGAGAGATTGTTAAAATAACCAATTTAAACAGTTCATTTTGGGGGCTGTAAGATTTGTCTGTACGATAGAACAAGTTGTTGGTTTGGTTAAGGAAAGTCCTTCAGTTGTGCCTGATGCTTCGTCTAAGGGGCTTAGCAATGCAATTGTAACCTCATTATTTAACTTTTGTTAAGATATCATTATAATAAAGAGGATCTCTACCATGCTACTAATAATAGGATTTGATATCTTGAAAATATTTTCTAGGTTTAGTATGCAGATTACCCACTAATTATATATATCTACATTTTTCTAAGTGCTCACTGGGATATAATGGTTAGAGATAGTAAGCGCAGTCAGATAGATAGTTTAAATTGCAAACTTGGTGCCGCCTGCTGGATAACTCATCTAAGACGATCTACGAATTTCTTTCAGTGAATTTCAAGGCTTTGAAAAGTAAGCTTTTTCCACTTAGTATGTTCAATGATAAAATCTTAATGCAAGGATAAGATAATCCTTCTTAAAATGCAAATCTGGCAAAAGTTTCATAGTATTAAACAATAAACGTTTAAAGTACATGTGTCGAGAAAATGTTTTACATTTTCTCAAAACTCATACTATAATGTGTTGTGTAGAAAAACGGATTAACTTGCTGAACAAGAAATAAATTCTATTTAATAAAACAATTTTAATAACCACTTCCAAAACAACAAAAATTATTTCAATAAAACCATTGTGTACTAACTTAATGAAAATGGATCTGTGGTGTTGGAACCACGTTATACAATCGTACTTCATAGATGACAATTTTGTAGTTTTATAAAATTTTATAATCGGTTCACAGGTTAAAGCTTAAAAAAAATCGCTGAAGTGGAATCTAAAGAGTGCTTTCAAAAGAGCGCTGGTTCCCTTAGGTATTATCAATTCCTTTGTAAAGGATCCTTAAGAGGAAGGTGGGTCACGTCCAAATTTTTTCCAAAGAACGGTTATTCTTTAAAGCAACGGATTTAGATCCTAACTTGCTGGGATCTGGGCAAGCGGGCAAACACTGCAGGTAAGCAATCTAAAATACAAAGTCTACAACAATTATTGACATGATTCCTTAAATAAACGAGGATAGCTTATTCGAATTTTAGCCTTGTTAAAATTATCGGTGCTTTAATTGCGAAGCCCGCCCGAAAGTGTAATTAATTTAAATTAATTAAAGAAATGCCGTCAAAGTAAAACTTAAATATCTCCTAATGTTTCATAATTTAACGTAAGTTAAAATATTTCGAATGTTTCTCATTTTACTTAACAAAGTTACATTTGCACAAATAACTAAATAATCTCTTTTCATTCATCGCAAGTGACCTTTAAAAATAAACGAAAACACTGGAATATAGAAATATTGAGTTAATATGTATAAAATTCATAATAAAGTCAATCGATCATACTTTATATCTTTTTATCTTAATTTACTTAATATAAATCGAATAAAATTAACAAAATATAAAAGGTTACTTATATAAGAGCGCTGAGAAATAGGAGAAAATGTGACATTTGGAGATAATTAAATATTATGTGAAGGTAAGATGAGATCTCTGATTCAAGTAGAAACAATTCTATTATAACAATGCAATTGATTTCTTTTGCTTTCGTAATTGGTATATATCTGTGATTAAATCAAAATATATATACTGTAAATTAATCTCTGAAAACTTCTATTTTTATATTTTAAAAACAATATAAAATTCAGCCCAATCCTAGAATCGAAAAATATTTAATTAAAATAATTAAAACATTAAATTGCTTACGATCAACCAATCAAGCAATTAAAAGATTGAATAAATATACCAACGTTGTAAAAAAACTGGGTTAACTATAGTGAAGAGATGTGGTAATATGTTCCATTATTATTTAATGTGTAGTGCGGTCATATTTTAATTTTTTTTATTCACGAGCTCTAACGGAAATCATTTTTTCGTTCTGAAACTGTGGAATATATTAATTTTGAGTTAATAAATATAAGAATAAAGTAAAAGTCTAAAGTGAATAAATACAATCTTATCTTTTAATATATTTAATTTATATCCGGTTTAATTAATGAATACTAAAAGCATTTATAGGTTAGGTTTGACTAAATAAGAGAAACGGTGTTATTTTGCAAGAATACAAGGCCTATGAAGCAAGTCATTCTTTGTTCTGATTTTGAAGAAATTTTTGTATTAATTCCTTGTATAGCAATTATATAGGTTTTATAATAATTTATAGTTATGTAAGAAATGATCAAATAAGTTAATGTAAATTGAGAGAACCAATTTTAGGTTATTGTAACCGATTAAATATATAAATTTTTTATAAATGTTTTTAAAAGGACCGCATTCATGTATTCGAGCGGTTATTTAAAAAAGGCAGATGAACTGGGCTTAAGAATGAATTCTTTTATCAAGAAATGACCATCTCGAGTCGAGTCCAAGCTCCCGCCGAATAAAGAATATTGAATCTGTTCCAAGATTCCTTTTACCTTTTGAGGAATGCTCTGATCACCATATACCTAGCAAGAATATAGCTTTCTAACTTTTGAATCATAGCCATGTGAATACAAGGCATTCACTGAGGCAGCAACTATGCAGCCGCCCTGCCGAATCAAGAACCCTATTTGGCTGCCCCAACTGTGGTAGCGCAAAAATTCGTTGAGAAATCGCCCCTTGATAATCTTACCACTCTTGAAAGGGCTTACCTCAGTGCCATTCTGACGGCCACCTATACATAAACTTTTATTAACTTTACGATTTATCTTCCATCCTAAGAAGAGCTTGACTTAGTAAGAAAGAAGCAAGAACTCAAAGCTACTGTTTAATCAAAATACATTAATGTTAACATAAAATTATTGTGTCGAAAGAGATAGATGTAGGTGTACTTGTATATAAAAATAGTTAGATTGAAAGGTTTTAAAATAATGTATTATACCTTTGAGCAAAAATTCTAGAGCATGTTCTTAATTAAAATAAGATGTTCTGGTTATAGTAGATCAAATAAATAAATGGTATTTTGTCTTTAAGCCCTGGCGAAGTTTTGAATTAGAAAAGCGGTTTTGCCAGGTTATCCTGGAGATGTCGTGGAAACAACGAATGACGACGGTTTTTCTCCTAGTAAGTTGAGTACTACTATAGAGTTCAAATTTGCTGATGTAAAAAAATAGATACACATATGTATCTTTTTATAAACACTGATTTTTAATTTGTGGTCACGTCTCAGTTTACATAGACTGAAAGTAAGTCTACCGAAACTTGTTGAAGCAAAGCTTATCTAGGTTTGCACCTCTTATTCGAGATCGCAAGATGGGTGAATTATGATCATAGGTTTTTCAGAGTTCCACTATCTTCATTTCCTGGTAAAAAAATTGGAATATTAGAGCAGCTTCTTCATATGATTCTCAAACAAATAGCTCAAGACTTATTTTTTAGCCGCAATTATATAGATTAGTATAGTAGAAACCTATGTTAACGTTCATGCTCCGTTGTAATGACAAGTGGAATGCATTTTGATTTGCCAAGTCGTCTGCATACTACAATTTAAAGAAGTAAGCTGCATTTACCTTACTTTTTGTTCAATAAGCGGCCATCCAGTATGTAGTTAATAGTAATTCTGCTTCAATGTCCAGTTTCCAAAGAGTAAGCCACGTAATAGCCAAGATGTATTGGGGAAAGTTGATGCAGGGCAGAAGCCACCCTACCTATCCCACATCTAAACCTCTAATGATTCTCAGAACAAGCCACGATTAGAGACATGAGATCTCAGTTCAGTCTAGAAGCTCTTGGTGTTAATCAGAAATTTTAGTCAGCTAGCCCATTTTTCCATTACGTATCAGAGCACTACAATTTCGACTGTGACGAAGGTCTTTTAAAGTCAATTATAGCAAATAATAGGTCTTGGCGTTATATTATTTTTCTTCCAGGAGCGATTGAGCCAAATTAATCATATCTTTGGTGCTCCTTTCTTGACAAAAACCACAGTTATTGTCCATTTGTAAGAATATTTCAGCGAAGTCTAATAGCATAGCATAGTGAACACAAAACAAGACACGAAAAAAGACCCCAAACATGGAGATTCTGCATTAATTTCCTCACTCTGACTGGATCCCATTTTCTTATACATCATTACAATAATAATATCAGATGTTGTGGAACAAACCTAATTTCCGAAATTATAATATTTCATGGAGAAACGACGGTAAAACATGGCTTGAATTTACACTTTTCGCTGGGAATTTTATCTGGACCGAGGTCGTCTTGCTTAAATCCATGCAGGTCATATACTTTTGGATAGTAGAGGGTGGCATGAAGTTTCTCAATTTATGGTAAATTTTGTAGCTTATTGGAAAAATTAAGTTCAATCTGGTTGATAATATTAAGAATTTGCACCAGGTATTCGACACATTGATCAAAACTCCTCTGCTTATCTTTGAGTGTGATCGCGACATCAAGCAAGACTAAGTGAATGAGTTGAACTTTGAAAGTGAACATGCGTGAGTTTGATTACTACGTAAATGTATTGATTGTCAGTCAGATCATTATAAGATTAAATTTTCTCCGTTTTTTTTCGTGTACTAATATTGCATGACAGGGGTGTAACTTGAGTTAAGTCTTGGCTTTCAAAGGTTTTTCATAGTTAAGTGAAAGGCCGGGGTTATTTATATAGACATTATAAGCTTTATTTATTATTTTTATTCGGTATTGAATTATGCGAGTTATTTGATGGAACAAGTCGTGATATAAGCATTTGTTAAATCCAAGGGTATCACTTAAATGCAAGGGCAGGATGATGGAAGTCCACGTTTCTGTGAGTTTCTCTTGATTGACAAAAAGGGGTTCAGGGATTTTGAGAGAAATTCTTCAATTTAATTATAAAACTCCGTCAGTTTAATGGTATCGTGAATGTTAGAGCAGTTATGATTACATTTTGAATTACTTAGGAATAATTGAGAGAGCTCTAAATCTCAGTGTGCTGTGCACGTAATGATTGTTCGGCCATCGTAAGCTCATTATAGGAACGTTGTTAAAGTAATCACGTAAATGAGAAGTAACTGTAATTATGTATTCAAACAAGGGCAAATTGTTAAATTTAGCGTACCTCTTTGAGATTTCCAAATATGTATCCTCCCCTGATTCGTGTATCCTAATTCGAGCATTAAAATCAGCGAAAAGGAACAATCTTATCAATTCGAAAATTGCAAATAGGATCAGATAGACTTGTTATACCACTTGTCCTTGGTATCTTTAGATGAATTGAAGGAAAGGGCAAAATAGCTAAAAGTGTATCATAACGACTAAATTGAAATCCCTTAAGCAAAACGCAACAATATGGACATGACTCAGGAGAGGAAACTATATAAATAATAATCCTAACATCTGCTGTTGTTACGAAACATCACCTACGCTACCATAAGCCTGCGTTATATTCTTGTACCACTGTAAATCGTTTTCGTTATAAAGGAGAGGGAAACAACGATCTCAGTATTTTAGAAAAATAGCAAATTTACGGCAAGACAAGTAGGACGCTAGGGCCATTGTAATAGTTATAATTTTACTCATGAAACTAAGCTGCATTACAGTAAGATTTATTCGCAACAATGTCACAGACAGGAAAGCGTACGTTAAAATTGAGGACTACACCTATCTGGAGATAAAACTCATTTAGGGAATTCCTAACGCATAGTGTCTCTTCCTCAATTTGTGAATACCACCCAAACACAACGCTGCATTCATCGCCACAAAAACGAAAAGATAAATATAGAAACAAATTGAGTCTGAGTAGTAAACTAAGATCTCAACCAAACCTGATAATTTCCAAACCATCCTCATATAATAATTACAAGCACAGATATCAAGGTAGGGACGGGCTTATTCCCTGCAGCACTGAGTGGAATGTGATAAAAATCAAAATGACAACAGAAGGATAAAAGAGTTACGTTGTGAGCTTAGCAACAAGTAAGCAAAGGCATTTTAGAGCAATGTTAAATTTGAGATGGCTTAATCGTTTAAAGCACCTCAAAATCCAAACAAATCACTCATGAGATTGAAGATATTTAACTCATTTCTGCCTAAAGTTATATTTTCCAGCCGAATTAGAATAGAATGGATGTGTGGAATAAACATAACCTTAAAGTGAATATTACCCCTATTGAAAAAATTTAAAAATTTATCTACTTTTTGATGTATGTTATAAAATTATGACAAATCTAGGAACTCCGATATAATTTTATACCAAGTGATATGACTTAAATCACTTTGAATGAAGACTTTTATTGCATTTTTTCACTTGGTGTTATAGTTTTTGTGTGACAATAAGGAAAATGAGTCTGTCTTTCCTGCAGAATTATCCAGTGAGCATAGTTGTCAGACCTGGAATCTTCTGTCTTTTACGTCTTTTTTTCTAAACTTATCGTATTTCTCACAGTATCTCTCTAAATAAAACTTAACCACATTATATGAAAAGATAAAAGTTTGATAGCATCACTTTTTGAGCATATCTTAGGTAGATGCCAATCATTATTTATGGCCCTATCGAACTTATACGTTACTAAAGATGATTAGCGCTTCTCCATTCGGATGCCAATTCGATAATTTTTTATGTTTTGGTCCATCCTTATCAAGACCTCCCATGTGTGCATTATATATCTTTAATAAGTAAAGTTGTTGAAATTCAACACACTTCTTACTCGATGAGAATTAAAGAGAGGCATGGACTACAGGTTAAATTCCTACTGCATTTGAGCAAATGCTCACAACACTGTTCTAATTCCAAGTGCATATTATCATTTTATTTTTGGCATCAGTCTTATAATCAAAACAATCGCTGCTATTTTCTTCATGTCCTCTTTTTTTCGACAATGGACATTTCTCTTTCCTCCTCTCTCTAATTGTTCCACTAGCTTTTAGTGAGTTTTCCTTTAGTACTGACATAAGTTTTACACTATTGAAAAAACTATCAAAGCAAAAATGATAAGACAGAGAATTGTGGTTCAGAAGTACATCAGTAAATCTCCTAACGAGTTCTTCTTCTAATCCTAATTAAGAATTTAGAACACCTTTACCCTGGCAGGGTTCAAACAAAACAAGATAATCTAGTGTGGTTGTCCCACACCAAATCTTTGAGCCAAAACGATTTAAATTTTCCTTGTCAAGTAAATTGTCGTCAGTGGCTAAATTGATCACATTGCTTACTGTTTGATGTACAGACGTTCTGTAAAATATTTAAGGGTTAATTTTCCCGATATAAATATAATTAATATCGATATACTTATGTTATATATAAAATGTAATATAAATAATTAATATTATATATAAAAAATGATATATATATAATTAAAAAAATTACTCTCTATAATATATCATAAACCAAGTATATAGGTAGGCCCAAACTATCCTCAATATAGTTCAAAGAGTTACACTTCCGTTGAATTCCACTCCCGTTCCTTTATAATACATATTAAATAAATGTATATAATATATGAAATGACATGACCTAGTAAATATTTATCAAGGCTAAATCTGTACAAAGTGTGACACTCAAAAATCTTGCACTATTTTATACTGCTAATTCTGGGTGACTTAAATATATATATATGTAGGACACCAACTTTCATGATTACATAAAACAAACAAATTTCATCTGCCTTACTTCTTTCTTCTTCACGCTGAAATATGATGCATCACGGTAAAAGAATAATAAGCTAAAGAAAAATAAAGATTATAAATGCGAGATATACATACCTGCTGAGAGTAGAGTGTCAACAAACAAAAATCTTGATTTTTCGTAACTTTGAGAGTTAACTACGTACATGCATCCTTTCTCAAAACAAAAACAACAATAGAAGAAAGTTGCTTGGTATATTAAGGAGAGACAGCCTATAAAATCAAATGTCGTTTTCTCTTATATTTTATTTTCTAGGAAATTTTTGAGAAGTGGACTAAATATTGGAGGCTAGGCCGATATGGGTTCATCGCCTCCTCCATTTAATGCAAGAACCCAAACTCATATCTTAAAGTTTCTGAGGATTTCAAATCAGTCATTCATAACTATTACCAAAATGAGGCAAATAAAAACTGAATATTAGAAATATTGTCATAATCACTCGATATTAACTATCCAGAATTAATATACGATAATTTACAAATTTATTACTGTCGAAGAATGGCCAAGTGTACGGGAATATGCACACACTGGCTCTAAGGTAAGCTAAGCAAGGCGACAACTGTTATTCTTGTAAGACTGCGATTTAAATAGATAGCTGCAGCACGTGACCAAGGAATATACCAAACACAACGACAAAAATAGATTTTAATGCACACTAAATAAAAGGCACAACAATAAATATGGATATATATATGGGTACAGGAATAAGACGGAATTACCTTCCGAATAGTAATTAGATAACCTGGGTTATTGAATGGTTATATTGGTTGATTTAGAGTAGGGGGTGATTTAGTTGCTTTGAACCCGAGAGTAAAGCGGGGAAAACTTGGGAGAGGTCTTGGTGACCTTGATTACACACGAGTGTAGCCCCCAAACCAGCACCGGGTGCGGCTACTTTCTCGAACTTATGTTTTTCGAGATGCGGGCCTCTTGTCGTCTAAAAGTCACCGGACAAACTTCAAAGGGGATGGGGAGATGACTTCTCCTAACTCGGTTCAAGCAAGCTTTCGTGCCTCTTGTCCTCAAGAGGTCACCGGAACAACTTCAAAGGGGTGGAGATGATGAGTTCTCCATACACGGCTTGAACGAGTTAACGAGCCTCTTGTCGTCAAAAGGTCAACTAGGGAACTTTCGAGGACGGCTTCTCCATTCCTTGATCCGAAGGCGGTTGATAAAGGCCAACGTTGCCTAGCGAGACTCTTCTCCCTGGCACGAAGATATGGGTGTGATGTCCAGCTCTTCCGTGGCTTGCGACCATCACTCACACTTATCGGGAGAGAGCTCTTTGAATTGCATTCCTTTCCAAGAAGTCTCGTCCAACTGAATCTGTCTCTAATCCTGAATAGGGTGCATATATACTCGGAGTTCTGCAAAACAGGGTGAGAGCTAGAGAGCCGTTCTTGAACCTTCGTTATCGGGCTTGACACACCGAGCGTATCCTTACAGGGAAGTTTCGACGGCAGGGATCAGCGGGCCAGACGGACAACCAGCGGCTGAAGCCATTAAAACTCTTCACGGTAAACCTACAAAGTAATCTCTCGACCAGAAGGGGGGAGGGAAGATTGAGTCAGCGGGGAGGTAGCCTCAATTTTAGCTTCAAGCCTCGGTTTGAATTTTACGGAGACCTGGTGGCAAGTCCAAAAAGGGTAAGGTTGGAAAGGGAGGGGGAGTAACGGCTCGCTTTCTTTCTCGAAGTAATATCTTAGGAGGTGGGGAAATAATATTATTTTAAGGGGATACCTCTACACTCCTCCCTATCCAAAGACATTTTTACAGCGCAGGATACTTTGGAGCGAAAAAAATGTCTACAATACTTCATTAATATGGGAACTTATAAAGCTAAAAATTTAATGTTTACCAACAGAGAAAAAAAAACACTAAACGAGATTTACATATGTGTAACCACAGTTAACATACTCTATACATACGCACATACGACATCAACAAGGCCAAAAAAATGAAAAATAGTATTTACAAAAAAATAAATCAAACACAAATTTTACTATACACTCAGGTTGTTGGAGGGGATGGGGGGTCTTCTATAGGATTCCTACTCAAGCTATCGGCTAGGCAGTTACGGTGCCTTTAACATACATACAACCTAAACTTTTGAATAGACTACACTATTAGTAATGCTTCAAGATCTTTTGTAGCATACGCCCTTTTGCTATGGGACAGTTTCCTGCTAGCATATCCTACAAGATATCTCACTCTATCGTCATCATATTGGCAACATCACAACCTAGGCTATATTGGGATGCATCGGTGCGAACACCGAATATTTTATTAGGATTCGGTAATCTGAAGATAGGGGCAGCGATTAGCTTGACCTTTAAATGGTGGAAACGATCTTCCGCTGAAGGGGTCCAATTGACTGGGGCGAGGGCCGTTCTTTTAAGCATGTCGTTAAGATGCGCGGGTATGGCAGCAAAATTCGTTCAAAAACGAGGATATAATGACAGGGGAAAGCCTTCCAATAAGGCAAGGAATTGAGCCCTCTCAATAGGGGCGAAATTGGAGTTTATGTTCAAGTCGGAGATAGGCTCCACTTGGGGGGAAAGGAAGAGACGGCAGGGGATTCTCATCGTCTGCTTCGACGCCAACTGTTTCGATCCGACACACGGGTTAAACGGGATAGGAGTGTCCCTCGTTTAATGGGGGGACGAATGGAGCCTATTAGGTCAATTGCGCCCCGGGCGAAGGGCTTGGGCACTCTCGTGGTCTTTTGAAGGGGGGCGGGGCTACACGCCCTTTGGAGGTGACCTTAAAGGACTTGCAGACATCGATAATTTCTTTGGCCGCTGCTGGCCAAAAGCAATATTTAAATACTTGCTGTGCCGTTTTGTTATGCCCGATATTTCCGGCCATTAGGCCATCTGAGCCATCTTTAGAACGTGTTCGATATTCGTTCTTGGAACATACAACGCGTTAGTCGGAGGGCTCTCCGGTTCAACAGAAGAAAGGTATACTACTGCGTCCTTCAGGGACGATGTATTTGATCTTCCGATCGCCTCGCACCGTTTCAGTCTCCTTGTTCCTTTCTTTTTCCCACAGGGGTTGTAATGGGGGGCAAACATTCTAACCATCCGCACATTGAACATTGATTTCGAGGTCGATTTCTGGGAACGATACATGTACCTAAATCGGTACATCCTTCTCGACCTTCGCCCTGGTAACGTCCGGCTGAGAAATTGGGTTTAGGGAGAGCTGAGCGCTCTGTCTAATGAGGACGGAGCAGAATTTCATCTGGGCCGCAACTACGTTGGCCCATCCGGTGAAGTACTGGCTCTCCATATGGCACTGTAACCCTAGGAACCTGGTGGCACGACCTAAAATGTCATGCACCAACGCAAACCTGTTATGCTGGGGTCTTACAGGGGGTAATATTTTGTTGAAAACTACTATACAGGGGGAACCTGTATTTATACCAAGGTTGACACTGGGTAACCATTTACTACGCCATTTTCAAGCTGGAGCCCACCGAGGGAACTCTTGTTGAACAGAAAATTTACTTGTTGATCCGGGGGATAGGGAGCAGGGGCCGCTGGTGATTCGGCTGGCCGAGTGGGTGAGAGGGCAGCAGAGATTTGGTGGACCTGGTGACACGACGAGGTCTTCAGTTGAGAATCTTGGGGGCAATTGTAACTTGAGTGCCTAGGGATGCCACAGGTAAAACATACAATTGGTTTACAAGGGTAGTTTCTAGGCGTAGAGTAGGCTAACCTGGGGCTTCACGTCCTTTTTTTCTCGCGGCGAGTAAGGCCTGTACTTGCTCGGCGCCTGCACTTTTACGAAGCAGTTGCTGCCATTGGATGGGCTTCGGTTAAACCAAAACTTGTGTTTGGAGGAGGGGGGATGATTCTTCTTGACCTCCTTAGGGTAGAGGTCGTGACTTGTAGCGTGAAGGTCGGCTTCTTCCACACACTCTTTGAAAGTGGACGCTTTTCTGTCCGCTATGAAGGCGCTTAGTTCACGAGGCACGGGCGACATCAGTTGATGCTATCGAATAAAGTCAATTAGTGACTCATAGTCATTTGATACTTGGGCGGAATCCAGCCAGAATTAGAAGTTACGCCGAAGCATGAATCCAAATTGCCTGTAGGTTTGGCCAGGCTGTATTTGCGCGGAGCGGAATCTAACCCTATAAAATTCTGAATTCATATTAATGGCAGAAAGAGGTTCTGCATTTATGATTGAATAATCAAGGGTGGTCTTGGAAGGGAGCGAAATGAATATGTTGCGAAGTCCAGGAATCAGAATTGGAAGAAACAAGGCGACACAATTTGATTCTAAGTCCCAATTTTTGACTTCGAAGATCTTCTTGAAGTGCGTTAAATAAGAGCAAAACCTTCTCTTTCTTTTTATGCGGGGAGATTTAGTGAGGGCACTTGAGCCTGTTCATTTCGAGATCCTATGGAGTTTATCTTGACTTGGTCACAGCTAATCTCGCTCCCTAATTCTTTCATTCTCTTCTGCTTCTCTCTGTGCTTTTCTTTCTTAGACTTCTGCTTCTTCCTGTGCTTTTCCTTCTTCACGTTCGTTATGTTCCTCTTCTTGGACGTAAGCGATTAAATCTTTTCCAGATAAGCCTAGGATCTGCCTTTGCTTATGAAAGCGATCTAATGAAGACATCCTAGATATGCTACTTCCGGCGTTTGCACACAAAAAAGCAACCAGAGCTATTGAAGCTTTACCCAAAACAAATATAAATTTTAATAACAACAAAAATTATTAGAATTCCAAGTAAAAATCTAGCAAACTCACACAAAAAAAATGAATAAATTACTAATGGGCGAATCTAATTTACGACACAAAAAAGGGACGGTTACTATTACAGATTAGCTAGTATCCTCATTTGAGGAACCAGAAAAACTGTGGACAAACCACAAAAGAATGGGCTTAAAAATTAGTTGTTACCCGTTAATCAAAAAACAAAATTGTCCTAATATATTGGTGTTCAGATATTCTTGGTTACGCAGCTGCTATAAATTAAACTTAATGCTTCAGAGTCAGGTGGGGAAGACCCAAAGCCTGACGCCAGATAACTTTATGTCGAAATATGGCCAGGTGTACGGGAATATGCACACACGAGCTCTAAGGTAGGCTAAGCAAGGCGACAACTGTTATTCTTCTAAGTGTGTGATTTGAATGGATAGCGGCAGCTGCGTGACCAAGGAATACACCAAACACAACGACAAAAATAGATTTGAAGGCACACTAAATAAAAGGCACAACAATAAATATGGATATATATATGGGTACAGGAATTAAGTTCCTAATAGTAATTAGATAACCTGGGTTATTGAATGGTTATATTTGTATATTTAGGGTAGGAAGTAATTTAGTTGTTTCGAAACTTGAGAGTAAAGCGGAGAAAACTTGGGAGAGGTCTTGGTGACCTTGAGTACATACGGGTGTATCCCCCAAACCAGCAGCGGGCGCGGCTACTTTCTCGAACTTATGTTTTCCGAGATGCGGGCCTCTTATCGTCAAGAAGTCACCAGACGAACTTCGAAGGGGATGGAAAGATGACTTCTCCTAACTCGGTTCAAGCAAGCTTTCGTGCCTCTTGTCTTCAAGAGGTCATCGGAACAACTTCGAACGGTGTGGAGATAATGAGTTCTCTACACACGGTTTGAGCGAGTTAACGGGCCCCTTGTCCTCAAGAGGTCACCTTAAGAACTTCGGAGGACGGCTTCTCCAATCCTTGATTTGAAGGCGGTTGATAAAGGCGAACGTTGCCTCAGAAGACTCTTATCCCTGGCCCAAAGATATGGGTGTGATGTCCAGCTCTTCCGTGGCTTGCGACCGTCACTTACACTTCTTGGGAAAGAGCTCTTTGAATTGCATTCCTTTCAGGAAAGTCTAGTCCAACCGAGTCTGTCTCTAATCCTGGATAGGGTGCCTATATACCCGGAGTTCTCCAAAACAGGAAGAACGAGAAAGGCGTTCTCGAACCTTCGTTTTTCGGCTCGACAAACCGAGCGTCTCCTTACAGGGAAGGACGAACAGCTGCTAGAGCCATAAAAACTCTTCACGGCGAACCTACAAAGTAATCTCCTGACCTTAAGGGAAGGAGGAAGATTGAGACACAGGGCAGGTAACCTCAATTTCAGCATCATGCCTTGTTGTGAATTTTGCGGAGACCTTGCGGCAAGTCCAAAAATGGTGAGGTTTGAAGAGGATGGGGGAGTAACGGCTTGCCTTCTCTTTGCAAGGAATATCTCCGGAGGTCGACAAATAATATTTTTCTAAGGTGATACCCCTACAACTACTATATTCCATGCCAGAACACTTATTGAGATTCTAAGTTAGGAAAATGGAAGCAACCTCTAAGATGTCTATAGTAAATTTTTTAGAAAGCGCAGCTGAGTATAACCTGATGTTTGGGATACAAATTTAGATCTCATGTGAACAATGGATACTTACTGGACGAAGAGAAAATCAGAAAAAAATGGATAAAAATTACTCTTCTATCACACATTTCAATATTGGGAGAGGAGAAATATTAAAAAAGCTGGAACAACAAAATGACTTAAATCTTGTAAGAAAATGTGCTATATAATTTCCAAAAGTACTGTTCAGCACTGTTTTAGAAATAGATATAGCACTGAAGGAGCTATCAGTATTATCTACGAATTATTTGTAAGGTAAGTAAATAAGTAAATTATTATATGTATTAAGAAATTGTTTGCCGAGCTCTCTCAAAAGCATTTAATAAATTGCTTGATTAATAATTTAGAGGGTCTCCTATGCAATTAAGTTATGGAAAGAGAAGCATATGTATATAAATAGAAGCCTGGAATAAACGGTGTAAAATTTTTACTTAGACTCAGAGTCACTCAAGAAGTGTGCTTAAACCAAACTCTTTATTCCATCTATAGTGTAAAAATGTTTGCCTGTAATAATCCACCAAGCATCAATATAGATTTTTTTAAAAATATTTTCAAGGCAAAAATCTGTCCATACAACGATTCACTTATGTATATCGAGGAAAACAGATGAAAATAATAAGTAATTTAAATAAAGAAGGAAAATAAAGACCAATTAAAAGTATCTAATGTAGTTGCACTTTGAAAAGATTTTAAGGCAAGAGTATGATAAGACGGATTTCAATATTGATTGTGAATCCTACAAGTTTGATGTTCCGGGCTGGAAAATAAAATCTACAGGATAACCTAAAAATATTACACAGATACAATTAGAGATGATATACATAGGAAAAACACAATAAGCATCCTTACAGGGTGCTAAAAAAAGGCTCTACGAAGGGTCAAATAATGCAAAGTACATAATAGCAAGAACCCAAAGAAGAGAAATAAAGAGAATAAGATACCTTCATGGGAACGAGTAATATTGTTACAGAGAATAGAATCTTATGGAATAGAATCAAGTACACGAAAGATAAACTAACCAACATCTAGCAAAATCTAAAGAACCCAACGAAAAAATTCCTGTTGAATACGCCAATAAAATTCTCAGTTAAATTAACCGTTTTCTGCTTGCGGGGGAAACTGAAGTTTACTCATGAATAAAAGGGATAATTTGATCAAACGGACGACCATCAATACAAACTTAGATTAATTAAAAAGTAAGGAGTGAGTATATATCAGTGATAGCAAACACATACATTCAAGGGAAAGATATGGATTATCACAAAGATAATGACATAATTTACTCAATATTAAGACAATAACAGGGTAAAATGTCAGATTATTGACGTTTTTCACCACCAGTGTAATTTATCTAGGAGGTGTGTGAGTAGGGGTTGTTCTACGATTCTTCCAAACTGGAAATCATTCGATCAGGGTATTGAATCAGGCCCAAGCGATTGAAGGTTTAAATCAAACGGTAGAAACATTGCCAAAACCTAATCTAATAATAATGCTCCCAAGATCATTTTTAGCCCCAGACACTTATATAATAAATATATAGCAATTTCAAACTACTTAACAACTATTAAAAAAACAGTTTTTCCAATGATCTTAACGTGGTGAAGACTCATATAGCCATGAGTAGAGTCAGAGCGATTATTATCATCTACAATTCTTCTAATGGATGTTCCTCTTTTCAACTTTACTTTCTTTTTTAACTCTCATTCCACCCTATTAATTCTCGATCTTCTCAGATGATATGTGGGAAGGGGGCAAGATATATCTTGTAGGAAGTTTCTTTGAGACGGCCCTTCTTTCCTTCTCCCTACCCGTGTCGGACATATACTTGTGGTTGACTTGGAATGCAAACGATATTAGAATAACCTTATTATATGACTACTCGATGAAACGTGTGATACACTTTAATAATCAATCTCTGTCAGGGAATTTTGAATTTAATTAGGCTTCTATCAAGGACGTTAGATTAGCCCTGTTATTTATTTATATAAACAAACTATTTACATTAATGCCTAATGAAAAGATCAATCTCCCTTTATCTTGCAGACATGTCTCAAATCATGGTTTCCACTTATCGAAACGTAGGATTCATAGCTAGAATGATAGAAAGTGAGCATATTAATATAACGTCATACCTAACTCCTAAAATGAAGGAATTTATCCAACGTTAGATTGTGCAAAATTATCTGCTTAATTTGCCAGAGAGCTACGGTGTCCAAATTAAAAGGTTCAATGAAGAGGAGATTAATAGCACAATTCAGGATCCGAGATCTTAAATCAACTAACTCTCCCAAGATCTTTAATGCCTTTATTGAATCTAATTTATTGTAGTCACAGATTCCTCTAAAGCATGTCCCTTGTGTAATTTTATCGAACTGCAAGTAATCCAGAACAATGCTCTTCTTATTGTAACCAATATATGACAAAGGTAGCCCGTGACATTTAGAAGTATGTAACCATCCCCTGCACAAAAATAACAAGAGAGATTATATTAAAAATTAAATTTTTATTAAATTTAATTGTTATTAAATCTCTATGACATCATAAACATGAATACTCTCTTATTTTAAAATAAACTATGCTAATAAAGTGTCTTAAATCTTCATTATGATCTTGAGCATTCCCAATATAACAAGGTATAACCTTCTTTGAAGAGGGTATGCGAATCCTACTTTAACATATATGGGTAAGAAATACGTTATCTTCCGGCTTGCTGCACAAATGAAGTAGCCCAAATAAACCTCAGCTGAAGCTAAAATTACAACTGTGCTAATATTAATGGACTGCAATATTTTTGATTTTTGCCTTGTCGTGTATTTTGGTTCATGCCTGGTGTCTTCAACATAAAAATAATCAAAGTAAACTTGATCAAGACGAATGTGAGTATGTAGTCAAAGGGTTTAGAATGAGGTAATCTATTATCTTTTGTTTTGGTTGACTAGTTTTGTTGCCTAAACTTTGATATTAGGTAGTTTCACAAGGTCCTGTAGATGTACCCATTCAATCTACGTCTGTCACCCACACCATGACCTACAACGACCTACTTAAGAAAAAGCTAATGCCCAATGTCTCTACAGACCATACTTGTTCCTATCACAATCTATGTGTATATATTATACTTTATCTACTAACAAATACTAATATTTTTATCGTAACACATAAATACAGCTGACACATCAGATCATAAATGGTAAGTATCGTTAATAAATGTTGTTCACGGTCTACCTATGTTTATTTGATAGCTTATATAAATTACAATGGTACGAGTAACATGGATTGAGAATTTGAGAATTTGGTACGTTTTTTTTGTGCCATATTTTAACTTTTGTGAGTTAGTTTTTATTTAACTAGGTTATTTTTCCAATTCAATGTATCGTGTAAGTTATATTAACAGTTTCGTTGCTGAAATCGAATAGCTTATGACCTAAATTAATAGAGTTAACTATTTTCTAAAGTTAGCTTTTCTTACTTTGGTGGGACCTAAGGTTTTCGTCTGCTCTCTACATAGGAGAAAGGTACTAGTAAATATCCTAATATCATCGAGGTATTAAGGGAACATTGCATACCAAAGTCAATTGTGATTTCGGGAAGATTGAAGTTCTATTTAAGGTATAAAAAATCAGGTCAAACTATTGATAGTTTTGGTGCTGGAATTAAAGCACTGCCGGTACAAATGTAAGATTAGTTACCAGTTAACACATGTTAATACAAAGATTTGTTATTGGCCAATTTGGTGGAAGAAAGATTTTACTTAAATTAGAGCTGTTAACATTTTTTAGTAATAAAGAAGCAGCTTTTAGAGATATACCTGCTATGGGACACACTGCTATAAACGAAGTGTATTAACAGAGCCCGACATTCAATTAACAGCCTTCACACTCTTAAGTTATGGTAGCGCATGACTGGTTTGAGGCAGGAGGGCCCAGTTAATGGTACTACCTGCTTTGCACGTAATCTGAAAGAGCACACTAGACCTATTTACAGAAATGGGCAAAGTGTTAATATTGGTAGAATTAAATAAAATCTAAAAGTAATGAAAAGCTCCATAAACTTCAGAAGGTTCAAATCAGTGAGGTAAATCTAGGCAATGGCTATTTCGTTAATTTAATTCTAGTCAAACTAATCTTAATATCACATTAGTTCCCAATAAAATCTGTGCCTCTTTTGAAATAGATATAGGTGCTGCACGTTCCATTATATCTCAGAATACCTTGTCGAATATATAGCCTATTAAGTGAGACAAATCAGTTCTTCATCATTTTTATATAAACCTTAAGCCTTATAGCGGTCTTCCCCTCAATGTAGGTGGCGAGACAACTGTTCTAATTCTTTTCAAGCCACTATTGTTGTTGTAAAATCTTCTATCCTATGACTTTTATGGAGAGATTTAATTAATTCCCATCTTCTAAGTAATAGAAAACTTCCCGATTTACATAGCGTATCAAACATTGAAGCTGACCTAGTGAAAGAATTCCCTGATTTATTTTCTACTGGTTTGGGATGAATTAAAGGTAAAACTTTTATAATTGAGATAGACCTAAATATCTATCCTATATTATTAATGGAAGGATAATAACCAATACGCTATAAAGATATAATTTTTCCTATAACGCATTCTGCCTGGGCTGCTGAGATATTATCCATGTTGAAGGCAAATGGATCAGTGTGGATTTGTAGAGACTATCGGTTTCTATTCATAAGATCGAGGATCTCTCTATTAGTCTCTCCGAGATAAGCTATTTACAAGACAAGATATATCTGATATATACCTATTTATGTCTTGATGATGCAACGTAACAGTATTCAGTGATTATCACACATCGTAAGCTGTTTAGATATTATAGATTGTGTTCTGTTTTTTGCCCCGCACATGTAATATTTCAGCGAGCTCTGAAAGATTTAGTAAGATATTCTCAAGGTGTTGTTTGCTACATAAATGATTTGCTCATCTGAACTTGAGCATGAACAGCGACTTAAATCCGCACTTACGAGACCAGAGACTGGTAAGTTAAACCTTTGGTTGAGGATGTGTGCTATTGGTGTCATTAATATTCTTATCTTGGTCATTAAATTGATGTTCAGGCTGTTCTTCTCACTTTTAGCTAAGTTCAAGTTATTATAGATTCTGCTGTTCCTACTAATGTGACTTAGCTCAAGTCACACTTAGGATTGCTAAACATTTTCACATCAATGCTGAAGCCTCTTAAAAACATATTGAGAGCTGTTGCACCTTGGTTTAGGAGAAAAGCATAAACAACTACTTTAATTGCTTCTAAGCAGATTATTCTATCTTCTAGAGCGATAGTACATTTTTTCCTTCCACTTTCTTTTGTAGTGGTTGTAGACTACAGTTCTGATAGCATCGGAACTTTACTTTATCACCTGATAGATTGTATAGAACGTCCTTTTCACTTTATTTCGTGTAATCTAACAGTTACATAAAGTAATTAATCTCAGGTGGAGAAGGAAGGCTTAGAGATGGTTTTTGCAATAAGTTTACATTCGTGTCATATCATAAACTTTTTGTTTTATTTTTGTGTACTAAATGTATCTCTCCTATGGATTATGGTAGGATACAAAGTTGAATTTTTCATCTTTGGGCTTATAATTTTACTCTTATTCATCGTTCTAAAACCATATTTGCTAGTGCATATGCTCTAAGACGTCCAGCTCTTCCTAGTACTGACATAACTAATAATAATCAAGTTAAATCTGAATGGAAAATTTTGGTAAATTTCCTATTTTTTCCCCAATCACTGGTATCACTATCAGATATTGCACACGTGCAGATCTTTTCTTCCTAGATTGGTTCTATGAGATAGGGTGGCCAACCTCAACTATGGGGGATCCCTGCCTTGATCCTTATGTACGCAGTAGGGATGAATTGTCCATTGAGTTAGGTAAGTCTTTTGAGGAAATAGGGTAGTCATTATTCCAAAGGTAAGGAATGCTCTATTGTATGAACAGCATGTTAATCATGTTGGTACTTATCGCATAGAGGATTTAGTTAGATGTTACATTTTGTACCTTAAATTTAATAATGAACTTGGAGAAATAAAAAGGTTGTTTCCCCAGGGATTAGCCGTGCAATTTACATTTCCTTAGGCATAATTACCTCCTTCGGAGTGCTCACATACGCGATGTACATGTTGCTAGAGAAACAATTAAATTCTTTAGACATTTAACTCTTAGTTTGTTTAGCCAGTTTCAGTTGTTTCTACTAATGTTCTTTGGAATAAATCTGTTGAGTTTAAGGAATTTGTCAAAACTCCTGGTATTCTTTTCATAACCACACCCAGATATAAAACTTCTAGTAAAGGTTTGCGGGCAAAAAGTTTTAAACATTCTAGAAAGCTCTCCGCATAGCTTCCGAACCGCTTCGGACGTCTATAGATAGGTTCATTTTTAACTTTCAAGTAACACCACACTCTACTACTGTAGTTTCTCCAGGTGAGCTGGTGTTTGGTGGACGATGAGGTCTCTATTAAATTCGATGTACCTCTGAACAACTATTTAAAAAAGTGGCCCATAGGCAGGAATTTCAGACGGCTAACTCTCAAAGTCTGCCTAACATTGCCATTTAATGATAAATTAAATAGTTTAAAGGACATATTTGGAAAAGCGGGTATTAATCTAGCCTTTAAATATAATAATTCCTTAAACAAATTGATGATGGCCAGGAAACCCAAAGAACATCATAACATAGGAGTATATGCAGTACCATGCAACGATTGCCATTAAGTTTATATAGGAGAAACGGGAAGAAATCTAGACAAGAGATTGTACGAACACAAAAGAGATATCAGAGTGGGCAGCGAAAGTAGTGGAATATTTTGCCATGTTAGAGACAAGAATCATACGATCGACTTCAATGGAAGTAAAATGTTATTTAAATTGGCCAACTATGTTAAGAGAAGAATCGTAGAATCGAGCTTGATATCGTCAGTTCCTAATTTAATCTATCTGAGGGTCAATTTTCTTTTAATCCTGTAATAAGATCGCAAATAAATAAAATAGTAAAATGTCAGCCCTTCAATATGTTTAGGCCTAACCCCTCCCCAGATTAGCCACAAGTAGATGATTGGGGAAAAAAAGAGGGGATCTTGTGTTATGCTTTTCTATTATACATATATTTTTTGCCCAGTGTCAGTTGAAAAAGGGTGTGAGATACACCGAAACTCTTCTGAATTAAATTGTCTTCGGAGAATGTAGTTTAATTCCTCATCTTTTTTTGCGATATTGCAGTCTCCTTCTTTTCTTATGTTCTTATGTTCTTCTTATATAATATTAAGAAACTATTTTAAATCCATTTAATTCCATTTGAAATCAAACTTTAGTATAAGATATAGCTAAAGCTTATCCCACAGGTCGCTAACTCTCTTATTCTGAATCCTTTTAATTTTACTCCATGCGGAGCCAACTTCAATATGAAATATACTTTAATTCATGTGTTGTTTTTGCAGTCGCTCTCTCTTCAAATTCCTGTCATAGCTTATCCATCAACGAACAAATTCTGAGAGGGCACCAGGTAATGCAGAACGATCCTTCTATAATTATCACTAGAGCCTTAAAAATGGTTGATTTGTCAACTAGGACCAAAACACTTTTAAATGAAAAAAAATAGAAGTCATTCTCAATTTTCCGAATATTTAGGAAATCTTTGTTGCTATTCATTAAAAAATAAAATTTCATCCCTGAACATAGAACTTCTTAAGAACCATAAAGTAATATCACCCTGATATATGGAAGAGATTTCGTGTTTACAGCTGTTGCCTGCCAGATATGAATGGCCTGACTAAAACAAAGCACCTGTCTAATCGACTAAGGCAGTAATTTCAGTATCGGTTCAATAACATCTGAACTATCGAAAATGTTATATATCTCTCTTTCGCCATTTAAAGCTTTTATCACAAAATCTTTCGCCTTTATAATGTCTTAATAAATATTAAAATAAAAGCCGAAATACATAGTAGAAGATTTAACATTTACGCTGATAAAACTTTGGTTAAAAAAATTAATTGTTTTTAGAAAAAGTTTGCCATTACCCCGCAATACCCTTAATTTTATAGCTATAATATATACATATATAAATAAACTAATATATATGAGTGGTAGTTGTCGATCCAGTCTCTTTTATCATTATTAATATAATTATAAATACAAGTATTTTTCTTCTTGTTGTAACTGCCACTATAGACTAATTTAGAATATTAAATCAAGTTATATTAATTTTAGCTTCTTAGCGGTATTGTAATGAGATTCCTCCGACTAATGAGCTACTGTTGATTATAATTAGAATTTCTACATTTATTCATTTCGTTGGCTTTGCATAATTAAAAAAATAAATATGATATTATTAAAACATACAGAATTAATTAAACTATATCAAAGTACTATAAATAAATAACCTATATTACAGCATTCAATTAAATCTTAAAAACATATTTTTTTAAATGCATAGTCATTAACAATACTATTTGGAGTGGTTTTTATTACTCTGTCGTGTTATAGGGTTTAAATGGATTAGTTGCTAGGCCTACACTGTTTTCCTTCATAAGAATGATATTTTGACTTTTGTGGAAACAAGGTTCATACAGTAAATAACTTTTATTGTTTCAGCCTGCTATAATGGTGCATAGCACTCTGGATTTCCAAGATTTGTAAGTCGTTGTTCAGGTTTTGTTGTTTCTGATTTTTTTTAGGTTTCTTTGCTTCTCCATTACTTGTTGGTCATTGAATCTCCTTAAATTGCATACTATATACCTTTTTATAGAATGAAGTTGGTAGCAAATACTGGTTTCTCGACATCGATTTGGAAACTTTAGCTACCTGTTAAGCCGTGTAAGTGTTTATATGGGGATTAAGATTAATAATTTTGGCTCTCTGATACATATCTTTTTCATTTTTGCTTGGTACTGTGGGGTTGTTAGAATTGGAGATTTTCGATTATCTGAGTTTATTTCTTGTGATGTTGAGTATTATTATTTGTTTTATGGTACTTGCCATGAGTTCCTTTCTATACCTTCTTCAACTTTGTTGAGTTTTCCTATTTCGCTTAATGTAATCAATCATTCTGCTGGTTCAGGCCTCACGCCTTCATTGTTTATGCGATTGCATCGGTGTATCTTTTTTTAATTTTCTTTGAGCTTCCCTCAAAGAGCTTTGTTAAACATATAATAACTCAACGGAAGAGGGATCGTCCGGGAACTAAATTTGATCTAAGCCATTGTGCTTCAGAATTTTATTTTATTTCATTGGAGTGGGTCCCTTGACCTAGGTAATCAACAGCATATATTTAGGTAGCAAAGCATGATATTGTTACTTATTATTTCCTGTTTAATTTTGATTACATTCTTCTTTTGTTATTACTACACTTTCTTTGCCTTGGCTATATTCGCGTACGTCGAATTTGCCTTTTTTTTTCTACCTCTTATGTTTATTCCCGTTATGTTCTTTTAAAACTTTTTAATTTAAAAAAATGATACTTCTCTACATTGTGACACCAGCCACAGTTGACATATTTATTGGTTCGGTAAATTTCGCCCATCTCTTTGCTATTTTTAACTCACATTTATCCCTTCAAGATATGTTCTCCAACCAATGGATGATGCTGCCTCTAGTAGTGTTATTTTGGTGCTTCTCTGTGCGCTATTTACTTTGCTTCTTTAATGTTTGTAAAAAAAAACTGTATTTAATTTCTTCGAGAGAATTTTAATGACTTTCTAAAAGAATGGCAGAGGACCCGCACATTTACAGCATCTTCTTTGCCGTAAACCTTTTCAAAATGTTCAATTATTTAACGATTATGGGCACCCGTGATAACGCTAAAACCGACCGATTTACACTAGCCCATCGATGTTTTACCCATTTTCCACGATTTACCATTTAGTAAAACGTAATTATTTCTATAAATAGCCTTTTCCAGTACACCCTTAAATCAAAGTTCTAGCTTTTTTCATTAATAAGTTATGATAGAAATTTTTGGTTGGCAAAACACAAAAATACAATAAAGTAAAGAATACATACATAACCGAAATGTAATGTATCTGTGATTGAGAACTTGCAAAATTGTTGAAAACAGCATTCAAATATTATCAGGGAACTCTTCCAAGAGTATTGCCAGGTGTCTCTTTTTGGTGAAAAGTGCATCTGTTAATCATACATATATAATTACACTTTTACGGAGAGAAAGCGAAAAAAATAATGAAATAATAATTAAGTAATATCAACGCCTTAGGTGTGATCGCCAAAAGATGAAAACTTCGAAAATAAACCCCGACAGACAGCACCGTTAGGGGCATCTTCCCGCCACATTACAATCAAGATCAAGGTTATTTAAAGTTTCCGCGCCATCTACGCTTCCTCGGCCTTCACGTGTGTGTTTTCTTTGTTTGCCCACAAAGCTAAGCAAGGCACTCAGAATATAGATTCTTTAGCAAACGTCCGCACAACGAGACTGCTGTTACACCCTAGAGGAGCAAGATTAGCTTTCTTCACATAAGCCCATCAGCAGCTCTAGCTAAAGGTATGAAACCTTTTCCACCCGTTTTCACAAAATTATTAGTCTAGTAGCCGTTACTTAATATTAGGGTCAAGTGATATATGGTCTGACTCAACACTTCAATGGAATTCTTATACCTAAGCAAGTCTTTTTACTTCTACACGGTGGTATAATTAATTTCTTGTGCATTTTTTTTCAAATCTTGAGCAAATAGTGACTGTGGGCCCTACGTAGACCTCCCCCCGACCGTGAGCTGGGTTCAGTGACAGTGAAAAGTGTGTGCGGTGAATGTGTATATATCAACATAAACATCCTTCCACAATGCTTTCTGTTTGTTATGTACAGTTCTACAAGTATTGTGGTCTTGTTTGTACCTTGGGTCACACATGCAGTACTACATATAATCTACTCATGCATTCATTTTTAGGGTTATAAAAAGTTCTGCATTATGTTTTATTGAGAAAAAATATTTCTTACATTTTTTAGGCAATTTATTCTGTTTATACTTAATTTATATTTCAGAGATTGGATTGGTATTTGCTGTACAACTAATCCCGTCACTCTTCACAGAGGATGAACAAATAATTTTAATTTGTGATAGAATGGCCTGAAGCTGCCACGCCTCGCCTCTATCACATATCGAAACTCATGCTTCCCACGTGCATCCTGCGAGAGAGCGTAGAACGGCGTTCTTATCGCCCACTATTTCCAAGTTTAATCAAGGAGGTTTAATCTCACGTTTGGCTCTAGGCGTTGATCTGGCCAGATTGAATTAGGCTTATTGCAAAATAAGATTGTTCCAAGCGCTACCGGGACATTCCATCGAAGTTCCCCACTGTTCCCTACGCCGAAGAGCTGGCTCCGGCTATTTAGGAGATAGAATTTCGCGTTTGAAGCAGATCCCGATTATCTTCGCAAGGCAGCACGCCGATCCGGTCTCCCTTGTGCACCTAGCAACTCTACCCCGCGAACCCCCTTATTGTTCAGAAGAGGAAAATATCCTTGAGTGCCAAGGTTTGTGCCCCTCGAGACGACAAGTCAAAATGGCCCCCCTGTTGTTCAGAAAGAGAACAACTTTAGAACAGTCATTGTTCTTCGAGCCCGTTCGACAAGAAACGGTTCTAACTCCCCTGAAATCACGCCAGTGATAATTTACAATTGTTCAGAAGAGAACAACTTTAGAACAGTCATTGTTTTTTTGGGCCGTTCGACAAGAAACGGTTCTCGTTCCTCTGATATCAAGTCAGTGGTAATTTAATTCCCCCCTTTTAAAGTTCTTCAAAAGAACGCTCGGTTACACCAATAACCTCAATTGTTCATCCAGAACATCTTCGATATCCTGTCTCAAGGATCGCTCGTACCTACGAGCCCCACTTCGCTCTCACTACTCGAAGTCAGTCCCTCCCCCCTCGTTAAGTACAACCCCCCTAAAAACCCCTTCTCCTGGAAAAGAAATCGGTAGTTGCACCGAAGATTCCTTCAAATCGCCTTTCTCTGCACGACGACCTCATAAATACGTAAGCTACGCATTGCATTTAACTATTTAACTTTGTGCCAAGCAACTCTGTGCTTTAAACGGTTTAGCCAACCTTTTTCCTTCTTGTTTGTTTTGTCATTTTAAATCCCTCCAAATCTTAATCCTCAGCTTAGTCAAATATTCCCATGACCTTTTTCGTTTCATATGTATCTCCCATTTTAATCCCCGGTCATATAAGTAGTTTCCATGTGTTGTTTTGTTAAATTAATTAATAAAATTCTATTTTATTAATGTTTGCAATATCTTTTATCCTTGGGCTTCGTTACACTTCTTTTAATATATTGAAGATAAATATGCCCTCGCCAAGTCTATTTATTTATTAGGAAGAGTCATTCTCGGCCATCTGATCAACCCCGCCCTCGAATATAGAATAATCCCCACAAAGAATAGATATATTGTATATCGTTAGGAGCCTATTCTACGACATGGTTGACAGCATTGAAGTATGTTTCACACTTATTCTTTTTCTTTTTTGTTTTTATCCTGCAGTTTCCCTAAAATGAAAAATGGGATGATTTATTACTTTTCATGGGATTTTACTTCTGGTTGCCAAGGTTTAAGGATTAAGGTTCCAGTATAGCCTTTGCAACAGCGCTGGGTTTTCTTTGTTTCCTCCGGTTTTTGCATTAAATATTCTAATCCTGTATTTTACTTTGCTTGAAAGACCATATATTATTTATAAATTGTTTCATTTATTTCACTTTATTTTCGTTGCTTTCTTTGAATAGCAATGTTACTTAGTTCAATGTTTTCCACTTTATGCTCCTCTCTCTTGTCCTGTAGTACAACACATTCCACTAAGAAGTGCTTCATGGTCTCTGTTGGTTCTCCACATATAGGGCAACTGGTATCTCCATTACTGAACGAGTTTCTCCAGTTCAGCTTCAAGGTGTTAGAACGGCATTTGAACAACAATATTGATCTAAGATCATTTGTGTACAGGCTGATTCTTCCTTGATTCTTCTTATATTCCTGCTGTTGATTTTTGCCTGTGTTCCATTCTCCATTTTTCTTTAGGGTAATTGTTTACTTTCATATTTAGTCCTTCTATTTTCATATTTTTCAGTTGGTTGAGCTCTTGTATGTTTAATTCCTGTTTATATTTTGGGATTGTGTTAAACCGCTTGTGGTGTAGATTCTGCCTTCCCATGTCTCGCAACACTGCTTTCAGCAGATCATTGTCTCCTACAATGTGCTTGACATAAGTCAGCTTTGTGTTTGTGTTTCTTGCAAGTACTGTTCAGGCTCCTATTTCTGCTTGTCGTACTGTTCTGGGGGTATATTTTGGTGCTACTATGATCTATCTCCAGACATTATTTTCTCCTATCTGCATTTCCTCCATTTCGTTTTGTGTCCATTCTATGACCGAAGAACCAGTTAGTATGCTTGGGAGGGCGATATTTTCCTCAAAAGGCTTGCCTATTATCAGTTTATTTGTTGATCCATCAATTCTTGAGTATATCATATTCATCATCTTTGTGCATTGATTAAGTCTTTCTTTTTTATGCCTCAGGAAACAGTGTCTTGAATTTGTCACTTTAATTCCTAGATATTTCATTCCATTCGTAACTCTTATTTCTTTGATTTTATCTGGGTAGATGTTGATCTTTTATCATATATTAGTATGTTACATTTTTTTGTGTTGACTTCATGGCCAAATTCTTTTGTAGTTGTTAATAGGTCTATCATATTTTCCATTTCCTCTATTGTGTTGGAGAGAAGGAGACCATCACTTGCATAGAAGAGCACAGGACTGTACAAGCCTCTTGATCTAAATCCTTTTTCTGATATACGGATTTTTTCAATGATGTTATTGATGATTAGTAAGAACAACAAGGAGGAGCCAGTGCATCCTTGTCGTATTCCATTCTTGACTTCTGTTTCATATACTTTATCCTTTTCAATATATAAACTTGTACTGTCTCCTGAATATAGCTTTACTAATACTTCAATTAGCTATGAGTAGTATGCATATTTCATTAAAGTCTTTATCATCTTTTTCCTATCAACTGAGTCAAATGCCTTAGAAATGTCTATTGCTCTAGTAATAGGTATTTTATTCTGTTGCATGCTGGTGTCAATACAGTATTTGAGTATGAGCAGATTATCCTTCATCCTCCTACCTGCTGTGAATCCGTATTGAAATTCACTGAATTTACCATTTATATTTAAGTATTCTGTAAGATTAGATTTCATAATACTCATATACAGTTTATAACCAGTTTGTGAGGGCCTAACATCTAAAGTCAGTCACATTTGGTTTCGCAACTTTAGGGATGAGAATTGTGTTCGATTTTCTCTACTGTTGAGGTAGTTCTATCCTGAATGCTACTTCATTTATTGCAACCCTTAGCTCCTCTAAGCAACTCTCCCATTCACCCATCCATTTGAAAAATTCTCCTTTTAGGCCATCAGAACCAGGTTTTTTTCTGTTTTTAATTTTGCTGAGATATTTTATTCATTCCTTGTGAGGGAATTCCACATGGAGTTTTTTTTCCAGCACGGAAGTTCCATGCTCTAGAGAAGGTTGTGTTAGGCTTAAATTAGTAAGCTCCCCCCCCCTCTCTCCTTTGCACAAGCAGTAGCCTCGAACCACTTCTACCACAGTTTCGCTTGCACGGGTTAGAATCGCCTCGGCAACAAGATTCGAGGACATTCGAAAGTAGAGCTGTTTCTCACTCACCCGCGCGGGGAGAGTCGCGGGCATATATAGTGCCCGTCATTGATGAGGCAGACACAGACTTGAAAAGTCTCGACTGTAACCAAGAAGATTCCCCTAGTTCCAAGTCAGGTGCTAACAACGGAGCAAAGTGACGGCTGAACTATTTGTGTGTCGGAAGTAGCCCTAACCAGTTAGGTAATTCCATTTAACGATCGCTACTGAGTGATTTTTCCAACTTCACTCATCAACTCCTGTCGAAGCAATCCTCGTTTGCGACTCGTTTTCGAGTGCCTGAAATACTCTCCCCTGGAACGGACGTTACCACCCCACCCCCCTTTTGAGAAACCGTCATCACTTTAAGTTCCCGCTCAGAACTCTGAGCGCACTCGCCTCACGTGCGGAAGACATCCGTTAAGCCTTACCCCGACGTCTCACCTGGAATCCTCCATGAGCCAACCCCTCCCTCCCTTCACTAACCCATTTAAGTTAATCCCCCCCTTTTCATTTCAATAGTCTCCTCCTGTAATACATTAAATTTTAACCTCATAGTTTGATGCATAACTACAATGCTCTCCCTCGTTTACCGATGTAATTTTGCCTATTAATTATCTGATGTAATTTTACCCATCACTTCTCTCATTTTTATGTAAATAAATTATATTTTTGTTTATGCCTCTTTAAATAACTTTGAGCTTTGCCAATTGCCTATATTTTACCTGACCTCATTGCACTCTTATCTCACCTGCCATCCCATCGAAACTCGTGATGTCCCGTCCCCTTTGCCAGTTGTCCTAAATGTCGCCAATGTTCTCCTGTGATTTTTTTTGTTTAAAATTGTACTAGTTAAGTTGTCTCTAGAATTGACCCGTTTAAGGCTTATGTCCGTAAATGCCCCGCTGAGCTCAGATTAAAGTTTTTTGTGTGTACAACTGTCGTAGCAGGTCAGAATTTCCCAAGACCCTTAATAATTCTAGTTTGACGGATGGGATGATCCTTTCCTACGCAACTGCTCTGTAAAGCATCATCTTTCGGTTCGGAGATGTGTGAGGGAATTCCACAGGGAATTTCTTTTCCAGCACGGAAGTTCCATGCTCTGAAGAAGGTTCTGTTAGGCTTAAATTGCTAAGCCTCCCCCCCTTATTCCTTCCACACGCATTGAACCGCGTCTACCACGGTCAACCTTTGCACGGGTTAGAATCGCCTCGGCAAGAAGATTTGAGGCCATTCAAGAGTAGAGCAGTTTCTCACTCACCTCCTCGGGTAGAGCCTCGGACATATATAGTGCCAGTCCTTCATGAGGCAGACACAGACTTAAGAAGTCTCGCCTGGTGCCGAGAAGATTCTCCTAGTCCTAAGTTAGGTGCTAATAACGAAGCGAAGTGATGGCTGAACTATTTGTGTGTCGGAAGTAGCTCCAGCCAGTGAGGTAATTCCATTTAACGATCGCTACCGAGTGATTTTTCCAAATACATTCATCAACTCCTGTCGAAGCCCTCATCGTTAGCCCCTCGTTTTGGGTAGCCAAAATACTCTTCCCTAGACCGGACGTTACCACCCCTCCCTTCTTTTGGGGACCGTCATCACTTGAAGTTCCCGCTCAGAAGCTCTGAGCACCCTCGCCTCACATGCAGAAGACATCCGTGAAGCCTTACCCCGACGTCTCACTTGGAATCCTCCGTGAGCCAACCTCTCTCCTGCCTCAGTAACCCATTTGAGTTTATTCCCCCCCCCCCCATTTGAATATTCTCCTCCTGTAATACATTAAATTTTAACCTCATAGTCTGAAGCATAACTACAATGTCCCCCCTCGTTTACCGATATAATTTTGCCCATTAATTCTCTGATGTCATTTTACCCATCAATTCTCTCATTTTTATGTAAATAAAATTATATTTTTGTTCCATGCCTCTTTAAATAATCTTAAGTTTTGCCAATTGCCTATATTTTACCTGACCTCTTTTCACTCTTATCTCACCTGCCCGCCCATCGAAACTCTTGGTTTTCTGTCCCCTTTGTCGGTTCGCCTTTAAGTTATTGGTCCCTCCCTTATAGATATAATATGGTATTGATGTAATGTAATGTCATACCACAACATTCCTCTTTTTTAACATTAATGAGTTGCATTTCATATTTGATGTTTTCTAATTGATCCAAATGTCCTCCTAATGCATCCATGTGTTCATTGAGTAAGGTATTATACTGATATGTATAACTATTAATTTCATGATATGTTATTCTAATTTCTTGTGTCTTTCTTTCTAAATATTCAGCATATATCCTCCATTATTGCTCGTTCCATACTTCTATCATTTTATTCTTCCTTCTTTTGTAGATGGTATTTCAGAAACTTGCCAGTTCCTCTAGCAGTTTACCTTCCTCAATTATTTCTCCTTCTTGGCTATAGACGTTTCTTCTTTTTTTACCATTTCTTCTGTCTTTTCCACGTAGTTTTTGGATTTGTTCCCAAATTTTTCTGCTACTCTTATCTGACCTTATTCCTTCGGTTACTTTCTTATCATATTCTTCTTTGGCTTTTCTCACTGCAGTCTGGGTTTCTTGTTTGTAGATCTTGTATAAGGTACCATAGCTTTCCTCGTCTCTTGGGTCTGTTGCATTTCTCTTTTTACTCTTGTATTCGTTTGTGCGTTTTATTTTCTTTCTTATATCGTGATTTATTCAGATAGGTTCCACCTTGTCTGAATGAACTTGTACTTTCCTTTTAATTTTTCTTTTTAGAATTTCTTCTGCATTGTTTTTCATGATTTTTTTTCTATCCTATCCATAGCATTGAGAGTGTTATGTTTGTCACTATTGAGACCATGTTTCGTTTTGGCCAGAAATTCCATTTTCAGAGCTTCATCATTTGTCTTGTAGTATTCTATATATTTAGAACTCCTCTTTCTATATTTATTACTTGGATTGTTGAGTTGAAATCTTGTTATCAACAGGCCCTGGTCTGACAAATCAAACACGTCTTTGTTCTCATCTTTTGTCAGCTCCATAAAATTCTTATATAGGACCTGGTTGACAAATATAAAGTCTATTGTACTCTGGTGTCCTCCTTGACTCCTTGTGATTTTCCCTTTAAAGTTATCATCACCATTTAGAAATATAAGGTTTGTAGGATCAATCAAATTTAAGGCCATTTTCTATTCCAATTGATTTTTTGAGCACCAATAATGCCAAGATGGCCATTAAAGTCCCCAAGCACCATTATTTTTTTCTCGCACTATCAATTTCTTGTATTCTCCTCTCCAATCGTTGTCTTATTTCAGTGTTTCTTTTTTTGTCTGTTACATCCATGTATACTAGCATTAAGATTAAAGCTTTGTCTACTATGGTTATGGTTGCATCTAGCATATCACAACATACATCATTATTTATGGTTAAATCGGCACATTTCTTATACACTAAAACATAAGGCTTCTCATTTCTTATCTCTCTCGTTTCTTATTGTTTCTAATTGTTAAAATTCTGTAGGAAACCTTAGTCTCAGATGTCTTTCGTGTGTTTCTGTTAAACACAGAATGTTAAGAGAATCCTTATTATTAACCTTAAGGTAAGTAGTTAATTCTAATACTTTAATATTGGAAAGACCTTGTATGTTAAGTAGCAAGATTTTGCAGACATTACTTTTTTTGTTGCTTATATTTTTTAATTTGTCTACAACTTCTGTTGTAAAAGAGTTTTCTTACATATTTTTTCATTTTTTATATACCAGCTGTAATCTTATCTGTTCCTCGTTTTCTTTAGTTGCATTCTAAGAATTATTTCTTCCTTAAGCAACTTCATTGTTAAGTCAGAGGCAATTAGAATTTTACTCGTGTCTTCCACATTAGCATTTCTTATGGTTCGAGCCTCCTTACGGATATTGTATTTGTCTCTTGCATCTCTCAGCTTCACTAGGAGTAGTCGTTTTCTGCTATCCGCCACCCTTGCCTTCCCTAGTCTTATAACTTTCTCCACATGTAGTTCCTCTAATTTAAGGTCATGCAGGAATAGCTCTTCACAGACAACCTTGTCCCCCCTTTGTCTTTCCTCTAGGTGTAGATTTCTCGATTCATTAATGTTGTACAAAATAAGGTTGTTTTTCCTTCCTTTCCGTTCTTGTTCTTCTCTCTTCTCCCCCCCACTACCTGCTTTATGCAGGCGAATATTTCTCCAAATTCATGAAAGAAGTATATTATACATGAATAGTGTAGAATTTAACAAAAAAAATTGGGGTTGAGGTAGATAGGTTGGCCTTTTAATATAATTATTTAATTTTAACTAATTGTCCTTGACAGCTAATTTAAGTGTATATTTTAAAAGGAAAGGGGTAAGTCCGTGAAATTTAGATATGTTTGGGGGATATGCTCGTTGCATTATTATGTAAATAGTGGGACATTTATATAAAAAGATACACTTAAATTCGCAGTCAAGGACAAGTACTTCACATTCAATAATAATACATATTGCTAAATAGATGGGGTGGACATGGGCAGTCCCTTGGGCCCTATCTTCGCCGAACTTTTTATAACCTGGTTCGAAGATCAATTATTCAATTGAGATTTTGGAAATATCAGACCTATTCTCTATCGCCTCTTTGTTTACGATACATACCTCCTTTTCAACTCCTTTAACTCCTGTGACAAATTCCTACAACTTTTGAACCGTATACATCTCAATATCCATTTTACATGTAAAAAGAGCTCAATGGTTCCTTATCCTTTCTAGATATAAACATTTCCCATTCTCCCACCGGATTCCAAAACAAAGTTTTCCGAAAACCAACCTTCAGTGGCAGTGGTCAAGGACTAACAAAATTTCTTCAGCTTCTGCGACTTCTCTTTCAAAATCAGTGCAATAAAAACACTAATATTCCGTGCCTACAACTTTTGCTTAACCTACGCTTATTTGCACAATGAAGTCGAAATTTTGTGTAATTATTTCAAAGGAAACGGCTTTCCCGTGTCGCTGGTAGAGAAAATTACGTCAAAAATTTTAAACAACCTTTACTATCTTAAATTAAAACTCCTTACTGTATCTAATGACACCCGTTATATAGTTTTCCAGGATATAAATTTCTTTAACCAAAGGTTCTCTAAGGAATTAACAACAATATTAAAGAAATTCATTTATCATTCCAAATTTAAGATCATTTTTTAAAATAGTCTTCTCCTTGGACATTATTTTAATTGTAAAGACAGAATCACGCCAGAAGCCAAGCGCTCCGTCATTTAGAAATTTACTTGCCCTGGATGCAATTTGGGAAATTACATAGGAAGTACGGTGCACTTGCTGAAAGCGAGATTCTGTTCTGATATGGGAATTAGCCACAGGACCAGAAATGTTCTATCAAAGAAAGAGTTTTCACCTGTTCGGTTACATCCTATCCAATGTAAAACTGATGTATCCATTGGAGCCAATATCCTTCGTATTCAAGAATCAATGTTTCTAAAAAGATTTTCACCCACCTTAAATTCTGTCTTCTCTTCGCACCCACTACTTCGCCTCTAAAATAAACTAACCCCCTAAACAAATTTTTTCTTCCTACAACCATCGCGCTTTCCGCGCCAGTCTTCGTTAAACAACTGTTCGCAAAAGGTTAGTGGGTTTTTTTCCTAAAATATTTTCCAGGGTTATTTACGTTTATTATTGTTAAATTTTATTATCCCTTGAATTATCTAACTTTGAAACAACATTTGTTTAACCTGTACAACTGTGTAGTATTCTGATAATGCTATGGCTATGCTAAGTCTCAAAAATGAAAGAGAGTTGGAGTAAATAATATAGTCACGAAGATGCTAAAAGTGACTGCCACTTTGTAATGGACTGGGTCCTGTGGCCGGGTTTTAATGGATTTGAAAATGAAGGCGTGCCTTAGGACTGGACAGTGCGGGAATAGTGTCATAGTTTAAGGGTAAAGAGGTGTAGATTTCTAAATGCCGCGTACATAAGTGTACGCAGAAACACTCAGACACAAAGCAGCGCGCCTTCTCGTATCCCTAAATGCAACTCTTGCCTCGAATTCTCTGTCGCCCTTTTTCGCACCGCCGTAAAATCCCAGATTGCTCGAAACCGTGAATGAAATATCGTCAGCCCAAAATATGAAAAAAGGTCTTTCGCGGGACGATAAGGATTTTACGAGAATTCTATTTTTTCTCTCAATTCTGTTCGTGAGAGAAATAAAGAGAAGACTTCTCACTGGAATCAGGCAGAAGCCCTTGGACCTACGTCGAGTTTATGTGGAACTCGATCCACATAAGAAACCGTTCGCCCGCTTCAAGGAAGGAACTTCTCGGGGAATTGGTTGTTGCCGTCACGGTACTTCTAGGTGCCAAACTTCTCGCAGCCCATTCCCCCCCATTTGGAGTCTGAGGTTACCAGGACGTCCCTCTGTGAATAAAACTTAGACGTAGCTGGGTAATCAGTTTTGGCTACCCACTCCAGGAGCCGAATAATCGGACAGGTAATTCAAGGAAGAAGTCCGATTGAGTCACCACCTGTCTTACCTTCGTGATCCGGCATAAGATCAGTTTATCACCGGTCTGGGATTACCCTCTCATTCGGTAACCTCGGACGGTCGGAGTAGGTGCGATTATCGTCACCAGAGAAAGATCTTCACCTCCCCCCTTCAAAAATACTTACGAACTCAAAGGTATCGTTAATTTAATTATCTCCTCCCCTAACTTCACCAGTTTATTTGTGAACTAAAATCCTCATTCCGAGCCCGCAACCTCCAATATTAGAAGTACTTACTTGATTTAGTGTTTAACTCAATAATAGTATTCTATTCGTTCTGGTGGGTGCTATTAAGACGCGAGCACCCTAGTGAGTAATTTGCAAGTAATCCCCACCACATTTTATAGACTTATTTATTCAGTGTAAGATTCATCCTATTTATATTTATATACGCTGTTGCTTATTTCAAATTCATGTACATCAAAGATTATTTTTGTGTATGTGTGTTTAACTAATTTTGGCAATTATTAAGCAATTCACTCGGCTTAATTCTCAATATTGCACCGACCCACCAATGGTTGGCTTTTACTGAGTGGAGAACACACTCAGGGGATCATCATCTTTGTTTTGATCAAAAGGGTACCCACCGGGGCTATTCTTATTCACCGAAAGTAGCTAAGGTAGGTGTATTGGATACGCTTCACATCTGCTTCACTTCGGTGCGGTAATAAAATATATGTCCAGGAAGTGGGACTGTGATTACCCACTCACTAAAACCCCGACAAGGGGATAAATGAGAATGAAATAATACAGAAGGATAAATCCGTTTATTGCTGTAGATGAATTGTATGGATAATTTGGGGTTATCGATAATGAATAAGGGGGGGTTTTGAGCGAGCTCGTAGAGTGTGCATAAAACAACAAGGGGTAAGTTGTACAAGGGAGTGCAGGGTTCATAAATCTAGAGAAAACTTAGGATTTTGTTAATAGAGAAGTTGTTGTAAGTGCTATAAATGTATGAGGTGGAAGGTAAACACTTTTAATGAGTGAAGACTATTTAGATTCAAATTAATGCCTGTTTTGGCTGTTATGTAGACAAAAAGAGTGATTTAACGAATGTGCCATAGAAAGATATGTTGTATGTTGTCGTTATGGCGTTACGCTTTAATTTTATCATGGTTATATAGTTAGAGTAGGTTGGGTAAGCCTCTTCGAGAGTTGGGAGATTACCTTCGTTATATAGCAATTATATATATATATATATATATATATTATATAAAGATACTTACATGCTGATGGCTTAGGCCGACCAGTGGGGGAGGGAGATAATGAGAATGGGGGAGAAAGTCGTCCCCTAGTGTGTGGGTAATATTTATCAAAATGAGAGATTGCAGAGTAACTGTAAAGGTCATATGATGGCCCAGAGTCGTTCAAGGTTATTTAAAGAATGCTACCCAAATAAAGTTTAATAACAGAAGAAAATTAGTAAATATATATAATAGAGGTTTAAGTGAGATACGTGATCAAGTAAGTAACGGACACACTTGGTGTCAGCAAAGAGGCAAATTCAAGGGTTTAAAGCGGTTAATTACCTGACTCGGATCGGAGTCTTACAATTAGGTTACCCTCAACCGAAATACAAATAGCAAAAGTTGATTGCGGAAGACCGAATTATAACGCGATCCGCATCCTCAGCGTCTTGCACGGGCGTAAACGTCGAAGGGAAGGGAACTCAGGGAGCTGAGGATGCAACAAGGAAATATGTTTTAGCTCACTGTTCTCGATGGGGAAATGTACTGTTTTTACCTCAGGATATTGATGAAAGAGGGCTAGTTTTACACCAAGTTTCTCGTTGAGGGAGTACTGGCGTGAATTAATGGAAGAACGGCCGTTGCAAGGAGCTGCCAATTGACTGGAGCGAAGTGCATTGCGGGAGGATTATAGCCGTCGGTACCCTAATAAACCACTGGGAATCCGACTCGTGAACGTAATGTGTCTTGGTGAGAGGAAGAGCTGTACTGCTTATCCACCGGAAAACCTCCGGTTATGTAGGTAGGTGGCGAGGTGGCGAAATTGGCCCCGAGAGAAGGAGCCGGTGGAATAGCCATTTGGGTTTTTCTCGCGTCGCGAGCATGAGAGACCAGATGAAATCGCCCTGTGTGTGGGAGATAGGTCTCGGTAGGTAAACACAGATGGTCTGATAAATCCGTGTTCGCCCGATTTCTTCCTCGCATCTTACGCTCTTTCTTTCAGGTTTAAGTCCACATAGCTCTTCTAAGGATTTAAGGTGGACCTCCAGATCCTATTAGACTATGTTCCTCCAAAATTACCAAGGGTGATTTGTCATCGAGTTTTGGTGCTACTCTTGCGGCAGCCAAAGTTCTTCCTTGACTCGGCTGCCTGTTTACTTCTACTGTTAATGCTTGGTATTCACAAGGCACTGAATCCAAAAGACTAGAAAGCTCTCTTTTTGCCTGATTGTAGGCTGAGAAAAGGTGATCAAAGATTTCCTCAACGGTAAAAGGAATCATGCAGCCAGATTCAATATTCTTTATTCGGTAGGAACTTTGGAATCATCTTCAAATGTCTTTTCTTGATAAAAGAATTCACCATTAGACAGAGTGAATCTTCCTCGTTACATTAACAGCCATCATACATGAATGCGTTCTTTTAACAATTACTTATAGTAAATTTATATTTTTAATAAGTAGTTCGCTTAACATTAAATTTAATTTCTCTACTTGCATTAAGTTTTTTTACTAATTCTTACATAATTATTTAGTCTTACAATTACTAATTAATAATACAAGTAATTAATACGACACTTACATAATATCAGGAGGAAAGAGTAACTTTTTCTCTTAGGTCCTCAAATATTAATTGGGTCCTTCAATATTAATTTAAATAAAATATATTTCCTCATTTTAATTTATTTAATTCTTTTACAAAGTTTTTATATATTTATTTAATCCTGTAATTGCTGGATCATTGATAATAAGCAATTTACAGATTTAATAATTTTATTTAACATATTTCTTCGATAGAATTTGGCTCACTTAAGAGTTTTAAAATATTAAAAAAGAAGTTTTGTGAGATTAATTTATCATATATTGTTTTGATATTAATCACATATATCTAAATATTTACATAATCAAAACAAATCTATTATCTTAATTATTTACCTATAAAGTTAAACTCATTTGATGGCTAAGTTCAAAAACACGAAACCCGTTCGGAACAAATTCGTTCACAACTTTCCAAATCTCACGATATCTCTCATTTAGGCGAACATAATTACAAATGCTCTTTGTTTTCATCAATTAAACCCGATTTATATTAAATCTATGGAGGATATAAAATTGTAATTGTTATCTAAAGAACTTTACACAAATCTATATTTATTAACTGAAAATGATGATACTCCATTTTCGTTTCTTTTCTAAGTACTTTTCGGATTCCCTTTTCAGGGAATGTTATTTTGTTTTAAAGCTAATCCATTATACGACTTCAACTTTACAATGTGAGTACTACAGTTAGACTACTGAAAGAAGTACACTTGAGAATTAGGCAAAGTGAAAAGGAAAGGTGTGGGATGGGTTATATTTATTTTGGTGTATGATGATGCCTAGAGGTTAGTGATCTAGAGTGATAGAGATTTATAGTTATTTATTGAAACTTTTAGATGTGGGTAAAGTCATGGGGCCACCCGTGAAAAAGTGAAAGTTTTTAAGTATATATGTATATAATGATATGTATATATATGTATATAATGATAAATTCGATTGGCACTACAATTTTAGATAGGAAAAACTCTGGAGCGATTAGAACATTATTAGAATTTTATGGTTGGAATTCGAAATGTAGGTAAGAAAAAGTAAAGATCACTTAGGAGAGAGATGCCAATGGCCATCTCGAGGGTGATGATTTATATCCAAAAGGTGTGAATAAGGTTGAGGTTTGAGGTGTTTTGAGCATGAAACAAAATGGCTGAAAATGAAAATGTTAAATGAATATACGAGATTGACTGCCTTGGCGCGTGAAACCTTTGAAAGACCAGGTAAATGTTGAGAGGGTTATGTGAAAGAGTGATTTAGAAAGAAATTGCTGACATAAGAAAATGAATGATTTTCTGAATGATTTGTGTGCTTGGAAGGGAATCTGATGGGCAGTCCTTATTCCTTTGGATGATCTATAACTACACAAGATTATATAGCACATATATTGTGTTTTCATATAAGCTGGTCTCAAGGAATTAAAGAGAACACAGATATTAAAATTTGCAGTTGTTCTTTCTTCAGCCTTTCTTTTCTTCCGCTTTATTCTTTTTCATGCCAGGAGAAATTGGGATGATGCCTGACTCCATGTTTTGAGCATTTCTTTTTGTAGCTTCAAAAAAAATCTTAGAATAATAGAATATAGCTTAATAATTCAAAATCTAATTTCTATTTTAAATCTAATTTCTATATGAATTTTAAGGTGCTTATTTTAAGTATACCTCTGTTTATGACTATTAAGAAGAATATTTCTGAAACTCTCACAAACCGATTGAATAAGTCATTTGATCTGCAAGCATTGGTAATAGGTTCGAATTCTGGTGAGAATAGACAGGTCAAAAATTCGATCTATAGGAAATGCCTACACTAGTCGATATATCAAGATTGAGGCCTAGGTGCAGACACTTCGGGCCACGTACATCACCACACACAGGCAATTATAACACTGTTATCTCTTAAATCCTTTCTTCCTTCGTATATACAAAATATCAGTCATCCAATCCAGGACTTACCTGGGAAGGAACAGCCTGTGAGTGTTATGTTGTATTTTAGATTGAACCATCTTGTTCGAAGAACAGGAAATTATACTCATAAAATCAATAAAATCTCATCTCTTTCATATTTCGTTATTCTTCTTTTTCAAAAAACTAAAGAAGGCAGCTGGCATAATAAAAAGATAAATGAAACATTTCAAAACACACAAATATAATTAATTATATTAATAGAAACGCTTCCTTTTTATAAGAATCGTGCATAATAAAGATTTCCACAGCTCTTTAATAAATATGTGTAATCTCTAAGTTGACCATATAGGATGTCATTTCTAAATGAAATTAAAAAAATTGGAAATTTACACGTAACTAGAACAACAAATATATAAGGATTGCTATATAATAATAAATAACTTAAATTAAAAGAAATGGTTTAATAGTTGTGGAAATATATATATATACTTAAGTACTTTTCTCAGATATTCATAAGGAGATTGCATGCATGACAAAAGCTCATCAAGAACGTATTCACACGTAGACTGAAGTCGATGGATCATTTTCAGAATATTTCTGAGAGGAGAGCTGCTTGGTTGGAGAATGCTTCTTTTAAAAAGAGTATAGAATAACATGATAGAATAGACTTTGAAACAGTTTGTGAGATGTAGTAATCAGACAAGTTAATCTGTTGAATTTAAAGTGAATCTGAATTCGCAATGTACCAAAAGGCAAAAAGTAATCCTAGGAAGGTATATGGAGGAATTTACTTGCGGAAAATCCATCTCGAAAAAACGGCCATGTACGAGTATCATAGCCGGAAAAGAGTATCTTTACCCAGAATTCTCATTCGAGTAGCGCCCGTGAGTTTCATTTTTTTATATAAATCAAGGTATACTTTGGTAATTACATTTGTACTTAAATTAAAACTAACTTAGCCTCTTTGGTATTTTTTAGTTTGAGTTGGTTCAGATACGCCGTCAAGAAGGATCGCCCGACGTTGACGCCTGCGTTTTGATTCCGCCATAGTTTAGTCTCTTATTTATTCAAAATGAATTAACAGCTTAGAGAATCAACTATTTTAATCGATAGGAATAGCTTGGTAATGACGAAAGCTCGAAGGAGTTTCCTTTTTTCCCCTCTTCCTCCGTTGTTTAGCATCATAGTATGAGGCTTGATGTCTTTATCAAGGAGACGCGACGTTATTATACTAGGAAAGAATAGGGTTCACAACCTCGATAACCATGTTTTCATAAGTTATAGAGTAAACTATCTCGAAATTGTATCCAGCAACACCAATTATATGTTTTATTTTATCAGGACAATGTCCTATGCAATACAAACAGGGCGCTGTATAATTTTGACCAATGTAGAACATTGATTCCAGAATATAAAGTAAATTTCATATTACTGTGAGTCACGTTGGCAAAATTATTTCTTGGTATTTAATAAGAATTTGGGGTATGGTTCTGTAAGGCCAACAAAGTTTGGCACCCATTTTCAAGTTATTTTCCCGTCTCTAGCCCTGCCCGTTGATCGACGCCCCACGCGCGCGCTCGATAATTATTCCAGAAAGGTAGGGGCGAATGAGGCTATTACGTCACAGCACCCGTATAAAAGGACGCTTCCTTCTCGCGAGAAGGAAAAAACCGTTCAAGTCCGTACGGCGAGGACCCTTGCTTTATCTCCTGCCAGTTTGACGCTGACCTGCTGTACGAGTGCTACTAATCTTGGACGTTGACAGCTCTCCATTCGGAAGTCTGAAAGCCGTAGGCTCGTTTTGACTCTTCCTCCCCTCACCTACTTTATGTGTCACTCAAGATTATACCCGTGTAATACGCCAGTCCCTCGGCCTTACCAACTTTGGAATCCCTTGTCACCGGGATCTATCCCCAGCTCCACCGTCGCAATCCGTGGATTCGTCCTGCGTTGGATTACCCTCCTCCGAGGTGTCCCTTCACTGCTCCAGTATCAGGAACTTTGGGATAGTTCGTTCATCTTGCGCCCTTACTAGGCCTGCGAGTAAGTCTTGAGTCTTCCTCCGCATAGTAGGAAAGGGCGTAAGACGGGAGAAGTTATTCCGTGTGCACCTTGTACTCCAGGAGTGAAGCCTATTGTTTCCCCCTTAATTAATATAACGTGAATTCTCCGTAATCGTTCACCCCTTTTATATAACGACTTGGGTCGTTTGTGGCCAAGGTGACTTTAAGTTATTATAAATCTTATTTTTGTGTTTACCAAATATAGATTTGGTATTTATGGCCAAGAAGTTCTTCTCATTAAATTACAAGATTAGAATTTTTTTTGCGTTTCTCTTTCCCTCGCTGATACTCCGGACCTCACCTGGTAACCAACCCTAACCTACGTAGTGTAGCCTAGTTGTGCGACCTTCTGTCTTCCTCGAAGCCAACTCGGCTTTCATTCTTAATAAATATTCTGGCAAACTTGTTAGTTTGCTAGTTATAAAGGGCCGCGTGAAGTGAGTTCCGCGTTTGAATTTACAGGTTCAAATTTATTTAGGAGTTAGTGATTTATCGGTTCTATTGGTAATGCCAAGAAAGAACATACTCATATTTCAAGAGACCTTCTTGTGCAACTTTCTCCTGTAGGTGCCTCGATTACAGTGAAACAAATATATCGGGAGAAAGGCTACTTGAGAAATACCATGGGGCTTCTGCTAGACGCATTCGGACACCGATCTATTATTTTCTGCCCGTGTGATTTTGGCATATTGAATTCCCATTTCAAAATATAATCCTAGTGATTTTTCGTCCCGAAAAAAGGAAGAAAGAGTGATAGTTATTCTTAACAAAAGAATTATAAAGTGATGAATATTCTTAACGACACAGACGAATCCGTCTAATTAACAAACCATTGACTAAATTAATACTCTGATTAGAAGATAAAAGTAACCCTTTACTTACCAGACTCAATTATTGAAATGCCACTAATTCTGTCATCTTTATGAAATTCCAAAATTTCTTAAGTCTATATTCCCTCTTTACTCTTTCCTTGCTGCCTATTTACTTTACTTCTGACCTATGAAATATTTATAACGCTTTTCTTTTGCTAATGAACCACCGAGCCTCAACTTCCCTTTGGATCAAACGATACAAGTCAATTCCGATTAACCTTTTTATTTGCCAATATATCCTTGAAGGAAGTAATTAACATCATTCTTTATTAAACCTTTGTAACCTCAGTTAAACTTAAAGTTCAATGAACATATTTAGCAGAAAATCAATGGCGTTGAACGTGGATTTTACGAGTATCTTGCTTCCATCACGCCAGATATTATTTTTGAAGAAAAGGAAGAAAAAAATCTTTAAAAGCTTCTCCCAAACTTAATTCTCATGGACTATCGTCGATTTATCGATAATTGTTTCGCCATTACCACAGCACCCAATATACAGTTGAATTGTGAAAATAATATGAACTAAGTTTCCTATTTATACTGCTAAGAAAACCTACTCTTCCTAACATTATCTTATTTTATGTCCCAGCAAACGCACTTTCCATTAAGAACTGTTGAAAATTCTCCAAGAAAATTACACCAACATGCGATAAAATAATGTGGGCCTAAAACTGTTCAATTAACTCAATGTTTCTTAATAATAGAGAACTCGCCCTCAACCTCCTAAGCTATCTTTTATACAGTTATTCATGTCCTCGCTTTGAATAAGTCTCCTATGTAGGTAGTATAGTCAGTTACCTTGGAATGAGAGTGTATTTTGCGCTTGGCATTAGAAAGAACCCGTAAAGCACTAAAATAAAATAAAATTCAGTATCTTATTAAGTACCATATGCATGTAAATACAGATAATTTCACCATCATCGCCCATTTTAAAATTTAGAAGTTCTCAATATTTATGGAATAATATATGTATAAATAAATGTTGCTGCCTACTCTGAATTCAACTAGTGTTCAAATCCTTCTATTTTAAATCTACCTTCATTTAAACCTACTTTTTTTCTATCCTTTAATTGAAAAATCGTCCTCCAACGTAATTCGAACCAGCAACCACAGGCATATGAAGTAAGTCGTTAAGCACTTAAACACAAGAGATACAAAGAAAACACAACAGAAACTCATTTAAGAGCTCGGACGAAACAGATGCCTATAAATAATGGCCATAGGTGTTTAACGTGTTTCCCGTCTATATGCGTGTAGTGGGTAACATTTAATTTGAAATTATCCAATATTACACTGAGGCATTTGGATGATGAGTTTGGTAAGGCATAATATTCCGAGAAGATATTTATTTTTCGGCATCACGAGCCGTGCTATTACGCATATATGTATATATATATATATATTTTTGGCCTGTAGATTTTCTTCATAATATTTTTATTAAATACAACTGCGAGTTTAGTGTCAATTATTTCCTTTCGATCTCTCGATTTATCTTATATTCGGATTTTGGTTTTGAGATAATCCATGGATAAGCTCGCCGAAAATTCATTAGAATAGTAGTAGCCATCGAAGACAGGAAACTAGGTTATTTAGACAAATAAATTATTTATTTATTGGTCTGACGCGTTTTGATACACACAGGTATCATTGGTAAAGGTTAATATTAGTAAGTTAATGGATAGGGATAAGGATAAAATAAGAGGAGAAAGTGTGGGAGAGATATAGAACAAGGTAGAAATGATTGTGTAAGTCTGGGATGAGTGGTGTTGATGAGATGAATGAGGAAATGTTTTGATTGTGATAAATGATTTTTAATGAGGCTTTATATGCATCGTTATTTAGACTTGAACAAATATGCGAACACACATATAATGAATAGAAATTCCTAAACACAAAAGCTACACTAAATTATAGGTTTTTGAGACTGCTTAAATACAAAAGGTACTTCGAAATGAATTTTTTTAAGACAGCTTAAAATAGTTACTTTATAATGGGCACATAAGGATTAAGAGGTGCAGGTATTATTATTATTAATTTTGTTTTAATTATTATCATCATCATCACTACTAACTCTATAATTTAAGAAGGGGATCATTGGAGTATTTGAATAATAATTTCATCTTAGTTTGGTTATGAGATGTTTTTTTTCATCAAAGTTATTTCTAAAATTTCTTTTATGTCAAAAAACAAAATGGTGAAGTTTAGAAATAAATAAAAGTATCGGAATTTTGTCAATGTTTTAAAACCCAAAGAATTACAAATGGTGAAGTTTAGAAAATTTATTTTTATATATCTTCTATCAAAATTTAACCATGGCTACTTTTTTTTAGATTTTAAATTGTAATCATAGTAGCGAATTGCAAACTCCCCCTGTAGAGGTGAGTGGCGAAACCATTGCCTGGTTAATAATATAAGCTTGATGTTGAAATATAATGATAATACAAGTTCCTTCTTCACATGTCGAACAGAACTCGGAAGCGCTCCACAATATTTCTTGAGAGCGTAACTTTGGTCATTCCAATATATGAGTAAAGGTACAGCTCCCAGTCTCCGACGTTACACATGTTTTCATATATCAGATGAATCTGCTGTTTGGACTATAATGTAAAGAAGATAACATTATCTTCATTAAGTAAAGGAAATAGAAAAAGTACATTGGCATCAATCACGTAATTTTTTACTAAATACATAATCAAATTCGAAATATATAGATAGTTAATAGTGGTTAATTATCGATTTAGGATCATTACAGCTTCCAGGAGTTAGTGGAACTCAGCTACTTGGATATTATATGATAGTAATTCTAAATAGACATATTTAACTTTGAAAATTTACATTTTTACATTTTAGAATTATAATTTGTAAAATGTTTGTTAAAAAATCAAATATTCGTTTAAGTTTTGGAATCGATACATTAGAAAAGTTTTGGGGAAGTTTTTGATCATTAGAGTTTGGAAAAATGGAAGGTGAAATGTACTGGGAAAATTTTCGGAAATTTGTTATCTAGCTTTGGTTCTGTGAACTTAAAATCAGAATCAGCATTTCAACTAGACAATTACGCCAAGCATACAAAAAATGTAAGAATTGGCTGCATGCAGGTAAAATTAATGTTTTAGAACGAGCTATTCAATCTCCTCACCTGAATTCCATCGAAATTCTTTGGATGAATTTGAAACACATTGTCCAGAAACGAGATCTACGTAACTTCTCTGATTTAAAGAAAATTATTTTTAAGCACTAGAACACAATCAGGTCAATTTCATGTAGAAATACCGTATGAGATTATTCAAAGCGTGTGAAAGGGTTCATTGGCAATAATGTTATGCCACCGGTAATAAACCAAATTTATATGAATGTGTTGTAAAGTTTTGTGTTGTTAATTTTCACTATTTTCCTCAGAAAATATTCTCATTACTCTTTCGCTTTTCTACTTTTAGCAACTTGTGTTAAATAAAGGTATGTAAATTTTGAATTCCTATCAGTGGTCCCTGACACTATTCTGAAACGTCACGCCTACAACTAGCTGACCATCTCTTTTGCTTAAAGAGAAAAATCACGAAACCTTATAGGAGTTGGTTTGCTATAATAGAAAACTATAATTCTGGCCATTCTCGCGGGTCTTCGCCTCGCTAAATTTAAAATAAAATGAACTATAACTTATGTGTCATTGCAATTTGCTATGGGCAATTTTAATAGATCCTTAATCCCTTAGAAAAACATGGTGGAGTTACTCAACCATCTTCATGGTGTCACAGCTACAACTGAGCAACCATCCTTTTGACTAAAATAAAAACACTAAGAAGCCTTTTGTATGAGTTGGATTTACTTTGAAAGAAATTGAGAAAGCGAAAAGAGCTAGTTGAATTTACACTGGATCAAGCCATAAGAAGTGCCAAAACCATGTGACTGAAAAGAAGAAACATCAAAGATGGAGTTGGAGAACCCCAAGCTATGTGATATACATATAAATTGGTTATCTTCTGGTCAACAAATTATTTTCATAGGAAATTTCCCAGTCATCACTAAAATAAAAAAATAAGTATCTGTAGAAAAGGATAAGCTAAAGGATAAAAATTAACATTTGAAAAGTGAAAAGAAAGGTTTTCAAGTCAAGATCCAGAAAATTCTCGTTCCACAAAAGCAACCCCATCTTAACAGAGCAAAGAGTGAAAGTCTCTTTGATCCAAGTAACATCACCAATATGTAAGCGTTGAACAATAAATTGAAGAAACATATGGCATATGCTTTCTGAAAAATCCTAATAAATATAATATTTTCAAAATGTAATTCTCAGAAGAATCACTTAATCTATTGAAAAGCGCAAACACGCTAAAGCAACGAAAATTAAGCAACAAATTGAATTAACATAACAAAACAATCTCATTACAAAGAAACAGATCTCATATTCAGAAATTATAATACAACTATTGAGGTAGCCACCATTATAAAACGATAATGGTATATAATTGCTAAAATAATACTTAAAATAAGAAAATCGCACATATCAGCTATAAAAGAAGTAAATAGTGCAAACATACAAGATATAGAAGAAATTATTAAAAGAACTAAGGAGTACTATGAATAGATTTAGGGAAGAAACAACACCATCGAGGAAGCACAACAAACCAACAACAAACAATAATGTCCCGGCCGTTGGCAAATGAGAATTTGATGTAGCAATTAATCAAATAATTATTAACAAAGTTCCAGAGAAGGACAATATCCCTTCGGACTTAACGAGTACTAAAGGATTCTTGAGATGTTATTTTGGACAATCAATCTTGACTCTTCACTGAATGTTAAAAAAAGGCGATATCCAGGAGCACTTATAGGATGGCATAATTATCCATTTACTCAAAAAATGTGGTAATATAGACCTTACAAACTACAGACAATCATACCTCTCTCGGGTGTATATAACTCTTCACAAGAGTCATTACTTACAGTATGCAAAACAAGCTAGATGCCCAATAACCAAGGGAAGAAACTAAATTCAAAAAAGGTTTCTTAACTACGATTGCCTAAATATTACTCTCAACCAATCATTAAAACAACTTCAGATTACAATATACCTTTCTAGTTTGTATTTGTAGACCTCCCGAAAGTATTTGATTTAATCGAAACTCCAGATGTCATAAAAACCTTGAAGAATTACTGTAGACTTTTGATCTACATTAATATCATAAAACAGATATACGAAACTTGTATATCGTACATAATATTGCTTAAGGATTCAGAGAACTTTCTGTAAAAATAAGGTAAGACAAGGATATACTCTCTCCACAAAATTACTGGTTTCCTTTCTAGAAGAAATTATTAATGTTGTAAAATGGTACAACAAAGAAGATTACCTCAGTCATCAGAGTTTCGCAGATGATATTTTACTCATAGCTGATAACCTAACATGAAAGCAAAAGAGTCAACTAAAAAATAAATCATAAAAAACAAAGATCAGAATAAACCTTTGTTAGGTACATAATCGACTTCATAGACATTACAATTGACAATAAGCAAATTTAAATTGTAATGATATGATAAGATGAAATCTGCTCAGAAACAGTCTAGACTATGAAAATTTGAAAAGGCAAACTTCGTCTTCAAAAGAAAAATGTTACTTCATTGATACCAGTAATTTTCCTATAATCCATGCAGGGTCGAGCTTCCTAGTGTTAAAAAATACTTAAATCTCTTTATATAAAAAAATAATCGATGAATTAAATTACAACGCTTCATCTTTCAAATCAAATACTGAGTAAACATATTTTACAAATAACCACTTCTCAGAGATCCTATTTGACACAATTTATGTACTCCATACCCATTTATAGCAATCATATAAGTTTTGCCTCAGAACTCCCATAGGTAAAGTTAGTAGTTGTAATTTGTTGCTTTTCTATTCAATTTATCATACTCACTTTCATTTAAATTTAAGTTAGGTACATAATCGGTTCACTTTTTTGGTCTACTCAGTTTAGTGTACGACTTTTATTATGCTTTATTTACTATTTCGACTTTCAATATCTTAGTTGTTCGATTTCTAATTAATTTCTTTATTTTTGTGTTGCTATTATTATCCAATAATAGAAATGTTCCATTTTTTTTTAAATTTTAAGATTTCGTTTTCAGTCACTTCATTCAGACTTTTAGTGTTTGCTAATCCTATCGCTTAGAATTCCCTGGTAATCGATGATTAACTCGTGCGTAATAAATATGAATGTATTATACTGTCTTATACTGGCCTGAAATCTGCCATTTCATTAAAGAATAAACTACATCATCACATACGTTTTTAAAGTTATTTCTTCTGAAAAGCTTCAATTTGATATTCAGCAGAAATCCGACCACCGCAAAAATAGTAAAAATTCATTCTTCAAAGGATTAATTATTTTACGTTTCGAGCTAACACGGACATCCTCAGGAAATATTCTAAAATGAGAAATACAGAAAATCTAGTGATAAAATAGTAAAGTTAGTTATTTTAAAATACATAATAATGAGTTGAACAACAGAGTAATCTACGAGTAGATACTAACTTTTAAAGGATTAAATAGGAAGTTATACTCAGTGAGTTTAACCAAGTGGGTAATGTTATTGGATGCTATGGCTTATTTATTTGGTAGTAATTATACAATTAATACTGGATTAGAGCTATGCGCGGAGTTAAGACTTGGGTTTACAGATTTTATATTGAACTCTAAATATCCCTAAAACTTTGATACAATTTGCATTACTTCCATACCAATGTTCAATGATAATATAACTGCTAAAAATGTTTTTAAGAGTTGGCAAGTAATCTTCTGTGGTGTTACTGTATGCTCAATGCGATAATCTTAGTAGTATTGAGCAAATGTTACTTTATGCGAAATATTTCTTCAAACAATAGATTCCGATCAAGTTGGGAAATTATGGCTTGAATCTTTATGTTTGCCGTAAGAGTCAATGATCTTGCTTTGAAATATGTAGCTTCTTATTGAGAGACAAACTTAACAAGTAAAATATTGATAATTTTCGTATTAGAATAGTGCTGTATATGTTCTTGGAAAAGGAAAAGGGTATTGAAATGTATTATGCAACTTATTTATATCGCGGAAGTTAAAAATCTTTTAAAGCACAAAAAATGTGCTATACACATTTTCAATGCTAAAAACTCAATATGGCTTTCAGTGAGAATGTAACCTACAATTATTATCTGCCGTAAAAAAGAAAATTGTGACATAGTTCAGTACCACCAATTTTTACCGTGATATTTATATGATGCGAGATGACAAAAAACCTGGTAGTTTTATATTGTAATAGAAATAAAGGTAGTATGGATAATGCATATAAAATAATACGTAATTCAAACGCAAAATAAACCGCAAGTGAAGAAATTTCATATTTGAATTTGCCATCCAGCTCGTAAAGAGAGTTTTCATCGATTAATTCAATTGTGTGTTGCATTTTATCTCATTAGAACGATAAATGACCAAGAAAATATATCTAATATAGTTAATATAGGATTGAAAGGTTTATTTTGATCGCCATTTGTGGATCGTGGCCACTGTATGTACAATTTCAATGATATTAACTTTTTAAAATGAAGTTGAATTTCATTTTGCAAGACTTATAGATTAGTACCAACAGAAATAGGATAATAAAATTATAAAATTTAATTTTTTATTCAGGAATTCCTACGGATGACCTTTTTTGGTTATTTTCTGTACCATTGTTTTTCACATTCTGCAAGATATACTACAACATTGCATTTAAGCATTGTTGTAGGGCATTCTTTTTACACACTGCACATTTTGTTTGTTTTCCGCCATCTATTCTTTCTATCCTCTACCCTATCAGAGAAAATCGTATGGTAGAAACCACTTGTAAATAAATTTTGGGGCGTCCTGAAGACTTTTTGGGTGCTTTAAATGTGAACTGTACTGTAAGACTTCGGCGTTTGAAGTTCACTATGGTTGGTTCCTCCTGATTCCATGTAAGCTTAATTTTGGTAATCCTTAGGACGAGTTGTTGCTTATGGCGAATTTCCTCCATCTATCCATCCGCGATAATTTTTAAGGTAGTTATAGACAGCAACGTGTTGCATAAGTACCTTGGCGCCAGATTTTCCTCTATTTAAATGCATGAAGTCTTTTCCATGAATGGAGATGACAATTAAGCAGTACATATCTAACATAAGATTTATTTTTTCCTAGATACAACGCTTTCTAGGGAAGACAAGTTCCATCGACCCGAGAATTGAGTTGGGTAGAGACTTCCCTCTATACTTGTTCTTGGTGGATGTATCACCTTTACCAACGTATCACATGAGAATGACTAAAATTAGTTGTGTAGGGTGTCGTTGGGGCCATCTTTACCTCCTTTTGTTTTCTGGGAGCCAGCATGCTTCACCAACTGCATTTAACGAAAGGTTTCAGCGCGGTGTTTACTTGAAAAAGCGAAAAAGATAAAAGGAAAATAAAGACGTCTTCCATCTGACGCGGCAACAACCTCCTGTTATAAGAGCACCAAACAAATCAGTTATTATATACAGTTTTTGAAAAGTGGATATCATATTGAGAGTCGGGGTTTCAAACCATGGTAATATATAGGTTTGGGTGAACTCGAAGTGAGACTCCTTCCTCAAATAAAAGTCATCTAAAAATTATTTCAATATTTTTTTTAACCCAATCAGCCATAGAGTAGGGAAATATTGATATAGTCCCTTCAAAATTGTTTGGCTAGAAAATAAATTTTACTTCCTAGGGCAGACTTGATGACATTTGATGGATCAAGAAGAAATAGGGAGAGTTTGTAGGACAAAACAAATTGCCTGTGAGCAACTTCCCTTTACCTTATTTATCTGCAACATTCATTGAAATAGAATGGAGATTGAGTGTGTTGTCTTGTGGAGAGTGGATAGCAAAGAAAGAAGAGTTGTGATTAGTTATATGTGTAATAAAAAGCTAAATATCTACCCCTCACCTCAGCGCAAGTACGAGTATTAATCGACGTGCCTTCAAGATCTCTGCATGTGCTGAAGTTTTGGTCCAATCTTGCCTGGCATTGAACCCGTCACCTCGACTTTTTTAGACCTACACCGCAACGACTAGGCTAGTGATAGCAAAACTAACAATCTTGCAATAATACAAGACTAAAAAATATTTCATATTTTGGCGTTACTATTTTAACCTTTCAAGTTTATCCCAATAAGGTTTTCTTAGAAGCTAAAAAACATCTAAGAAATTCATACATATATAACTTGACAGGAGAAAATAAAAGTACTTATATTGTCATAACTTAAAATTACTATTTTTCTCCCTTTAAAATTACTCTTACAAATTATCTGTTCATGACTATTTAATGGTCGCTTTCGATACAAAATACAATATTATTCTGCCATCATATTGATATTCCAGCTTTCCTCGTAATTACTTTCCATCTTTATAACATGACCGAATCTTTACATTATTCTTCACTCAAATCTTTTAGATTTTGTCGAAAGTATTCAATATCTGTTCATTTATGATATAATTTTAGGAATCATGTTAGATCTAAAGGGCTTCAACATTTGCACGAGCCTCCCTCACTTGTTTTTATAATCTAAAAGTTCTTTATCACTTAAACAAAGATATCGCGCAATTAGAAAGAGTGCAGCGTAGGGCTACAAAATTAATTCCCGAGCTGAGAAACAGGCCCTATGAGGATAGACTCAGGGCATTAGATTTGCCATCTCTCGAAGGCAGAAGATTACGTGGCCAGCTAATAGAAGTATTTAAAATATTGAAAGGATTTTCAAACGTTGATTATAGGAATTTGTTCGAATTGGATCATAGGGGAAACACTCGGCAACACGGATTAAAATTAGTCAACAAGCGATTTAACACTAGTATAGCCCAAAACTATTTTACGTTTAAAATTACTCAAATTTGGAATAGGCTACCCACCCACGTAGTGGATAGTAGGTCGGTAAATATGTTTAAAAACCGTCTCGACGCGCACTTAAATAGTATAAATATAACGTAGTCTGAGCACAGTAAAGAATAACGTCTTTGCAAAAGGAGTTTGGAGCGGAGGAACAACGAGAGTAAAAATGATGACTAAAAATGATGCCAGCGATTTCTCTTGCATGTGTAGTTTAGATATCCATTTTCTTTTCCGCCTATCCTATAACTAGATTTTCACCACTAGCAGTCGAGGGCTGCAGAAGTTGAGAAGAAAACCTTTCTATCACCCCCCCTAGGTTGAAGTAGTTAATATGCATGACATTGTACACATGTAGATAAGTGTGTACAGTAGATTATATATTCAAAAAAAAAAAAATAATAATAATAAAAAAAAATATATAGCATGTTAGAGATACACTCGTAGATAAGTGTGTATCGTAGTTTCGGATGTAGTGTAGCGGACTAGCCTCGAGCGGACCTTAGGGTCTTTGCTGGTCCTAGATTCTGTAGTTCTGTAGTTCTATCAGAAATTGCAAAATTCCTGTTACACTCGTTACGTCGCTAAACAATAAAGGACAGAAAGATAGGTTTAATGCAGTTAAATATATTTTTAGTGTTTTGAAATAAGAATATGTGTTTAATTTGTAATATCCTTCAATGTTCCTGAGCACTTGCTTTCGGATGACGTCGTTCCTCATGCTAGCCAACACTCGGTTGACGGAGGACCTTAGATCCTCACCAGTGGTCTGACAGACCCTGCATTTCTTGCTCTCAAATTGCACCTGTTAAGTATTCAGTATTGAAGTATTCAATATTTAAGTTACCCCTGAAATATATCTTCTCTTGTGAGCTTAAAGTTTCGAATGTTTATTACTTAAAGGATCTGATTTCTTGCATATATTGTTTCATCTATTATTAATACTATGTATAGTCGAATCTCTTTACAATGTTGATAGGCATTTGCTTCCAATTTATCTATTGTTTATTAATTTGTCTATTATTTTTTGTTTACTAAACATTCAAACACTATGTCATAATAAACTTGTAGCATCTATACCCCGTATCATTTCATCCCTGAAATAAATAAGTGTATAAGAAAATGGATAATATAATATACATAAATCCATACGTGATATTGATAAATGAAGACAACAGCAGTCTTTACAGGTAAGCAGTAAGCAGTATTTAGTGCTAATCAAAGACACCACAGTGGCGACAAGAAATAAACCCAAGCATGAAGTTGGGGTTAGACCCAGTCTACCATAGGCTAATCAATGAAGAAGTCGATCACTCCAGCCAATACAGCAACCATGGTATTGGATATTCCTGTTTCAAAATCATTCCAACTGCAAGAAGATTCATTTTTAGTGTCCAAAAAGATGAGGAAAATGGCTTGTATCTTTCGAAGTTTACCTCAAAGCCACAGGTGTATCCTAGGAGGAACAAAAGCTACAGGCGAATTTGGTTCTTCATATTGCAGGTCGGAAAGTAACAGAAATATTTTGTACATTAAAACCAGCATGTCAGTCATACTAGGACGTTACCACTTGTCCTAATAATTATCTTACACCCAAGCTAATGTTAGGTATGAACGTTTTTTATTCTGCCAGTGTGTCGATGAAATTAGTGAAAAAACAAATAATTTTCTAAGTAGGCTTAAGCGTTTATCCAGTACCTGTGAGTTTATTGATACTTATAATGTCAAAATTGATCAGTTTATAGCCAAATGTAATTCCAATGAGATAAGACAAAAGCTACTCCAAAAAAAAATTTAACCTTAGACAGGGTATTAAAAATTCCTGAGGTATTAGAAGCATCAAATTCACAAACTGAGATAATTTTGGGTAAATTTGGTCTTCACAATTATTCCCATGCTAATGTCAATGAGTTATCAACTTACTTAAAGAAACCACAAAAACAATGGCAAGCTAGCAACAGCAAAATAGCTCAAGGAAAATCTGGTGTTATACAGCATACAAGTAAAACAAACAAAGTGGATAACAGTAAAATACTAAAACATAATTTAAAAGGATAACTAACTAGATATCGTAGACTTCCCAGATGTGGTGAGGTAGGTCATTATCCAAATGACAGAACAAAATGTCATCGACTGAAAAACAGTGGCATTGCTAGGAACGCAAAGGTCACTTTAGTAATTTAGGCAGAGTCTGTAAAGCAGAACACAACATTAATTCAGCTTCATTAATAAATAAATAAGAACAGACAGCAACTATTGGGCAGAAATTTGGATTTTAGATCAATTCCATCTGTAACCACGAAACAAGATTAATGGCAACTTTCATCATAAATAGTCCACCATTTGTCATGCTGGTAAATACAGCTGCTGATGTATCAGTAATGTCAGAACAAGTAGAAGACAATATTCCAGGTCTCTGTATTTAACCTTCTAACAACGTTCTCGAAGATTATATAATTTACATTGTATTAAAGTTGGGGTTTGTCTAAGGTAAAGGTACAATATGATCAACAAACAGCAAATTTGCTAGTCACTACTGTAAAAGCTCAAGGTCAGACACTAATGGGTCTAGATTGGCTAAAGCACATCAAGTAAGATTGGCTAGAGATTTTAAGTATTTTAAGGGTTAGACATGAACCAGAAGTTCCAATAGATGAGACTATATCACAGTTCAAAGAAGTTTTCAGTGAAGGATACGGTACAGTAAAAAATGTAAGATTGCAGCCCTGGGCTATTACATTAGTAGCTATTACATTTATCAGTAGACAAAGCATGATCATAATGCTAGTAGTCTTTTGATAGATAGTTATAACTAACCCATCATAATCAAACACATTGCGCAGAAAATAAAATAAGGTTTTACACTGTCAAAGGTAATAAAAGAACTAATTACCGGATGAGAATCATTACTAACAAGAGAAGATTGTAAACCATTAGGGCAATATAGTCAGAGCTCACCTTTGAACACGATTGCATATTGCGTGGATCCAGAGTAGTTGTTCCTACATCACTCAGAAATCAGGTTCTTCCAGAGTTACCTGCTGACAACTAAGGTATTGTCAGGGGCAAGGCAGTAGCCAGAAGGTTCATATGGTTACAGAAATAGATAGGGAAATTGAGTGTTATATCAAACAATGTACATCATCTGCTATCTATCGTACTGATAACAAACCAGCTTGATTGTATCCCTGAGAATATTCTATATATGCCTCGCATCGACTTAATATTGATTATAAAGTTCCCTTCGTACGATATTCATATCTAATGATTGTAGATGCTTACAGCAGTTGGCCTGAATTAATTCCATTGCAATCAACTAGATTGTGGAGAAATTAATATCGCGAGGGTAAAACCAGATGCCAGTTGAGTTGCACAGAATCAAAAGCTTCGTGGCCTGTGGGACGATACTTTAACCCTCTCTCCTCCTCTTTTTCCCCAGCAGCACAACCAGCCTAGTTATTCCTAACCAGGAAATTAAAATTGACAGATTTCGTAGCAGGTTAGTATAAACAAGAGGGGGGTGGTAGAGCCTTTGGAATAAGAATCTATAAACAAACCCACTGTCCCCTCTTATGGGTTAGATCTAGTTTCACAAAATAAAAGAAATTTCATTCTCTTCGAGAAAAAACCAGAAGAGATCATTAAGGCTAAGGGAGATCACTCTAAAAGTGATGCCCCTAGGAGAGAGGGTTAAACATAGACACTCATCCCCCTTACTTTACCCACAGGGGACAGGTGAGGCATATATATATATATATATATATATATATATATATATATATATATATACATATATATATATATATATATATATATATATACATATATATATATATATATATATATATATATATATATATATATATATATATATATATATATATATATATACGGTGATCTAGATGAAAGAATGGGATCGAGTTAGCTATCGCTAGAAGAAGAAGACCAGCGTCAGTCCGGGCATAATTGTGAAATCGAGCGGAAGTTAAGAAGAAGAATTTCATCCCCAATTCATCGAGTTAGCCTTGAAATATATTGCTCTTGTGAGCTTAGTTTCGAATGTCAATTACTTAAAGGATCAGATTCCTTTCATTTATTGTTTCATTTATAATTAATATTATGTATAGTCGGTATAGAAAATCACTCTTATACCTCTCATGTCAGAGAAACCCGCTATCTCAGTTTTTAAATGAAACCAGATATCCCTCACTATTGAGAAATACCAAAGTGAAGTCCCACAAGTAAAAGTATTCACCTCTTGGTTAACGCTCATCATCAAAAAGCCCCACAAGCGTTACCCAAAGATTGGAATAATCATACCTCCACTGTCGCTTAAATCGTCAGAGCAAGATACATCGACAAGTGCTGCCCTTCCCTCACCTCTAGATCAGCTGGGCGTCTGAGTCAGTGACAACATGCCTTGCACCTAGCCGGATCACCTCCCTTGGGTTTAAATCAGCAAGACGAACAGCTTGGCGTCCAATTCCTCCTCTCAACTGGCTGCACAGTCGCCTCATCTCACCTTCAATCCCTACTCCACTCCATGAGAGCCACTGACAAGGTAATTACGCGTCTGACGTCACTTCGTTAAAGGTAAAACGATTCCCATTTAATCATTGTCTTTAACTAAAATTCCGTACTAAAGTGAATCTTTGCGCGTCAACCATGGTAGAGTTCTCAATTGCGTATTTATTATTATTAAGACCTTCTTATTATACCCGTTGTAGATTTAAAGTTTTAATATTTCATTTTTTTTTAATTAAAAGTATATTTTGGGCTCTAGTTGTTTAACTAAATCCTCAAAACGTTGCACATGGCAATATATCTCCTCCCTGGCTAAAGAATCAAATCAAAAGATAAAGATAAATAAGAAATATAGGAATCTTAGAGAAAAAAAGAACTAAGTTATTTACGTACTGATCAAACGCACGTACATACTCGGCCTTATAACACACAATACATCAACCAGCATAATTAAGGAAATTTCGCAAATTTTTTGCTGTAGAAGGATTGCCAGAACATATTATATCAGATAATGATCCATAGTTTTGATCTCGGGAACTCAGAGATTTTTCAAAAGTAAATGTATTTATCACATACAGTCATCCTCTTGTCATCTCGCCCCAAATGGGAAAGCTGATTGATTTGTACAAACTTTCAAGCAACATATGAAATGTACAAATGCAAACGGTTCAAACTTACATGCTATGATCAGTAAGTTTATCTTATCCTACAGGACAACTCCAGATGGAAAAACGGGCATTTCACTATCCCTTTTATTAATTGTGAAGAGGATCAGAACTAAGTTAAACTTGATGTTACAAAATTTGATTAGTGAACAGTAAAGCAAAGCCTGGAAACCATTTATTGCTCTTGGTAAAGTCAGAGAATTTAAACTATCATCCAAGTAATGGTTAGATCATAAAATACATCAAACAAATGGTTGTCAGAAACTAGTGAAGGTCAAGTGTGTAATATGCACTAAAATGTTAATGTAAATGGGCTAGAAGCCCTCTTGCACATTATACTCATAGAACTAAGCTCATTTACGGAACATAGTAGTACACAGCAACATTTTTTTTATTATTGGTTAACAGCCAATACATCCTACAGTTCCTTTGAACCAAAATCCTTTTGCACACAGAGTTCTTCCTGATAGGACAACTAGAAATATACTTTCTTTTTATCAGGGGGATAGGGATGTTAAGTATTCATTATTCAAGTATTCAATATTTAAATAAGCCTTGAAATATATTCCTCTTGTGAGCTTACTTTCGAATGTCCATTATTTAAAGGATCCGATTCCTTTCATTTATTGTTTCATCTATAATTAATATTATATACATATAATCGAGTCTCTTTACAATGTTAATAGGCATTTGTTTTTAATTCAACTATTGTTTATTGATTTGTCTTTTGGGGGGTTTAGTAAGGCGTTGAACAATATGTCGTAATAAACATATAGTATCTACACCGCGTATCATTTAATCCCAGAGTTTAGAAATACATAATACTACATAATAAATCCATAAGTGATATAGATAACTACAAACAACTGTTTTCTGTACAGGAAGGCAGTATTTAGTTGTACTCAAGGAAACCACCGCACACAAATGATGTGGTCGAAAGGATTGAGGTCGGGTAACTGCGGGGCCAAAGGGGTTGCGCTCGGAAGTTCATGTTCAACCCCAACCACTTATATACCGTATTTTAGCGGTTTCGACCAGGACAACGTTATGATAAAATATGTAGTTTGCCTTCTTAGTGATCTTTCTCACCAAGGGCTCGCGTTTACATTACAAGAATCCTTCACCTTTCGAAGTTATGACGCGCTAAGCATCATCACGGAGGCTGATTGCTTGATCCTGGACACATAACGGACCTAGAAGACGTCCTAGCCAAAGCATACTACGCGGTCGTTCTGATTTTCAAAGACAGGATCGACCGTAAATTTATTTTCTTCAGAATAAAGCGAATTCGATTGCAATGACACTTTGAGTCTTTGAAAAAGTAACGACAACGCTCCCGACGTTGTTCTTGCATACGGATGCTGAACAGAGGACTTTTCACGCACCCCAAGCTCTTGCCGGCTTAGTCCTTGTCCACTCAACCTCAAAGTGGCAACCGAGATTTTATTCTTTATTTAAATTTCGTAGCACTTTCAAGGGCCTTTATCACAACCAAACAGGTGACAACTTCAGGTCTGACTGAACGATGTCGATTTTTATTTTGAGACTAATATATTTTTTAATTTTTTTCCAACCTAGTAGATTTCACCTTCAAATTATGATTCAAACATAGTAAAACAAAATTTAATGTTTTATTACTTCTATTGATTTTCCTTTGTGAAAAATGGCATAGTCTGACAAATTTGGCTATAAATATAGTTTCCTTATTTCTTGTCCAAAAAATACAAGGTATTTAACTTGATCTGAAAGACAAGGACACCCTCTATATTTCGTTACAAAGCTTTTACAAATTGGAATAGTAGGCCAAGTTATATATATTGTGTTAATAAAATAACTCTTTTAGATTTATAACACCTTCTAGACGAATATTTTGGCCCTTTTTTAAGTTTATTCTTACTAGGCCATTGTTTCTGAGAAGTATAAAAATTCCTGGACCTTCTCTCCCAATCACTTCCAAACAAGTAAATTTGATATAGCCTGTCTCTTCTTCAAGTGTTAGGCAAATTATTTTCAAGCCCCCCCTAAATCATTAGTTACGATATTTGTAATCCAATTTGTTTAATAAAACACACAAACTTATCATATGTCCTCCATGATTATTGAATGTCCAGGTGGATTTAAAGTTTATTCTTACCATTAAGTAAAAGAATCTCTTAAGAACTTCTCCTAGAAGAGTCACTAAACACTTTTTATTCTTTAGGGATGTCACTTATCGCAAATCTTTTTCTTAGTCCTCTTTGAACTTGAAAGAAATCAAATGATTTTCCTGAGAAATAAGCAACGATATCTTTACCTAATTAACGATTTCAAATGAATGCTCAACCAAGAGCTAACAGAATTTTATTCAATTCTGGAACCAAAAAGCCCCCTAACTTCTTTACAATGTCTAATTTCCCCTATAGATGATTTAATTAATGATGGTGAAATTCAATAATTTATTTATTTCCTCTACCATAAGTAAGTCTACATCATCATTGGTATTACTGCTTTCTAGATCAGAACTTAAATGTATGTTATCAAGATTTATGGTAGTGTTGCGACTAGTATATTTGGTCCATGGTTATCAGGCTAGAAATCAGATAGAAGAATTGTGTAGAAGATTTTTCTTATTCTGGGAGTGTGTCTATGCACATTACATGGGCAAAAGTAACAGTTATGGCCTAATTTCGGTAGTTCTATTCATATCATCGGAACACCAAAACAGAAAAATTTTTGTACCTTTTTACCATTTCCTTAGTTTTTTAGAATAAATTGATTACAGTTTATAAAGAGCCCATATCCTTATCTTGGACTCCAAGTTTCACTCCAAAAGTTGGACGAGTAAGGTTTTTTCACAAAGAATAAAGTTTCTTTGGTGTTTTCTAAAAGCAAATTCACGACAAATGGAACTACAAATGTCCCTCCCGCTTCATATCCTCTGGTATTCAATTTTTTTTTTAACATGTTTGAGGTCTATAAAGTAAAGAATATGAGATGACATTTTCGTCATACGAATATCGGACAAAACGGCAAAATTAATTTTAAAATAAAATACACCTCATACGATGAATCTTCATCATTTACGAAACAAAGTGTTGAAATCAATAGAAATTAAGTATGAAAGGATTTTTCGGCCTTAGTTATCTGTAGTTAGTACCTTTTTCATCCAAAAAATAGAACGTCAGCAAGCCTTAACCAGTATATGTTTTGCAAGATACGTTTCATATTTTTCCTGTATTTCTTTCCTGAAAATATGATGGAGAAAACGTTTAGCATGAGAGCCGGAGCGGCAAAATCAGAGCAGAATTGCGCGACGGAATGAATGCTAACAGACCTATTATGCCAAACATCTCACCGGAAAATGTATGTAGACATACTGAAGTTATATGTATTTAATATCCTGCAAACTTCCAAAGACTTGTTGCCTATGACCACTTTCATATAGTCAAACATTGTCTGAGAATGTGATTAATGGACAGTGAAAAAGATGCCTTAATAATTTGCACATATTACCTTTGGGAACATCTCTGACGAAGTAATATGTGTAAAACTCTTGAGCTATCGCTCACAAGAGTGTTTATTGCAAAAAATATTCATCATTAATCGTAATATTAGTAAAAATAAATATAATGTTCGTGATAAAAAACAAATAATAACGATAATACATAAGATAATGATTATAATAATTGTTAAAATTAAATTTAACCTAAAATAAAATGAAGGCTACCTACTAATACTGCTAATGATATCTATCGCGAATTTCCCGTTTAATTTTTAATTAGGAACTTGGTCACTGAGAACAATTTGAACCAGAAACTGCGAGATGAAAAATTAAATTAGATTTTAAATGAAAAATAATGGCTGTAATATAAACTTAGTAAACGAATCAAAAACTCGACTTAATTGCTCTAATATAATGTGGTGTTAAATATCCTATTCACAGTGCCTAAGTATAATATTCCTAAAGGATCCTAATTGGTAGCTATTATTCCTCAATGACAGCTAAATATATACTTAGCCTTTGTCTGGTCATTAATCTTGATATTACAGCGAATAAATGGCCTATTTATCCATTAATATTTATGAAACTTAAATGAAAATAGTTAAGTTATTATCATACGGCTTTACACGTCGTATGAACCAAAACTTGACAACTCGCGGCAATTTTAACAGATATTCAACGGGGTCTGTATTTACGTCTTGACACTGAGTCGTAGAAGCAGAAAAAAAGCTGCTTCTCGGTACACCAGGATCTGTGCTAGGTGGCATCTCGAAACACTACACTTTCGCAAAACGCAACGACAACCACTTATTAAAAGTTAATTAACCTAAGTCCTTATTACTACTACTCCTAACTTACTTTAATATAACAAATAAATGTGTATGTTCAATTTCCACTTTCATTTTCGGGAGTAAAAACATATTTACGTCATCCTGCAGCCGAAGAGAAGATTAAAAATTATTGTAATAAATTATTCATGCGTCTCTAATTTTCATCAATCTAATCTTTGATTCCATTATTTATTAACACAATTAACATTAATAACCCCATATTAGATTATTTCTCCTTCCCCTGTTATTCCCTTGCCTTTTTACGATTCGCAGACTCACGGAAGAATTATTCTAAAGCAAATTCTCTACGGCAATTAACAGTTAGATGTCACCAAGTTCTTTCAGTGTTTGCCACTGTTGTTACGATTTCATGGCGGCATATCGCTTCTTCCTATTGTCCTTCCTGGACTCTTGAGACAGTGTACTTACTAGTCCCTTCTTATTAAAGTTTTCGGGTTCTGTATTAAGATTTTTTAATTCAGAAGGTTTGGTCTTTGCTTTCATAGGTGAGACGCAGGATTTAGAGATTATTAACATGGGATCGGATCTATAATTTTTAGCATTTGCTACGGCTCCGTACGCATTTTGCGAAACAATACAAAATATGTAAAGGTCAAACAGTTCTTCACTGTGCAATACCGCCCTTGGATATTCGATAGTACCCAACTCCTTCTCTTTTAAGCCTCAGTCTTTCAATTTATTAATTATTTCAATGGCAAGATCCTCTTCCCACCCCAACTTCCTACTCCAAGTTTCCTGGACTAGCAGCTTCATGGGAGTAATTAACGAGGAGCCAACCCCAAGGGATAGAATACTTTACTTATATTACTTAAAAGAGTTCTCTTACTCGTGGCCGCATGCCATTTAACGATATTTACTGAAATAGTAACCTTATTATAATTCGAATATATTCCCAATATTTTTTCATTTCCATCCACATCATTGCCTATTATATTGTTTAACTGTGTCGAGTTAGTTTTCCAGCTTTGTAACGGCATATTGGCTTCTTTTAATAACTCCTTAGTAACAGTATACAATTTAATTAATGACCTTTCATCTTCCTCCGTTCCTAACAGATTGTCGCAATACAACGCCGACTTTATGCGGTCAGCTTTATTACTATTTTTCGCTTGATTATTCAAATGATTACTAATGTCATTTTTAGTAGAAATAGTAAACTAGTAGCTCCAAACAATACTGATTTAAATCTATAAGTATCCATTGGGCTATCTCTTTCTAAAGGGTCACTTGGCCAAAGGAATCTCGTAAAATTACAACCTTATTCCTGCAATCATATTCTAAGGAAAGCCTTACTTATATCTGTTGTATAAGCATATTTATTTGTCCGGAATCTAATCAGAATGTCCATTAATTTATAAGTTATAGTAGGCCCGGTGTATAGACCATCGTTTAGACTAGTACGACTTTTTACTTTCGCACTACAGTCGAATACTACTCTTAATGGAGTGGTTTTACTCTCCCCTATTACGGGTAGGTGCCGTAAGTAAAGCGTGTCTTTAGTTACTTAAGCACTAGTTACCTTTTCTATAAATCCTTTCTCTACATGCTCTTTAATAACATTATCATATTTTTTGATAATATTAGCATTGGACTTTTTTTCAAACGTGTTTTTAGCTTGTTTTCAGCTAATTTGTAATTGTTTGGTAGGTTTTGGTGGTCGGGTTTCCAGGGCAGTTTAACCAAATACTTTTCCTCCTTAAATTTTACTGTATATTTTGTATTGATCTATCGCTACCTGTTCTTCATAACTAATTGTTTCTAGTTAAACCCTATTGTATCCAACTTCCACAAATTTGTCAGATCAGGACAATTATTGGAGGGTAGTACACCTATATTGGTCACTAAATTTACCTGTGCTTCCTTAGTAAATGGCAAGTATTTATTAGAGAGGTTTCCATGCAATACTACACCTTCCCTTGTTTTGAGGAAAGTCTTACCTTTCAGTTCAACCATGCCCTCTACCAATTCATTATACTGGTCCGCTTCTACCAATAAATCCACATTCCTTATCAAATCTCCCAAATCTCCCGAAGGACCATATCGCGAACTTCTTGTTTAATATTTGACTATGAACTTGGTCACTAGGAACAATTTCAGAAAGAAACTGCGAGAAGAATAATTAAATTAGATTTTAAATGAAAAATAATGCCTGTAATATAAACTTAGTAAAAGAATAAAAATCTCCACTTAATTGCTATAATATAAGGTGGTTATTAAATATCCCATTCACAGTGTCTAAGGTTAATATTTCTAAACGATCCTAATGGGTAGCTATTATTACTAAATGACAGCTAAATATATACTTAGCCTGTGAAATGGTGATTAATTTTGATCTTGGATTCAAATAATGGCCTAATTATGCATTAATATTTATAAAACTTGAATCAAAATAGCTAAGTTATTATCATACGGCATTTGACGTTGTATGAACCAAAACTTCACAACTCGCGGAAATTTTAGCAGATATTTACGTCTTAACACTGAGTCATAGAAGCAGAAAAAAAGCTGCTTCTCGGTACACCAGGATCTGTGCTAGGTGGCAACTCGAAGCACTACACTTTCGCAAAACGCAACGACAACCACTAATTAAAAGTTTATTAACCCAGGGCATTATTACTACTACTCCTAACCTGATTTAATATAACAAATGAATGTCTATGTTCAATTTCCAATTTCGTTTCCGGTTTTAAAAAATTATTTACGACAATATCAATAATAAAAATGAATTGCCATGAAGAGAGGGTAAAACTTTCACCTACAGTTGAGTCTACATAAGAGACAGAGAAAAAATACCATAATAGCCTGATTAGAAAGTGAATAGGGGTAAAAGGATGATGTTCAAAAGAGATAAAGCCTGTCTCCCCCACATTAATTTCTAGATTTTTGCTCCGATGAAGGAAATAGGGCGTATCACTCTTCTTGATACCAACTGTATCTTTCTCCACAGGGTACTTTTCCCTTGCGAAGCTTCAAGGCAACGACAATAAACAATAGGTTGATGGTATAATGAAGTGTTGGTAGTGGAATGCAACAATAATGGGCAAATATTTTGCTATTTACTCACACCATGACGATAAAAAAACTATTAATTATAAAATACATAAGTATAAAATCTCAACTGAAACTAAACAAGAAAATTATGTAAATTCAAATAATGCTTTACAAATTAGTGAAGGAATACATCTAATTTATATATTCTTTTCCACATATTAATAATGTGATTGCATACTTCCCAAAAGCTAAGACAGGAGCGCCTAACACGTACCCTGAGGTCAGTGGATGTCTTTAATGATATTTGCTAATATCTGTCAAGGCAGCTGATTGGTTGGAGAATGCTGCATACGAAAAGTCTATTAAATAATACAGTCTACTTTGACAGCAGTTTATGAGATGTAGTAATTAAGGAATGGAGGAGTGTAGAGTGCCAAAAAACAATGAATAAATGTTATGACCAATAATTTTCCTTAACCTGCAAAATAATTGCATTGTACCAAAAGGCAAAAAGTGATTTGAATTATATGTAAATGTTTGCTTGAGCGAAATACATATATAGTATAAGACAATGAATCATAAACAAAGAGCCCTTAAAATGATTAAAATGGAAGAATGAGGTAAGTATAATAATATATGAAGAGGAATGTAGTTCTTAGAAAAAATCATGATTCCAGCCTCTTAGAATTCATCAATCAATTTTACTATTTTTAACCATTTTCATTCGTGCTTATTTTTTCGAAAGTTCTCTTTCGTTTTTTTTTCCAGGATTTATTTGATTCATAGATACTGTCAGACAAAAAATGTATAACTAAGATAACTCTTTTGATTTATCATTATTGTATTTTATGTCCTTCTTTCACCAATAAATTTTTATCTCGAACATCCCACGCTTTATTTTCATTCGGTAATATTGGTTTATTTACTCAGGTTTATTATATTACTGTTTTCAATTGACCGATTTTTTGAGCCCAGATTTTAGCTCTCAATGCTTATTCAAACATTCATATATCAATATTCGATTAATTTATGTTGAAATTCTAATAGATTTCCTGAGTTTTCATCTTTATGTGCATGGGGTACATACTAATGATTGTTCATGCTAATATACACAGAAATACAGATTAGGAACGAAATTAATATTCACATACAATAAGATGGGGGGAGAAATTTTTACAGTGATGTCTATTAAAGACGAATATTTTCAAAGATGTCAAAGCAATTGGTTTTGAATAAGGAATTCAACTTAACAATTATCAGACGTATTAATATAAAATTATGACCATATATTTACTTCTTCTATGTCTTGGAACACATTTTAAAAGCCAAAAATATGCCAATGTACATTAGTCGCACCTAAAATTTTATTCTAGTGAGTTAAATGTTTCTCAATTTTCAAGATAATTTTTTGGATTTCTTGTTGTTATATTTGACCTGAGCAAATGGCTTAGATATTGTATATTTCAATTATATTTTGTTATATCCATTCTCGTTTTCTAGATTAGTCAATATTGTTTTGTTAACTATTACGATTTATATCAGCATGACACAAGATAGGAAGGAAAAATGAATTAAAGCGGAGGTAGGAAGATGAAAAGAAGAAACTTATCCATAATTTATTTCCTATTCCGTTTGTTCAAATCATGTCGTCAGTTCTGCTTTAAGTGCTATTCCTTAGATTACGTTCCTTTATTTCCTCCAAATTTTCCTTACCTCGCTCTCTTCAACATCTGTTTGCTAGTATCTTTGCCTGGCAATCTCTCTCTCTCTCTCTCTCTCTCTCTCTCTCTCTCTCTCTCTCTCTCTTTTGTAAATTTAAAGTCTCTAATATAATCTCTTGATGACATCAAGGATAAGGATTTATTCTACCATTTAAGATTTTGTTCAGGAGATTAAAGCTGTAAAATTAAGGATTTTTCCTTTTATATTTATTGCTGCCTCAACCTACAGTGAGAGTAATTTACTGTAGTAAGTGAAACCCTTTCTGGAGAGTAAAACGTAATTATGCGTGTACTTTTTTGCGCGCGATCGCGAAGATTATACATACATAAATCTCAAGGTGTCAAACATGAAAATCAACGCGAGAAATTTCTCATCGCATTAATCCTAATATCCTGAATACGATTATGATAACATTAAGGAAATACATCTGTGCTTTATCACCTACTTCGAAGAGGTAAGGCTCTATCGTTTTACGCAAATTATATCCTATTCTTTTCGCCTCTATTTCTCTCCACTTTTCTTTGTTACTCCTTTATTATTAATTATATTTTTATTAATTTTATCCATGTTTCTTATCCATAACTCGTAACTTCTTACACTTTTTCCCCACCTTTCCTTCCCCCCTACTGCCAGCGTTTTATATATATATATATATATATATATATATATATATATATATATATATATATATATATATATATATCAGTATGTTAGAGCTAAATTTGACGATATTCCGAAAAGAAAACGCAATATCTCCTTTAAAAATGAATGTATATTAAAAGTTCAAACAATTTCAGCTAGATTATTACACTTTAATCGAATTCGTCACCCTCAGCTTCCAAAATGACCTCAAAATGGCTTCGGAACGAAGCGCAAGCCTTCCTCACTGTGTCTCTGGGAAGATCTTCGAACACCTCTTTGAATTTAGCAAATAGCTTTGCTTTGGTGTTTCAGACCGAGTGGTTGGTTTCTTTCTCAACGGCGTGCTAGTTATAGTGAGTACTGTGGTTAAAATCGGAGCACTTGTAAGGCATGAAAGTGGTTCTGTTGAAATCGTTGAAATTCGTCAACAAGAAGTTCTGAATAGTTCAGAACAGACTTACTACAGCCAGAGATTAAGCACTGTATCCAGCAGCTACATATAGCCTTCTATATTAATTCTAAGACACTGCTCAAAGATGTTGGGCTGCATGGCGTAACCATCACTGTAGACACCCAAAGGCCATTAAGGGGCGGGGGAAATTGGTCGTCATGATACATAAAAGATCACCTCGTTAGTTTTGGGTAGTGTGGAGCTATTCCTAGGAGAATTTCTTTTTATCTGATAAGAAAAGATGATTCCCGGATCAACAGGAGATTTTTAGTCTTGTTAAGGATGTTATTTCACTTTGCTAAGGGGCTTACTTTGATTTTGGCTATCATAATTTGACCCTTGTGCCTATTGCGCGAGTGGGAGCGAAGGTCAACATTCAGGCAAGAATGATCTGGGCAAATTCAAGACATAGCTCTTGCGCGAAATCGGGGATTTTCTTGCTGGGTTTCTACATTATATTTTCCTGTAATTTTTGGATGAAATCCGTTGAGGAAATGCAATCAAAATGCCTGCTGTGTAACTGCTTTCTGTCCATGGCTTCATTCAAATCTGCGTCATCAAGCACTCCTCGATTGATGACACAGGTTCTAGTCCACTCCTTTTTTAACCTTCATATAACGATTAAAATAGTTTTCCCCATTTTCTCAGTTTCTAAGTCTCCCATTTTCTTTCTCAAGCTTTTAAGGGTCGCATAATATTTTCCTCAGCGTTTTACAGGGTTTAAATACCACTTTTTCTTTCCTTGGGTTATTAACAACATCTATTGTATATCACATGACATGTGGTTTTCCCTTAATATATATATATATATATATATATATATATATATATATATATATATATATATATATATATATATGTATAATCTTTGGGATCGCGTTCAAAAAAGTACACGCATAATTACGTTTTACTCTCCAGAAAGTGTTTCACTTACTACAGTCAATTACGCTCACAGTAGGTTGAGTTAGCAATAAATATAAAAGGGAAAATCCTTAATTTTACAGCTTTAATCTCCTGAACAAAATCTTAAATAGTAGAATAAATTATTATCCTTGATGTCATCAAGAGATTATATTAGAGACTTTAAATTTACAAAAGAGAGAGAGAGAGAGAGAGAGATTGCCAGGCAAAGATACTAACAAACAGATGTTGAAGAGAGCGAGGTAAGGAAAATTTGGAGGAAATAAAGGAACGTAATCTAAGGAATAGCACTTAAAGCAGAACTGACGACATGATTTGAACAAACGGAATAGGAAATAAATTATGGATAAGTTTCTTCTTTTCATCTTCCTACCTCCGCTTTAATTCATTTTTCCTTCCTATCTTGTGTCATGCTGATATAAATCGTAATAGTTAACAAAACAATATTGACTAATCTAGAAAACGAGAATGGATAAAACAAAATATAATTGAAATATAAAATATCTAAGCCATTTGCTCAGGTCAAATATAACAACAAGAAATCCAAAAAATTATCTTGAAAATTGAGAAACATTTAACTCACTAGAATAAAATTTTAGGTGCGACTAATGTACATTGGCATATTTTTGGCTTTTAAAATGTGTTCCAAGACATAGAAGAAGTAAATATATGGTCATAATTTTATATTAATACGTCTGATAATTGTTAAGTTGAATTCCTTATTCAAAACCAATTGCTTTGACATCTTTGAAAATATTCGTCTTTAATAGACATCACTGTAAAAATTTCTCCCCCCATCTTATTGTATGTGAATATTAATTTCGTTCCTAATCTGTATTTCTGTGTATATTAGCATGAACAATCATTAGTATGTACCCCATGCACATAAAGATGAAAACTCAGGAAATCTATTAGAATTTCAACATAAATTAATCGAATATTGATATATGAATGTCTGAATAAGCATTGAGAGCTAAAATCTGGGCTCAAAAAATCGGTCAATTGAAAACAGTAATATAATAAACCTGAGTAAATAAACCAATATTACCGAATGAAAATAAAGCGTGGGATGTTCGAGATAAAAATTTATTGGTGAAAGAAGGACATAAAATACAATGATGATAAATCAAAAGAGTTATCTTAGTTATACATTTTTTGTCTGACAGTATCTATGAGTCAAATAAATCCTGGAAAAGAAAACGAAAGAGAACTTTCGAAAAAATAAGCACGAATGAAAATGGTTAAAAATAGTAAAATTGATTGATGAATTCTAATAGGCTGGAATCATGATTTTTTCTAAGAACTACATTCCTCTTCATATATTATTATACTTACCTCATTCTTTAATTCTAATCATTTTAAGGGCTCTTTGTTTATGATTCATTGTCTTATACTATATATGTATTTCGCTCAAGCAAGCATTTACATATAATTCAAATCACTTTTTGCCTTTTGGTACAATGCAATTTTTTTGCAGGTTAAGGAAAATTATTGGTCATAACATTTATTCATTGTTTTCTGTACTCTACACTCCTCCCTTCCTTTATTACTACATCTCATAAACTGCTGTCAAAGTAGACTGTATTATTTAATAGACTTTTCGTATGCAGCATTCTGCAACCAATCAGCTGCCTTGACAGATATTAGCAAATATCATGAAAGACATCCACTGACTTCAGGGTACGTGTTAGGCGCTCTTGTCTCAGCTTTTGGAAAGTATGCAATGACATTATTAATATGTGCAAAAGAATTTATAAATTAGATGTATTTCTTTACTAATTTGTAAAGCATTATTTGAATTTATATAATTTAATTTTCTAGTTTCAGTTGAGATTTTATACTTTTGTATTTTATAATTAATAGTTGATTTTCATCGTCATGGCTTGCGTAAATAGCAAAATATTTGCCTATTATTGTTCCAGTCAACTACCAACACTTCATTATACCATCAACCTATTGTTTATTGTAGTTGCCTTGAAGCTTCGCAAGGGAAAAGTACCCTGTGGAGAAAGATACAATTGGTATCAAGAAGAGTGATACGCCCTCCTTCCCTCATCGGAGCGAAAGTCAAGAAATTAATGTGGGGCAGACAGGCTTTATCTCTTTTGAACATCATCCTTTTACCCCTATTCACTTTCTAATCAGGCTATTATGGTATTTTTTTCTCTGTCTCTTATGTAGACTGAACTGTAGGTGAATGTTTTACCCTCTCTTCATAGTAATTCATTTATATTATTGATATTGTCGTCAATAATTTTTTAACACCAGAAAAGAAATTGAAAATTCAACATAGATATTCATTTGTTATATTAAAGTAAGTTGGGAGTGGTAGTAATAATGACTTAGGTTAATAAACTTTTAATGAGTGGTCGTCGTTGCGTTATGCGAAAGTGTAGTGCTTCAAGTTGCAACCTAGCACAGATCCTGGTGTACCGAGAAGCAGCTTTTTTTCAGCTTCTACGACTCAGTGTCAAGACGTAAATACAGACCCCGTTAAATATCTGTTAAAATTTCCGCAAGTTGTCAAGTTTTGTTCATACGACGTGCAAAGCCGTATGATAATAGCTTAGCTATTTTGATTCAAGTTTCATAAATATTAATGCATGAATAAGCCAATTATTCGCTCCAATATCAAGATTAATGACCATTTCACAGGCTAAGAATATATTTAGCTGTCATTTAGTAATAATAGCTACCCATTAGGATCGTTTAGAAATATTTTACTTAGACACTGTGAATGAGATATTTAATAACCACCTTATATTAGAGCAATTAGGTAGAGATTTTTATTCTTTTACTAAGGTTAATATTACAGCCATTATTTTTCATTTAAAATCTAATTTAATTATTCTTCCCGCAGTTTCTTTTTAAAATTGTCCCTAGTGACCAAGATCATAATTAAAAATTAAACGGGAAGTTCGCGATATGGTCCTTCGGGAGATTTGGGAGATTTGATAAGAAATGTGGATTTATTGGTAGGAGCGGATAAGTATAATAAATTGGTAGAGGGCATGGTTGAACTGAAAGGTATGACTTTCGTAAAAACAAGAGGAGGTTTAGTATTGCATGGAAACCTCTCTAATAAATACTTGCCAGTTACTAAAGAAGGACAGGTAAATTTAGTGACCAATATAGGTGTACTACCCTCCAATAATTGTCCTGATCTGACAAATTTGTGGAAGATGGATGCAATAGGGTTTAACTTGAAACAATTAGTTATGAAGAACAGGTAGAGATAGATCAATACAAAATATACAGTAAAATTTTTTGAAGGAAAGTATTTGGTTAAACTGCCCTGGAAACCCGACCACCAAAACCTACCAAACAATTACAAATTAGCTGAAAACAAGCTAAAAACAAGTTTGAAAAAACTGAAGTGCAATGCTAATATTATCAAAAAATATGATAATGTTATTAAAGAGCATGTAGAAAAAGGATTTATAGAAAAGATGACTAGTGCTGAAGTAACTAAAGACACGCATTACTTACTCCAACTCCCCTTAATAAGGGAGAGTAAAACCACTCCCTAAAGAGTAGTATTCGACTGTAGTGCGAAATTAAAAAGTCGTACTAGTCTAAACGATTGTCTATACACCGGGCGCACTATAACTGATAAATTAATGGACGTTCTGATTAGATTCCGGACAAATAAATATGGTTATACAACAGATATAAGTAAGGCTTTCCTTAGAATATGATTGCAGGTAGAGGGTCGTAATTTTACGAGATTCCTTTGGCCAAGTGACCCTTAAGAAAGAGATAGCACAATGGATACTTATAGATTTAAATCAGTATTGTTTGTAACTACTAGTTCATCATTCCTACTACAAATGACAGTAGTCATCATTTGAATAATCAAGCGAAAAATAGTAATATAGCTGACCGCATAAAGTCGGCGTTGTATTGCAACAATCTGTTAGGAAGGGAGGAAGATGAAAGGTCATTAATTAAATTGTATACTGTTACTAAGAAGTTATTGAAAGAAGCTAATACGCCGTCACAAGGCTAGACAACTAACTCGACACAGTTAAACAATATAATAGGAAATGATGTGGATGGAAATGAATAAATCTTGGGAATTATTTGGAATTATAATAAGGATACTATTTCAGTAAATATCGTTAAATGGCATGCGGCAACGGGTAAGAGAACTCTCTTAAGTAAGATAAGTAAAGTATTTCATCCCTTGGGGTTGGTGCCTCGTTAATTACTCCCATAAAGCTGCTAGTCCAGGAAACTTGGAGTAGGAAGTTGGGATGGGAAGAGGATCTTCACATTGAAATAATTAATAAATTGAAAGACTGAGGCTTAAAAGAGAAGGAGTTGGGTACTATCGAATATCCAAGGGCGGTATTGCACAGTGAAGAACTGTTTGACCTTTACATATTTTGTATTGTTTCGCAAAATGCGTACGGAGCCGTAGCAAATGCTAAAAATTATAGATCCGATCCCATGTTAATAATCTCTAAATCCTGTGTCTCCCCTATGAAAGCAAAGACCAAACCTTCTGAATTAAAAAATCTTAATACAGAACCCGAAAACTTTAATAAGAAGGGACTAGTAAGTACACTGTCTCAAGAGTCCAGGAAGGACAATAGGAAGAAGCGATATGCCGCCATGAAATCGTAACAACAGTGGCAAACACTGAAAGAACTTGGTGACATCTAACTGTTAATTGCCGTAGAGAATTTGCTTTAGAATAATTCTTCCGTGAGTCTGCGAATCTTAAAAAGGCGAGGGAATAACAGGGGGAGAAAGGTTAATCAAATATGGGGTTATTAATGTTAATTGTGTTAATATATAATGGAATCAAAGATTAGATTGATGAAAATTAGAGACGCATGAATAATTTATTGCAATAATTTTTAATCTTCTCTTCGGCTGCAGGATGACGTAAATATGTTTTATCTCCCGAAAACGAAAGTGGAAAAGGAACATAGACATTCATTTGTTATATTAAATTAGGTTGGGAGTAGTAGTAATAATGACTTGGGTTAATTAACTTTTAATAAGTAGTCGTGGTGGTGTTTTGCGAAAGTGTAGTGCTTCGAGTTTCTACCTAGCACAGATACTGGTGTACCTAGAAGCAGTTTTTTTTCTGCTTCTACGACTCAGTGTCAAGACGTAAATACAGACCTCGTTGAATATTTGCTAAAATTGCCACAAGTTGTCAAGTTTTGGTTCATACGACGTGTAAAGCCGTATGATAATAACTTAACTATTTTCATTTAAGTTTCATAAATATTAATGGATAAATAGGCCATTTATTCGCTCCAATATCAAGATTAATGACCAGACACAGGCTAAGTATATATTTAGCTGTCATTGAGGAATAATAGCTACCAATTAGGATCCTTTAGGAATATTATACTTAGGCACTGTGAATAGGATATTTAACACCACATTATATTAGAGCAATTAAGTCGAGATTTTTATTCGTTTACTAAGTTTATATTACAGCCATTATTTTTCATTTAAAATCTAATTTAATTTTTCATCTCGCAGTTTCTGGTTCAAATTGTTCTCAGTGACCAAGTTCCTAATTAAAAATTAAACGGGAAATTCGCGATAGATATCATTAGCAGTATAAGTAGGTAGCCTTCATTTTATTTTAGGTTAAATTTAATTTTAACAATTATTATAATCATTATCTTATGTATTATCGTTATTATTTGTTATTATCACGAACATTATATTTATTTTTACTAATATTACGATTAATGATGAATATTTTCGGCAATCAACACTCTTGTCAGCGATAACTCAAGAGTTTTACACATATTACTTCGTCATAGATGTTCCCAAAGGTAATATGTGCAAATTATTAAGGCATCTTTTCCACTTTCCATTAATCACATTCTTAGACAATGTTTGACTATATGAAAGTGGTCATAGGCAACAAGTCTTTGGAAGTTTGCAGGATATTAAATACATATAACTTCAGTATGTCTACATACATTTTCCGGTGAGATGTTTGGCATAATAGGTCTGTTAGCATTCATACCGACGCGCAATTCTGCTCTGATTTTGCCGCTCTGGCTCTCATGCTGAACGTTTTCTACCTCATATTTTCAGGAAAGAAATACAGGAAAAATATGAAACGTATCTTGCAAAACATATACTGGTTAAGGCTTGCTGACGTTCTATTTTTTGAATGAAAAAGGTACTAACTACAAATAACTAAGGCCGAAAAATCCTTTCATACTTAATTTCTATTGATTTCAACACTTTGTTTCGTAAATGATGAAGATTCATCGTATGAGGTGTATTTTATTTTAAAATTAATTTTGCCGTTTTGTCCGATATTCGTATGACGAAAATGTCATCTCATATTCTTTACTTTATAGACCTCAAACATGTTATAAAAAAAATTGAATACCAGAGGATATGAAGCGGGAGGGACATTTGTAGTTCCCTTTGTGGTAAATTTGCTTTTAGAAAACACCAAAGAAACTTTATTCTTTGTGAAAAAAACTTACTATGCCAACTTTTGGAGTTAAACTTGGAGTCCAAGATAAGGATATGGGCTCTTTATAAACTGTAATCAATTTATTCTAAAAAACTAAGGAAATGGTAAAAAGGTACAAAAATGTTTCTGTTTTGGTGTTCCGATGATATGAATAGAACCACCGAAATTAGGCCATAACTGTTACTTTTGCCTATGTAATGTGCATAGACACACTCCCAGAGTATGAAAAATCTTCTACACAATTCTCCTATTTGATTTCCAGCCTGATAACCATGGACCAAATATACTAGTCGCAACACTACCATAAATCTTGATAACATACATTTAAGTTCTGATCTAGAAAGCAGTAATACCAATGATGATGTAGACTTACTTATGGTAGAGGAAATAAATAAATTATTGAATTTCACCATCATTAATTAAATCATCTATAGGGGAAATTAGACATTGTAAAGAAGTTAGGGGGCTTTTTGGTTCCAGAATTGAATAAAATTCTGTTAGCTCATGGTTGATCATTCATTTAATATCGTAAATTAGGTAAAGATATCGTAGCTTATTTCTCAGAAAAATCATTTGATTTCTTTCAAGTTCAAAGAGGACTAAGAAAAAGATTTGCGATAAGTGACATCCTTTAACATTGAAAAGTGTTTAGTGACTCTTCTAGAAGAAGTTCTTAAGAGATTCTTTTACTTAATGGTAAGAATAAACTTTAAATCCACCTGGACATTCAATAATCATGGAGGACATATGATAAGTTTGTGCGTTTTATAAAACAAATTGAATTACAAATATCGTAACTAATGATTTAGGGGGGCTTGAAAATAATTTGCCTAACACTTTAAGAAGAGACAGGCTATATCAAATTTACTTGTTTCGAAGTGATTGGGAGAGAAGGTCCAGGAATTTTTATACTTCTCAGAAACAATGGCCTAGTAAGAATAAACTTAAAAAAGGGCCAAAATATTCGTCTAGAAGGTGTTATGAATCTCAAAGAGTTATTTTATTAACTAAATATATATAACTTGGCCTACTATTCCAATTTGTAAAAGCTTTGTAACGAAATATAGAGGGTGTCCTTGTCTTTCAGATCAAGTTAAATACCTTGTAATTTTTGGACAAGAAATAAGAAAACTATAATTATAGCCAAATTTGTCAGACTATACCATTTTTCACAAAGGAAAATCAATAGAAGTAATAAAACATTAAATTTTGTTTTACTATGTTTGAATCATAATTTGAAGGTGAAATCTACTAGGTTGGAAAAAAATTAAAAAATATATTAGTCTCAAAATAAAAATCGACATCGTTCAGTCAGACCTGAAGTTGTCACCTGTTTGGTTGAGATAAAGGCCCTTGAAAGTGCTACGAAATTTAAATAAAGAATAAAATCTCGGGGGCCACTTTGAGGTTGAGTGGTCAAGGACTAAACTGGCAAGAGCTTTGAGGGCGTGAAAAGTCCTCTGTTCAGCATCAGTATGCAAGAACAACGTCGGGAGCGTTGTCGTTTCTTTTTCAACGACTCAAAGTGTCATTGCAATCGAATTCGCCTTATTCTGAGGAAAATAAATTTACGGTCGATCCTGTCATTGAAAATCAGAACGACCGCGTAGTATGCTTTAGAAAGGACGTCTTCTAGGTCCGTTATGTGTCCAGGATCAAGCAATCAGCCTCCGTGATGATGCTTAGCGCGTCATAACTTCGAAAGGTGAGGGATTCCTGGACAGGAAATGTGAGTCCTTGGTGAGAAAGATCACTAAGAAGGCAAACTACATATTTTATCATAACGTTGTCCTGGTTGAAACCGCTAAAATACGGTATTAAAGTGGTTGGAGTCGAACATTAACTTCCGAGCGCAACCCCTTTGGCCCCGCAGTTACCCGACCTCAATCCTTTCGACCACATCATTTGTGTGTGGTGGTTTCTTTGAGTACAACTAAATACTGCCTACCTGTAAAGCAACCAGTTGTTTTTAGTTATCTATATCACCTATGGATTTATTATGTATTATTATGTATTGCCAAATTCTGGGATGAAATGATACGCAGTGTAGATACTACATGTTTATTACGACATATTGTTTAACGCCTTACTAAACCCCCCAAAAGACAAATCAATAAACAATAGTTGAATTAAAAACAAATGCCTATTAACATTGTAAAGAGATTCGAGTATATATAATATTAATTATAGATGAAACAATACATGAAAGGAATCGGATCCTTTAAATAATGGACATTCGAAAGTAAGCTCACAAGAGGAATATATTCCAAGGCTAATTTTAATATTCAAAACTTGAATACTGAATAATTAACATCCCTATCCCCTGATAAAAAGAAAGTATATTTCTTTTATTTTACAAATATACAAAAATAAACTACATAGTAAAATAGGAACTCTGCCCCTGGCATGACATAATTTTGATTTACAAATCCAATCTTTCAGAAGTTAATCCTCTAGTTGTCCTATCAAGAAGAACTCTGTGTGCAAAAGGATTTTGGTTCAAAGGAACTGTAGGATGTATTGTCTGTTTATCAATAATAGAAAAAGTTGTTGCTGTGTACTACTATGTTCCGTAAATGAGTTTAGTTCTATGAGTATAATGTGCAAGAGGGCTTCTAGCCCATTTACATTAACATTTTAGTGCATATTACACACTTGACCTTCACTAGTTTCTGACAACCATTTGTTTGATGTATTTTATGATCTAACCATAACTTGGATGAAAGTTTAAATTCTCTGACTTTACCAAGAGCAATAAATGGTTTCCAGGCTTTGCTTTACTGTTCACTAATCAAATTTTGTAACATCAAGTTTAACTTAGTTCTGATCCTCTTCACAATTAATACAAGGGATAGTGAAATGCCCGTTTTTCCATCCGGAGTTGTCCTGTAGGATAAGATAAACTTACTGATCCTAGCATGTATGTTAGAACCGTTTGCATTTGTACATTTCATATGTTGCTTGAAAGTTCGTACAAATCTTTCAGCTTTCCCATTTGTGGCGAGATGACTAGAGGATGACTGTATGTGATAAATACATTTACTTTTGAAAAATCTCTGAGTTCCCGAGATCAAAACTATGGATCATTATCTGATATAATATGTTCTGGCAATCCCTCTACTGCAAAAAACTTGCGAAAGTTCCTTAATTATGCTGGTTGATGTATGTCGTGTTATAAGGCAGAGTATGTACGTGCGTTTGATCAGTACGTAAATAACTTAGTTCCTTTTTTCTCTAAGATTCCTATATTTCTTATTTATCTTTATCTTTTGATTTGATTCTTTAACCAGGAAGGAGATATATCCCCATGTGCAATGTTTTGAGGATTTAGTTAAACAACTAGAGCTCAAAATATACTTTTAATTCCCCCCAAAATGAAATATTAAAACTGTAAATCTACAACGGGTATAATAAGAAGGTCTGAATAATAATAAATACGCAATTGAGAACTCTACGATGGTTGACGCGCAAAGATTCACTTTAGTACGGAATTTTAGTTAAAGACAATGATTAAATGGGAATCGTTTTACCTTTAACAAAGTGACGTCAGACGCGTAATGACCTTGACATTGGCTCTCATGGAGTGGAGTAGGGATTGAAGGTGAGATGAGGCGACTGTGCGGCCAGTTGAGAGGAGGAATCGGACGCCAAGCTGTTCGTCTTGCTGATTTTGACCCAAGGGAGGTCAGGCGTCTCGGTGCAAGGCGTGTTGTCACTGACTCGGACGCCCAGCTGTTCTGGAGGTGAGGAAAGGCCGGCGCTTGGCGATGTATCTTGCTCTGACTATTTAAGCGACAGTGGAGGTATGATTATTCCAATCTTTGGGTTACCCTTGTGGGGCCCTTCGATGATGAGCGTTGCCTAAGAGGTAAATACTTTTACGTGTGGGACTCCACTTTGGTATTCCTCAATGGTGAGGGATATCTGGTTTAATTTGAAAACTGAGATAGCGGGTTTCTCTGACGAGAGAGGTATAAGAGTGATCTTCTATACCGACTATACATAATATTAATTATAGATGAAACAATAAATGAAAGGAATCTGATCCTTTATGCAATTGACATTCGAAACTAAGCTCACAAGAGCAATATATTTCAAGGCTGACTCGATGACTTAGGGATGAAATTCTTCTTCCTAACTTCCGCTCGGTTCCATTTTTATGCCCGAACTGAAGCCGGTCTTCTTCTTCTCGCGATAGCTAACTCGATCCCATTCTTTTATCTAGATCACCCTTTATATATATATATATATATATATATATATATAAATATATATATATATATATACCTCACCTCTCCCATGTGGGTAAAGTAAGGGGGATCAGTGTCTATGTTTAACCCTCTCTCCTAGGGGCATCACTTTAAGGGTGATTTCCCTTAGCCTTAATGATCTCTTCTGGTTTTTCCTCGAAGAGAATGAAATTTCTTCTATTTTGCGAAACTGGATCTAACCCATAAGAGGGGACAGTAGGTTTGTTTATAGATTCTTATTCCAAAGGCTCTACCACCCTCCTCTTGTTTATACTAACCTGCTACGAAATCTGTCTATTTTAAGTTTCCAGGCGAGGAATAACTAGGTTGGTTGTGCTAGTGGGGAAAAAGAGGAGGAGGGAGGGTTAATGTATTGGCCCACATGCCAGGGAGCTTTTGACGCTGTGCAACTGAACTGGCATCTGGTTTTACCCTCACGATATTGATTTCTCCACAATTTAGTTGATTGCAATGGAATTACTTCAGGCCAATCATTAGATATGAATATTCTACAAAGGGACCTTCATTATTAATATTAAGTCGATGCGAGGCATATATAGAATATTCTCAGGGATACAATCGAGCTGGTTTGTTATCATTACGATAGATAGCAGATGATGTACATTGTTTGATATAACACTCAATTTCCCTATCTATTTGTGTAACTATATGAAACTTCTGGCTACTGCCTTGCCCCTGACATACCTTAGTTGTCAGCAGGTAACACTGGAAGAACCTGATTTCTGAGTGATGTAGGAACAACTACTCTAAATCCACGCAATATGCAATCGTGTTCAACAGTGAGCTCTGACTATATTGCCCAAATGGTTTACAATCTTCACTTGTTAGTAATGATTCTCATCCGGTAATTAGTCCTTTTATTACCATTGACAGTGTAAAACCTTATTTTATTTTCTGTGCAATGTGTTTGATTATGATGGGTAAGTTATAACTATCTATCAAAAGACAACTAGCACCATGATCATGCTTTGTCTACTGACAAATGTAATAGCTACTAATGTAATAGCGTAGGGCTGCAATCTTACATTTTTTACTGTACGATATCCTTCACTGAAAACTTCTTTGAACTGTGATATAGTCTCATCTAATGGAAGTACTGGTTTATGTCTAACCCTTAAAATACTTAAAATCTCTAGCCAATCTAACTTGATGTGCTTTAGCCAATCTAGACCCATTAATGTCTGACCTTGAGCTTTTACAGTAGTGTCTAGCAAATTTGCTGTTTGTTGATCATACTGTACCTTTACCTTAGACAAACCCCAACTTTAATACAATGTAAATTATATAATCTTCGACAACGTTTTTAGAAGGCTAACTACACAGACCTGGAATATTGTCTGCTACTTGTTCTGACATTACTGATACATCAGCAGCTGTATTTACCAGCATGACAAATGGTGTACTATTTATGATGAAAGTTACCATTAACCCCCTTTCGTGGTTACATATAGAATTTATCTAAAATCCAAATTTCTGCTCAATAGTTGCTGTCTTTTCTTATTTATTTATTAATGAAGCTGAATTGATGTTGTGTTCTGCTTTACAGACTCTGTGTTAATTACTAAAGTGACCTTTGCGCTCACAGCAATAACACTGTTTTTCAGTCGATGAGATTTTGTTCTGTCATTTGGATAATGACCTACATCACCACATCTTGGAAGTCTGCGATATCTAGGTGGTTGTCCTTTTAAATTATGTTTTAGTATTTTACTGTTATCCACTTTGTTTGTTTTACTTGTATGCTGTATAACACCAGATTTTCCTTGAGCTATTTTGCTGTTGCTAGCTTGCCATTGTTTTTGTGGTTTCTTTAAGTAAGTTGATAACTAATTGACATTAGCTTGGGAATAATTGTGAAGACCAAATTTACCCAAAATTATCTTAGTTTGTGAATTTGATGCCTTTAATATCTTAGGAATTTCTAATACCCTGTCTAAGGTTAAGTTTTTTCCTGGAGTAGCTTTTTTCTTATCTCATGAGAATTACATTTAGATATAACCTGATCAATTTTGACATTATAAGTATCAAGAAACTCACAGGTACTGGATAAACGCTTAAGCCTACTTAGAAAATTATTTGTTTTTTCACTAATTTCATCGACACACTGGCATAATAAAAAACGTTCATACCTAACATTAGCTTGGGTGTAAAATAATTATTAAGACAAGTGGTAACGTCCTAGTATGACTGACATGCTGGTTTTAATGTACGAAAAATTTCTGTTACTTTCCAACCTGCAATATGCAGAACCAAATTCGCCTGTACCTTTTGTTCCTCCTTGGCTACACTTGCGGCTTTGAAGTAGGCTTCGAAAGATACAAGCCATTTTTCCCATCTTTTTGGCCACTGAAGATGAATCTTCTTGCGGTTGGAATGATTTTGAAACGGGAATAACCAATACCATGGTTGCTGTATTTGCTGAAGTGATCAACTTCTTCATTGCTTAGCCTACGGTAGACTGGGCCCAACCCTAACTTCATGCTTGGGTTTATTTCTTGTCGCCACTGTGGTGTCTTTGATTAGCACTAAATACTGCTTACTGCCAACCTGTAAAGACTGCTGTTGTCTTCATTTATCAATATCACGTATGGATTTATGTATATTATATTATCCATTTTCTTATACACTTATTTATTTCAGGGATGAAATGATACGGGGTATAGATGCTACAAGTTTATTATGACATAGTGTTTGAATGTTTAGTAAACAAAAAATAATAGACAAATTAATAAACAATAGATAAATTGGAAGCAAATGCCTATCAACATTGTAAAGAGATTCGACTATACATAGTATTAATAATAGATGAAACAATATATGCAAGAAATCAGATCCTTTAAGTAATAAACATTCGAAACTTTAAGCTCACAAGAGAAGATATATTTCAGGGGTAACTTAAATATTGAATACTTCAATACTGAATACTTAACAGGTGCAATTCGAGAGCAAGAAATGCAGGGTCTGTCAGACCACTGGTGAGGATCTAAGGTCCTCCGTCAACCGAGTGTTGGCTAGCATGAGGAACGACGTCATCCGGAAGCAAGTGCTCGGGAACATTGAAGGATATTGCAAATTAAACACATATTTTTATTTCAAAACACTAAAAATATATTTAAATGCATTAAACCTATCTTTCTGTCCTTTATTGATTAGCGACGTAACGAGTGTAACAGGAATTTTGCAATTTCTAAAAGAATACATGGTTTAGCTGGAGAGATGTAATAAAGAACTTTTAGATTATAAAAACAAGTGAGGGAGGCTCGTGCAAATGTTGAAGCCCTTTAGATCTAACATGATTCCTAAAATTTATTTCATAAATGAACAGATATTGAATACTTTCGACAAAATCTATGAGATTTGAGTGAAGAATAATGTAAGGATTCGGTCATGTTATAAAGATGGAAAGAAATTACGAGGAAAGCTGAAATATCAATATGATGGCAGAATAATGTTGTATTTTGTATCGAAAGCGACCATCAAACAGTCATGAACAGAAAATTTGTAAGAGTAATTTTGAAGGGAGGAAAATAGTGATTTTAAGTTATGACAATATAAGTACTTTTATTTTCTCCTGTCAAGTTATTAATGTATGAATTTCTTAGATGTTTTTTAGCTTCTGAGAAAACCTTATTGAGATTAACTTGAAATGTCGAAATAGTAATGCCAAAATATGAATTATTCTTTAGACCTGTATTATTTCAAGATTGTTAGTTTTGCTATCACTAGCCTAGGAGATACGGTGTCCGTCTTATAAAGTCCAGGTGACGGGTTCAATGCCAAGCAAGATTGGACAAAAACTTCAGCACATGTAGAGATCTGGTAGGCACGTCGATTAATACTCGTACTTGCGCTGAGGTGAGGGGTAGATATTAAGCTTTTTATTACACATATAACTAATCACAACTCTTCTTTCTTTGCTATCCAGTCTCCACAAGACAACACACTCAATCTCCATTCTATTCCAATGAATGTTGCAGATAAATACGGTAAAGGGAAGTTGCTCACAGGCAATTGGTTTTATCCTACAAACTCTCTCTATTTCCTCTTGATCCATCAAATGTCATCAAGTGTGCCCTAGGAAGTAAAATTATTTTCTAGCCAAACAATTTTGGAGGGACTATATCAATATTTCTCTCCTCTATGGCTGATTGGGTTAAAAAAAATATTGAAATAATTTTTAGAGGACTTTTATTTGGGGAAGGAGTCTCACTTCGAGTTCACCCAAACCTATATATTACCATGGTTTGAAACCCCGACTCTCAATATGCTATCCACTTTTAAAAAGCTGTCCACAATAATTGATTTGTTTGGTGCTCTAATAACAGGAGGATGTTGCCGCGTCAGATGGAAGACGTTTTATTTTCCTTTTATCTTTTGTGCTTCTTCTAGTAATCCCCGCTCTGAAACCTTTCGTTAAATGCAGTTGGTGAAGCATGCTGGCTCCCAGAAAACAAAAGGAGGTAAAGATGGCCCCAACGACACGCTACACAAGTAATTTTAGTCATTCTCATGTGATACGTTGGTAAAGGTGATACATCCACTAAGAAAAAGTATAGAGGGGAGTCTCTACCCAACTCAATGTCCGGGTTGATGGAACTTGTCTTCCCTAGAAAGCGTTCTATCTAGGAAAAAGTAAATCTTATGTTAGATATGTACTGCTTAATTGTCATCTCCATTCATGGAAAAGACTTCATGCATTAACATAGAGAAAAATCTGGTGCCAGGGTATTTATGCAACAAGTTGCTGTCTATAACTACCTTAAAAATCATCACGGATGGATAGATGGAGAAAATGCGCCATAAGCAACAACTCGTCCTAAGGATTACCAAAATTAAGCTTACATGGAATCAGGAGGAACCACCCATGGTGAACTTTAAACGCCGAAGTCTTACAGTACACTTCACATTTAAAGCAACCAAGCAACCTTGTTGACATTCTTCTCAAAAACTCCCAAAATATTATAATCCACCAGGCTACCTTCTGCGAAGCTAGGCTGCTAAAATTCTGACCGATGTCGTCCTTACTGTGGGGCTGGAATAGGCTTGCCTGAAAACCTAAGGTCTTCCTTCCGCTACTTGTTTCATCTCAGGTTTGATCACAGCCTTCAATACTTCAATGAAAAATCATGGATTAACGCTAAAGCCCAGGCCGAGAAATGACGCTCACTGTTTACCACTCTTAAAACAAACAAAAAGGCGTTAAATTTATTATGCATGACTGCATTCATTTTCGATGGGCTTATATCCACAAAGCGATCACTTTATCTGTTCATTCATGTCCTTCGCAAAATTTACTTATTTTCGTAAAAACAAATAAGACTGGCATCATCGTGCTTGACTTTGTTGATGAGTACGTATGACTTGAATTTACGGTGTTCCTTGGAATCCTGGGTAAGAAATTGGCGCCTATTCATTACTTAAGAGTTGTAGCCCAGGTCATGTTGCAAGTCGTTGTGGATGGTTAATTGCTCACAACCATCTCCTTGAGAAGTTTTACCATGGACTGTCCAGGGAAGTCTGAGACCTTCCCAGGGACACTAGCGGCTAATTTTTCTTTCTGTCAGTATCAGAGTGATGCATAGCCTCGTCTAACCTCCGTTTAATTTTGTTAACGAGGTTCCTCAGTTAGTTAAAATAATTTAAAATCTTCTTCCCGTTTCTTTCGGCGCAAAGCGCAGTGCATATAGCATTTTTTATTTTATTTCAGCTGATATTCTAAAAAAAACACGTAAGCTTTTTACCCTAATGGAAGCTAATATCTTACTCAGCGTATCTAAATTCAATTAACTTACATTGTTTGTGGTCATTAGCTCTTAGACACACTTTAAAATTTGCATTAATTTATCAGAAGCACATTATACAAACACATTTGATATGAGCGTCTTTTAAGTAGCTACAATCTTAGATTTATCTAAGTTAGTTGTCATCTTCAAATTTTCCTTGTACTCGTAGATTATACCTATCTCTTTCACTGCCAATTAAGCATGCATTGCCCCCTCCCTGTAAGGAAAAATGATAAATTGGCTATTGATATTGGAGAATTATACTGCTACCCTTAGTTAAATTCTTCGATTTCTATGATGACATACTTTTTCCTTGTTGGTGTTTCTATCTTCCCAGACAAAATGGATTTTTTCTTTGAATTTTACACATTTGGCTTCGAATTCAATGTGGTAGCTTTCATTACACAAAAACAACTAGTGTAATGTTCAGGTTTCTTTAGTAGAAATTCATAAACCATCAAGAAGATTTAACCTTTTTCAAACTTTGCAAAAATTCAAAATGTAACTAGGAAAGCTTTTTCGAAAACCTGCAGCAGGAACAAAAAAAAACCCGTCTGAACTAAAGGCTTGAATGCCATTTAAGACGATTAAGATCATTAAGATCTACAAAATATATGAATTAAATTAACATGTTTAATTTAATTGAATAAAGTAGATTTTTTATAGTTTATTAAAAAACAAAATACATTTCCAAAAAAAACAAAAACAAACAGAGCTACCCTTTCACCAGGGACCTATTTATTCTGTCTCCCACACAACCTCTATTCTTTAAACTTACCCTAGTTCACCACTTTTCCCTCTTATTATCTCTCTCTCCCTCTCCAGTTTGATTTTTATATAAGCTCTATTCCTGCTTCCTCTTCAATAATATTGCCGCCTGCTTCTTTAATTTTTCACTCATCCTCTTAACTCTTTAGTATTTATGTGTTCAGGTGTTTTCAGAATTCATTTTGGGATGATTCAATATCTATATCCTTGATGCATTGATCAGGTTTCTCTCTTTGTTTATCACATATCAACTATACTAATTCTCTCTTCTGTCTCATGAGTGCGTTACTTTTTTTTCCGCTGGTCTTAAAATTTCTTCCCCTTTCTGCTACGCTGCTATTCTCTATTCTCTTTTCTACTATTTTGGGTGAGCGTCAGAATTGTTGGATTGTTTTGTAAGAGTTTTTGGAAGTGGCCTCCTCATCTTCCTTTGTAATTTCTTCTCTAATTTTATTCAGTTCCTCATCGGTTTTTCAAGTGGCTTCAATGAGAGGGTAGGATAGGTACGTCTGAAGTTTATATTTGAACTTCTGCCAATCCGATTTCCATTTCCTCAGTTATCTCCATAGGTTAATTTTTGGACGTATATTAGAGGTGCAGTGTGAGACCTTCAAACTACCTGAACTTGTTCCATGTAGGAGTTAAAGAGGTGATTAATATTAGAGAGGCAGATGTTGGTTTATTAGGAGATTCTCTTACAATTAGTTTGGAATTTGGGTTATAGTCTTTATAGAATTTTTCTGTTATTGAACTGATTGAATAGTTTCCCAAAGACGACGTACTGAGCGTTTAAATCACCTATCTAGATGACCAGCAAAATAGAGTAAAAATGGTTAGTGATGCTTTGCACCAGATTAGAGGGGCGTCTAGGTGGGTGGTAGGCGGTGGCAACTATGGTGTTTTTAATTTCTATCTCTAGTTCTATTGCTAAGTATGTCTCTCCCATTTTACATACACATATTGCAACACATCGAATCTGTTTCCCGATAGATTCGTTGCAAGAACTTTGTAGTTCCAGATTTTGATTTTGTTATATTCTTGGTTCCTCCTGTTTTGCAATATCAGGAACATCTCTGGGCCGAACTTCTGTGATAATTTCCATATATAGTTTCTTCATCTCTCCATCTTTTTGTGATCACTTGTAGTATCTTTAGTTTCTTAATTTCCATTATCCATTTATCTATTCCCTATCCGATTATTAATTTGATGTTGTTTTTCTTGGTGAAGAGAGCTAGAGGTGTTTCTTCTTTTGGTTTCTTTTAGGTTTCAGTTTAGATCTCCATCTGGTGGTTTCATGAGGGCAGGTTCGTGAGATTATTCTATCCGTGAGGAGCTTCTCACTTTCATTGATTTTGAATTTAGATATTTTGTGTTCTTATAAGATTAACTTTGATGCACTATTGTTGCGTATCGTCGGAGGTGTTGTCATTTTAAGTGTGTTTGCTGTTTGTGTATTATTATATTTCCATTGTCCGTTCACTTTAGTTCGCCTCTTCAATCAATGCTTTGATTGTAATTTTGTGACATCAATTTGGAAAATTGCTTATGATTCAAACTCCTGGTAAATTTTATCGGTTTCAGGCCGTTTTCTGAAAACATATTGATTAATGTTGTTGCGTACCTTCTCTGACCGCCAAAGTTTATTACATAAGCGTATAAGATAAACGATAGTACTTTTACGTGTAGCGTTTCGTCTAGGTTGATCTCTATTGTTGGGTATCATGACTATGACTATGATTCTGTGTCCAACTTTGTTGTTTATGAACTTTGTGGTTGCATTTTTTCAAATGCACAAAAATGGTCTTATGTTGCATATCCACAAAGGATGATTTAATATTTTGACGAGGAGTTCCACGTTGTGATCATCCTTGGTGTAGCACCTAAAGCGGATCTAGACCAAAATCTTGACCTCTTTTGTCCTTGGTCGTCAAGATTTTCAGATCTTTCAGAAATAAACTCACGTTTGTTGAATATTTATGTGGGCAGTCACGAGGGAACAATACCTTAAAAATCATTACCTTGAGTGGAAATATAAACACTAGTTCATTACTAGGCAGATCTATCTTTTAAAAATGCAAATACCAACTAGCAGACCACAGCCAGATTGTTAGTTTAGGAAAGGAATCACTTCCTGGAAGAGTGGTTACGGCCGATTAATGCAAGTGCCCTAGATTTATCAATTAATTAACATTTTTCATTGAATTAACATGGTGAACTAGTTGAAAACGCAACGGAATTCTTCACTCCAAAATTTGATTTTCTACAACAGAGAGCACCTTATTGATATGAAGGGACAAGTCACATGAAAAATGCTGTGGCGCTTTTAGCTTATGGGTCATAGTAGGTTGGATGTGGATGGGTAGTTTTTAAATACGTTGATAACGATGACGAAATTTTGGAGAAATGGAGTTAAGGATAAGGAATATTAAAATATAAAATATTAGTCTGAATACAATGTATGGGCTTTATGGAAGAAATGAAAGTTATTTTTTCTGTTATAATCGTAACATAAATCTAGTCAGGTTTATTTTTACTCAAATAATTAAGGGTATAATCAATACAAACAATGACATTTTTTCTTAAGTATCTTGTAAAATACCACTCTTCATGATTTATATAGTAGTGCATTCTATCGGGCAAAAGACAATCGACTTTTTATAATACCGAGAATTCTACGAAGGCACTCCAATATGTGATCTGCTTCTGTAAAAGGTTGATTCCGATTTCTTGTGGTTCAATTCAAGAAAGTAAATAATAGATGATCTTGAATGCAATGTGAAGATTTCGCGACTTGTAGCAATTAATAATATCATTATTATTATTCGGTTAGTATAAAGTAAAATTTGATAACCTTCGTTGCATCATGACCTGGGCCCGAGTATCTTTCCATGATATGATGGAACTATTCAAGAAATCCATCTAATGCATCTAAAATGACGCATTTCATTGGATTCCGTTGTATCTCACTAATTTTACCGTCACAGTAAATGAAAATGGTGTTATCGATTTCCAACGTTTTTTTAGCTAAATACATTATAAAGATGATTTTGTTTAACAGGTCTTGAGAAAAATTGATGCTGTTAGTATATAGCAGAACTCTACAACAGCCAATGCCTCATGTGCTGGCGGTCGTCATCGTTTTATGCTAGGTAGGTGACATTCGAGTAATTAAACTGTTGCAGGTACAAAGATGGTTTCGATAGATGTTTATATTTTGTCAATTTTTTGGTCACAGAAAATTTAAATGTTGTTATGGAATTATACCGTTATGTTTGCTAAATACTTTAAAATATGGGAAAATTTCAAGAATTCTTGCGAGTAATTAATGCTGCTAATATATTGAAAAATTAGAAAACCGAAACCACATCAGTCCTTGGGGCCGGGCATAGTTTCTGGTGAGGTACTTGGGATTGTCAAGGTCCTGTTACATGCGTTACTATGCTTTTGGCAATAGACATAATAATATTTTTATGCAGTTATACACGTTTTTATTTTTATAACATATAAATATGTTAAAATTGTAATATTAATCAATGTAGCTAGCCTCCGCCACGAGCATGTGCCCCAGGCGACACCTGAAAGTCGCGCACACGTTGCAGACGAAGTCCTTCGTCATAATGGCACACACGCGGTTGACAGAGGACTTCAGCTTATCAATGTTGCTATGGTGAACCTTGAGGGCCTTTCCCTCTTGACATGCAATCACATATTATAGTCGATAGGATTGAACACTGGCTACTGCTAGATCCAAAATTCCTCTGACCAGAATTTCATATTTGACGCCAACCAGTCTTCACGCTCTTGGTCGTATGGGAAGGGGCACCTTCCTGCTGAAATAATTATTCGCCTTCTTCGTTTTCTTTCCCACCCTGGCCGGAATTATATCTTAAAAATGTTAATGACAACAGCCGTGGTGAGCCTGTACATAGCAGCAAACCAAACTGTCGGCATTTTCTCGCCATTCGAAGCCACAAAGCCGAAAATCAGCACGGAGATTAGGTGGTTGATCATGGAGGCCAAACAGACCTAGGAGGCTTCCAGCCCGAAGCTTATCAATGAAAGCTGTTTTTTTAATAAAAGAATGATTATTCGAAAACCATGACTCTTGAATTCGTTGAGAAGGCTATTATAGAGATCCAGAAGTTGTTCACGCATAGAATCAGTAAACAGAGGCCTTTCCATGCACTTCAATTTCTTGCCACTCTTCTCTTTGATGGAGCTAGATACTGTGGCCGTCAAAATGTTCTTGTTCTTCGTGATCGCAGCCATTTTAAGCTTCGGAACACTTCAGAAGCCCTTTCTTAGAGCCAAAAGTTAGAAAATTAGACCTTTGCCTAAATAAGGCCGATCTTTGAGGCCTTACTCGTTCTTGAGCCTGTCAGTGACTTTGTACGGTAATTGGGCTGACCTTGAGCCATTTGGCCATGTCGACATATTGTGGTCCCCTCGCCGGAGAGTAGAGATATGGATTTTTCTCACCTTAATCTCACACACCAGTACACAATGAAAAGACCTCTTAATCACCCACGCTGGAAAAGTAGCACATTAAGTATGTTTAACAAAACTATTGTATGAATCACATAAACCTTTCGAAAGATTAAAAACACGAGGGTTAAATAAATTTTGAAAAACAGGGTAATTGACTTTCAAAAAATCTATCTATTGCATTACAAAATGAGTTTCAATACATCCCATTATATTTCCTCTATTTTACCGTCACAGAAAGTTTCTCGGTATTTTCTTGTGGTGGTTACTTGTTATTTTGACGAAGTTACCGAGGAGCGAAACGTTAGTAAAAAAGAACCCGAAAACATTTATGGGGCTTTTCTTATCCTACCTCTTTTATATAAATATATATATATATATATATATATATATATATATATATATATATATATATATATATATAGAGAGAGAGAGAGAGAGAGAGAGAAAGAGAGAGAGAGAGAGAAAGATATATATATATATACATTAGTGTTGATAGGTAGCAGTCTTTTTAAAATGCAAAAAAAGTTGAAGACCATGGTCTATTTCACCTTGATCAATTTCCTTTGGCAACTTTCTATTCTTATAACTTTCTTTTCTAGTCTATCTTGTAGATCGTATATCACTTGTCCTATATTCATCTCTCTTTTTTACGATTGGGTTTGATAAAAAACAAACTGAATCGCTGAGATTTCAATATTATTCGATCATCTTCGGAGCGTCTTTATGTATTCTTTCCTCCTTTACCGATGAAATATGGTGGAGTTGTATCCGGCTGAATGAAAAAAATTACAAATTACAAATTAGATTAAAGTGGTGAAATTGTGTGGTAGGTATATAAAGGTGTAAATATGTTTTCTAGTTTGCCCTGGTGTTAGGGCATCACTAGCATTCTTCATGTTGAGTTTAAAAATAAAAAATTCCACCGTCAAAAGTAGCTGACTGTCATTGACAGTCAGTTTCCTCCATTATAAATATATATATTTTTCTATATTATATGTGTTTCCACCTTCGAAGCATTCAAGCCTTTCAAGGTTGACTTTACTTGCTGAATGAATCTCAGTGTTGAATATTTTGTAATCCTTTAAATGTGGGCATTTAGCCTCTTTTCTTCGTATGGTTTATTTTGACTCTGTTTAGTTTATATGTTAACATATGGGTATTGGGGAGTTGGGCAATGAAAAAAACCTTTTTTAGAGGATATTTATTTCGCCTCGCTTGAGCGTAACTTCAAAGGAAACGAGCCAATCCGGTGAGGGGAATATTGAGAACAACTTTATTGTTCGATTCCAGTTCATCGCTTGACTAATTGAGGCTGACTTTTCTTCGTTTATTAAGATGGATTCTAAGCTGTTAAGCCTAGCTTTATTTCCCTTTTTTCTTTTAATTGCGGTGTTGTAAATTAAATAAGCCCTCGTTTAGTTGAAGTTGTGCGCGCTCTCTATCTTATTTTTAGGACCTTCGCATTTGGATGCATGGTTAAACGTCTCGAAAGGGTGGTTAATTTTATGCCAATATATTTTGATTTACTATAATGCTTGCAGTCTTTATTGGGGCTGATAAACTCGTAAGATATGTTGGTTGACTTTAGATTTGAGGAGACTTAGCAGCTGTTGTTTTTCATAAGGAGATTCTTGGTTTTTGTCGTTTTATAATATATAATAAGTTTAATTTTGTCCATTTTATTCTTAACCTTGATGTTGCGGTTAACAATCTCCTTGTTGTTTTTTTCATCTATTTTATAGCCCGTGGACATCTGATTTCTGTTATACAGTTTGATGTTGTTTACTGCTCCTTGATTACTTTTCGTTTTATCTGTATCTTTGTAATGCCTATTTAAAAAGGATCGGAGTTGCTTTTCAATCATGCTGTTCGAGAAACCGTTGTTCAGGAGTCATTGTTTTACGAGTGAGATTTCTTGAGACGATTACACTATTTTGTACATTTCAGGGTATTCACTATCCGCATTGAGGCATCTTCTCATGTCCGTACTTTTTCTATATACTTTTGTGATATAGTTACCATTGATGTTTTGTAGCTTAACGTCCAAAAAGGGAGTTTATTTTCCGTGCTCAATTTATAAGTGAATTGCGTCACATGACGAGTGCTACGCAAAAGCGGTCATTTATATTATTAGCCTAAAAAAATCTGGATTAGACAAGTCATGTTGAAATTTAGGACCTCAAGATCAGCAGGACATGGGAGAATAGAATTCTTGAAATGAGAGTACATTTATTCAATTTCCTTCGCTTGCCTAAGTTAAATAAAGACAATTAATTATAAATAAATGTTATCTAAAAATAATAGAATATCGATATATTTAAGTTTCAATTTATACGCGTGCATTTTATGTAAAGTATATTTGAAATTCTAAGCGTCGATTCCATCCCCCTAAAAAGAATTTGTTTTCTAGGAAATCAACCAATCAGGAAAGAAATGCTAACATAGTCCCTCCCGCGTTTCATTGATTGAGGAGAAAAAATCGCGATTATAATGGGTCACCGATCAATATCTGATTGGCAAAAGAAATTTCGGGAATTTAGAGGGATATAATCGATTCACAATGATCAACCTCCCAGATGTATACAAAGATGAAATTGAATACTTAAATAGATAAAACTCTTAGTGAAACCAAGATAATCGCATGCTTTATTATTTAAACCACCTCGGAAGATATCTATTTATATTTTAATAGTCTTTTAATTAACGTTCAAGGCAATATTCAATTTACTTCAAAATTATTGATCATCATTATCTATGTAAGAGAACGCAGGCAAAATTATTATGTATTATGCACTTTCATTCCTAAGATTGGTTAGTTAATATAAAAGTTAAGCAAACCAAACTTTCTGAATATAAGTTCTGCCGAGATGGAATCATTTATGAGTAAAAAAAAGAAGAAAACATTGGTTTGGCCCAAAAGTGCAAATCATACCTAATTAAGAGTGCTCAGTGTTTCGGAAAGAATACCATCCTATTAAGTATTAACATGATCTAAGATGGAGGCAAGCCAGGTTTATAAAAATAAGATGAAATGGGAATAGCTAAAGTGAGTATTACTCTTACTTAAGATGGAGAAATTAACTTCGAAATAGATTAAAAATTTACTACAAATAATAAAAGCAAATACTTGAATGTTAAGTAATGAATAAGCATACTTGAATTATAAATTCTCTGAATATAAAAAGAATAAGTCATATATTAAGAAGACGTGTTTTTCTCATGATACAAACGTAAACTTTATTCTAAAATGCTCTCATAAATTTTTTAAAAATTCTTATCAGACATGTGTAAAATGAATGCTATTCATCAATTACTTTCTGTATACCCTAAGAAAGAAATCGATTTATTCACCGTTTCACCAATCAAGATTTTCTTTGTAGGGAGAGGTTGTGTCTTTTTCCTACACAATACTATCTAAATATAGCTTACTCATGTGGATTATCACGTTCCGGGAAATGGAGAGTAACAAAAACATTTGAATGAAGCTTATCTTTGAATCAAAGCAATTAATTTGGAAACCGATGCTAGAAAATCCAATCAAAGAGAAGATGCTTACCTCTCAAAAAATATGCTACCCAATTTTTCTGTAAAGTTTACAAAAGAGCCACCGCGCATATTTCATTTGGACAGAAAATATGCTAATTAATAAATGTGGAATACTACACTAAAATTCCTTTTCCAAAAGTAAGATACTAATGAATTATATGGCAACAAAAATAGTTACGAGTATCTCAAGCTCTATAACTATTCCCCTGTAAGGAGCGCGACGATTTGCCATCCTGGCCGCCATGCTGACGGGATTCAGCACCCTGTCCGACCCCAGCTTAGCCTCTTCTCCTCTCTTCAAAACACTTGTTTTCCCCCGGTTTCTTCGCTTTTCATACAACATCTCCCACATCTTTCTCTAGTCAGCCTCTAATTTCACAGGGTAGATGCTGACCTTCTTCTCAGCCAACCGTTTCATATCGGGGCTAAGAAGGGAGGGGACAACGTCCCATAACCCATCAGCTCCGGTTCGGAATGGGTTTTTTTTTTAACAACCTGCTTCATCCGCACCCAGACCTTCCTCACATCCCTTTTCCTTTTCTCTTCACACATTATCAATTTTACGCCGTGCCCAAGGTACAGCCACCATGCTGAAGACTGCCAGGTCACAAGGCGGGAGGGGTGGCCTTAAATGGCGGCACCTGGCTAGGCCAGGCCTGTACGCACCCCTTGCAGAACGGGCTACTGAGAGGGGTGATGAGCTATATCTTCCCGTATAAAATACAGGGTCACCATGCCTAATGATGAGTCCAATAAAAACACCCGGTAATTCCCCATGTTTCATCGAGGGGGCCGCCCTCAGGCAGCTCTAAATAAAAAATGGAGGTCCCCCCAACTGTGCTTGGAAAGGAGGCTTGCCCCTCTCCTTCGACTACGGGTGTAGGAGAGTCCCCTTCACCCCTTTCTCTGGAGGTGATTTCGGGCATCTCCCTTTTTCCAGCGGCAGTCCCCCTTTTTCTTTCCAAGGGGATTGCCAAGAAAGCCAGAAGGCAGCTCATAACTGACCGTTCCCCTGTGAAGCGGCTCCGTAGGGCAAACTCCCTTAGTATGGGAGAGGAAAGCCAAGCCCCTCCTGTCGCTTCACTCAAAAGACCTGCTGGCAAGAATATTAAACCTTACCGGGGTCGAGCCTGTGCCTCCCCACACATGAGTAGTGACGCTGCGAACGGGACCTGCGATGTCCATGGAGGGGATGGCCACGTGGAGGCCCCTCCTGATACAGACATGGTCCTTGTGGCAACCCAGCGTCAGAGGGTAGGGCCTTCCATGGGAGGGAATCGGGGCTCGGCGCCAAGCAACGAACCCGAATCCGCCCTTATGCAAGGTCCTCCTCAAAACACCCGGGTTTCCAAGGCAGTAAAAGGAGGGAAGGGATCTCCTCCAACCGGTGCACCCGCGACTACCAGGACCTTTTCTTTCTTTTAGAAGGACCTGGTTGAGGCCGGTCCATCTGGCCTAGAGGCTTCTGCCGCCGGATGGGAGAAGCGGGTTCATTCCCCAACCTCCTCTCCTAAAAAGAAAAAAAATAAGAAAAAAAACGGATGGGTCTGCTGCTACGGTAAGCGATCAAGCCAAGATCGGTACATCCCGCCCATCTGCCCCACCGGGTGCGGAGCCCCCGACGAAGATTAAAAGTGCGCAAAGCGGAGCCTCGATAACATCGGGGCCCCTCATTCAGAGGTTAACTGGCGTTTTCGATCCCGTTGGCTTCAAACGCTTCCTCGAGAAAGATCCACTGATCGGAGCATGTTTGGCCAAGGACAACATGATCCATCAGAGGAGAGCGTTAGCTAGTGTAATTGGTAGAGAGCAGAAGTTGACCCATTTCTCGGAAGGAAGACTTCTGGCGAATGCGGCGGATCGCTTCGAGGTGCCCAAGATAAATTAGAGCTGGCCGATCATGGTGCGGTCAAGGTCCAACGTGTGATAAGAAAACAGGAAGGGGACTCGAGACCCACCCTTACACTCTTCGTCACGTTCGACTGTGACAAGCTCCCTGAGTCAGGGCGCGCCGGTTGGTATCGCTACCGCGTAAAGGCATTCGGGCCACTGCTGACGCGCTGCTATTACTGTCACCGCTTCGGCCATACAAATTGATCTTGTTGACGTGAAAATTAGGGTTCACCCGAAGTCTGAGTAAATTGCTCCAAGGCCGCACACAAAAAGTCTAAATCGTGTTTGGCAAAGTGTGTCAATTGCCGAGAACCGCACCCCGCTTCTTTGAAGCAATGTGGGGCATATCTCTTTGAGAAGAATTCCTGGCCGTTCAGGCACAGGATCAACTCTTATTCCGCGAGACTATAAACTTAGTCCTGTCGCGCCCGGCTAGGCATGGCATATCTTATGCACCAATATTTACAAAGGCACCCTCTGCTCCTGGCCCATCCAGGCCAACGAGCACGGTTATTTCCGCGCCCATTGAAAGCCCTTCTGAGAGTTCTACTCAACCCAGGCGCTCCCATGGTGAAGCGGGTGGCAAAAAGGGTTAACACCCAGCCCCGGCTAAGACCAGGGCTCCCCCCCTTTCCCCCAGCATGACCGTCTCCAGTAAGGTGAAACGGCCACGTCCCTCCAGAGATTCGTTAGACTCACAGGAGACAAAACTTCTGAAGTTGGTCCCAGGCTATCTTCCGGGGTTCCTAAAGCTGTCCCCCGAAAGGAGGACAGCAATAAGTGAGCTGATGGCTCGGAGACGGTGCTCTTTCGAAAAGAGGGCCATCGCCTCCGAAGCTGCAACGCCCACCTAAGGTTTCGAGACGGAAGCAGGAAAAGACTCGCATGGCGAGCCCCACTTATCCCAATAAGTCCTCGAAGGCAACAGCGCCTTCAGTGCTTTTTCCCGCCAACAGGCCAACAGCGCCCGTGGTTCTGCCTCCAGGAAGCGTACGGCTCTTCCCGTGAGAATCTCCTGTTCGAAGAAGGCCCCTGCGTCTCCACCAAGCTAGGCCTAAAGGGCATATTCCTTCAATGGAATTGCCGTCTACTCCGGGGCAACAGGGAGGAGCTGCGGAGGCTCGTCTCGTCCCGTTCCCCGTTAGCTATTTTTCGGCAGGAGATCATGCTAGGCGCGTGCCCCCTGCCTGCCCTTCCGGTGTATAAGGATCTTGCGACACCACCACCACGAGATAGGCGGGATAGCGGATGCGCGGTTTACACCCGGCATTATGTCTCCGTTCTTTCTTTTACTTTAGATACATCCTTTCAGGCAGTGACTGTGCAGCTTCACCGGGATAGGAGGTATACTATTATTTCTGCGTACATTCTACCGTCAGCTGCCTTCAACGTGGGAGACTTCCGCCGCATCGTGGCACGGTTGAAGAGGCCCTTTCGCTTGCTTGGAGATCTGAACGGCAGGAAATCTCTCTGGGGATATTACTCAATAAATCCCAGGGGGCAAGTCCTTGCCGAGATGATCGAAGAGCTTGAGATAGGTGTCCGAATGTGAATAAGTTTACGCATCACTTCCCGAGAACCACTTCAGTTTCTTGACTTGATCTATCTTTGTGCTCTTCGGATGCACAGTCTGATTTGGATTGGGGGGTTGTCGATGACCTCCATGGTAGTGATCACTTTCCCATTCAAATATAATTTTTAGGGCAACTGCTGCCTGAGAGCCCACCTCAGTGCTGCTTGGCGCGGGAGCGGGGGCCTGCATTTCCGGAAATTACTGAATTTTCTATCTCAGTCGAGGAGTTTAGGTCTGTAGATGAGGCCGTTACGTTCTTCCCTGGCAACCTCATCGCCACGTACCTGACTACTATTCCTAGAAAGTCTAGCCGTTTTACACGACGACCACTCCCATACGGTCGGCTGAGTGTGAGAAGGCCCTCAAACACAAGCATTATGCCTACATCCGCTATAATCACCGCCCGAACGATTTTACTTTCAGTGAATTTCGTAGGGCTATGGCTAGGTTCAGATATATTTCAAAGCACTCCTACCGCTCTTCTTGGCGGGCATACGTGTCTTCAATTAACGGGAATACATCTCTAGCAGAGGTGTGGAAGCGAGTCAAACGGATGCGGGCAAATTCTCGCAGGCCCCCCACCCGTTCTCCAGGAGAGTGAGCTAGCAATCTCGGACCTCGCCTCCGCGGCAGAATCCTTCGCGACCACTTTCTATGCATTCTATAGCCGGGATAGTGCTCTGCCATCATTCATTGCACGTCGAGATGTCGTGTAAGTCGGCCGGCTGGATTTTCCCTCCAGAGGCGGAAAACCCTTTAACGACAGGTTTACTGTGAGTGAGTTGGGCTCCGCTCTGGCTTCGTGTGCGGACACAGCCCATGGTCCGGACTATATCCCATACGCAATGTTTCAAAACCCGAGTTCGCGAAGCATGGCCTTTCTTTTAGGTTTGTTTAACAGGATCTGTGTGGAGGGATTCCTCCCATATTTCTGGCGAATCGCTACTGTGCTCGCCTTTCGCAAATCGGGGAGAGATCACTCCAATTCGGCTGGTTTCCGCCCAATCTCTCTAACCTCTTGCGTGTGCAAGTTGATGGAGAAATTGGTAAATGTTAGATTAGCCTTTTCCTTGAACAGCGGAGGCTATCTGTCTTCTGCACAGTCTGGCTTCCGAAAATTCCACTCCTCGTCGGATGCTCTGCTCCGACTGGAAAATGCCGTCTGCGAGGCCTTCCTTCGTAGAGTGCAATACGCCACGGTGTCTTTCGATCAGAAGAAGGCCTATGATACTGCATGTCGATTAGGTATCATGGAGACTCTCCACACGATGGAAGCGAGGGGACGCCTCTTAATGTTTATATCTGAATTTTTGCGAGATCGTCGATTCAGCGTAGGTGTATGGCGAGCACTCTACGGTCTAAAGGAGCACAAATAACGGGTCCAGCAGGGAAGTGTCCTCAGTGTCAAACTCTTTGCCCCGAGCATCAACGGCATCACCTCGGTGCTGCCGTAAGATATTCTCGCTACGCTTTACGTGCACGAACTTTCGATGTCTTTGGCGCGGCCCAGATGCCAACTCTGGAGCGTTGACTCCAACAGGGATTAAACCATGTCTTTTGCTATGCCGAAGTGCACAGGTTTCGGTTTTCTTCGGCCAAGACTAAGGTAGTGCGCTTCTGCCGCCACCACGGCCCCACCCCGACCGAGATTTGTTTCTTAATGGAGTGGGCCTGAAAGTGGTTGAATCGCACCGTTTCCTTGGTCTTTTATTTGACCGACGACTCATCTGGAAGGCTTATATTCGCAGCCTTAGAGTTTTTTGTACCCACGCCATGAATATTCTCCGTTACTTGACGTTCAGCGCTTGATGTGCTGATAGGGCTATTGCCTTACGTTTTTATCAAACCTTTCTTCGTTTGAACCTCGACTACGGATACGAGTTTTATGCATCCGCAGCCGAGCGTTTATTGCGGAAGGTGGATTCGATCCACCACATCGGCCTTCGCCTTGCGACCGGTGCCTTCTGCACTTCCCCAAATGAGAGCCTGTTGGTCGATACTGGGAAGATGCCACTTGCTCTACGCCACGTACAGTGCCTCACTCGCCTGTACGCGCAAGCCAGGCCCGTCTCTCAGTCTCACAGATCTTACTGCATCCGCAGCTGATCTCGACGGTGCCTAGGCCGCCGAGAGACGCCACTAATACCCTAAGATCTTTTGGTTTATGACAGGAACCTCCTTAGAGAGCTAGGTATAGCTCTTCTGCAGGTGGTACCCCTGGTTCTGGCAGGACGCCACGCTGGACGGTACAACATTTGGCTATTTGTCTTCACGCCTCTGCTCCCAAAGCTTGTACAGCGCGGGGAGTATTGCGTTCGACCTTTTTGGAGCACACCTGGTGTCACGCTGGAACCGTGCCAGTGTATACGGATGACTCTAAGTCCGAAGAGGGGGTCGGCTTCCACGCCGTATTCTCTCTGTTTAAAGTGAGTGTGGCTCTGTCAGCCGCTGCGTCTGTCTTCACGGCCGAGCTGGGGGCAGTACACCACTTGGTATGCAAGATTACGCGACGTGCCTGGTTCGGAGAACAGATTGTGATCTATAACGACTCACAAAGCGCCCTGAGTGCGCTCATGGCATTGAAATCTTCGCATCCCTTGGTTCGCGATATCCGTGACGCCACGGTTTTGGCGAGCCGGGCAGATGTCGAGATTATCTTTTGCTGGGTTCCTGGACATGTAGGAACTGCGGGGAATGAGCCTTCCGATGAGGGCGCCAAAGCGTCCACGAGGACTCTGCGAACAGACCAGCGTTTCGCTCTTCCTCACACCGACTACATGGCAGAGATACGGGCAGCTCTTCGGACTGCTTGGCAAAGAAGATGGGAGACGGTCGAAGGGAACTTAAAATGCGTGCCATTGCGCCGCGACTGTTCCTATTGACCTATCCCCCAATGTCACAATGGCTTCAGGTCGCTTTTTGTGGTCTTCGAATCGGACATACTCGTGTGACGCATCGCTATTTGATGGAGCACTCACCTACGCCCTATTGTGTCGACTGCGTCGTCCCCCAGACTGTTGGGCACATTCTTGTCGAATGTCCCAGTCTGGGTGATCTTCGCGCACGTTACCTGTCCCGGTACCGGATGGACGGAGTCGCTCCCGCTCTTCCTTGTACTCCGGACGAGTGCGTGCACATTGATTGGTGGACTTGTTGACTTCTTGGGGAAGGCCGGCCTTCTCCCTTTTATTTAACTAGTTTTTTTTTGTTTTTGTTTTATTGTTATTTTTTTTGTAGGTTACACGATCCTGCGCCGGAGATTGCTCCCTGATTTCTATGATCTTTTATATCATTGTTTTCATATTCGTATTTTAAAGTACCCTAGTGCTAGGCTGTCTTGATTCCGGCGACTTATGCCCAAGTGGGCAGTCGTCAGATATGCTCCTAAATAAAAAAAATGCCCTAACTATTCGCATTATTTCGAGCCAAATCTAACAGCTGCAATAATTGCATTATTAGAGATATCTTTTCATAATATAAGCCATACTCTCTCCCTATGCTCAGCTGCAAATGTATAATTAATTTCGACTGCTTCTCTCACAAATTAAAAAACCAAAATTTTACAAGTACATAGAATATCAGGAAGAGCGTGGATAATATTGATTTGTATTGCTTTCTACCTATATAAATAGGATTCAAAGGTTCTTTTAATTAATTATTAGTATAATTAAGATTCAGTGCTGCATGAACATTTTAATCGTTATCAAACGGCTGAAAGGTTGTAGAAGTAAGTAAGAGCAGAGAGAGTATCGGGATTACATTAGAACGATTTCTCAAAAATACCTTTTTGCCTCACCCAAAATCTGTACAACAGCACCATTTACTTGGTGGATTTTATGTCTGTATTATACTTGTTTCTCTCCCCATATATGAAAGGTTTCAGACTGTTATTATTAGAATTATTCATTGAGTTTTAAGAATGAAAAAAAGGGAAATAAAATTAAGTATATTTTTGGAATTTTGTGTAGAAAATTATTGGTTGAGTTTTAATATGAAATAAAAATATAAATAGATTTAATTATAAAAATGAGAGTAAGAAAGTAATTTACAGCATCATATGTGATTGAACTGAAAAATACTCATTGACCTGAATCACATTGGACATATTCTTATTTTCAAAAGTGGTTATATATATTTTTTATACTTACGTCTACGGTTAAATAGTGATATTAATCTTCGCTAATTATTTCTTAAGAATCAATAGAGTTGTTAATGTCATTCATTTCAATTTCATTATTATAATAACAAGGAAATTGCTCAAAAGAATACGTAGGCTATTGGAAAAATCAACTATATACTCATTTACAGTTGAAAATAGTTGAATTTTGTTTTTAAGAAGCAATCTAAACAGAGAATAAATAATCTTTTTAATAGGTTTATGTAAACTATTTAGTACCATGTAAACTGTGTCGTATTATTTGGGTATTTTTATGCGAAATAAATGAAGCAATTTGCCATATTTTAATTTTTTAAAAAACCGTATATCATTAGTCATTAGAGCTAAAAAAATAAACTCAAATTAGTAAACACGAACGTTGGAAGTCTTATAATCTTGTTTACCAGATATGTCTAGGCCAGAAGTACTTTGAAAAGAAAATGTATTCTCCAACATAAAATTTTGGGTCGAACAGTACAGAACAAGATTTATGGACAATTTTTATTTGACGATTCTGAAATTGGCAAAGCGTAGTCGGTTAACGTCGAATGAACTTTAGGATACTTTGGGTTGTGCTTGCAATTAAATCGTTAACAAATAGATGTTTTCAACAGGATAGGGTTATTCACATATATACAGCTTCTGTAGCTATGATTATGATGAACGTTTGCTTTCATGAAAGATTACTATCTAACTGATCAACTTTTCATGGCCATCTAGGTGACCAGACATGCCTTCTTTTGAATTCTTTCTCTAGGTTTTAGTCTAAGATGAGGTCTTCAAACTCCAACCATCTTCTACTATCCCGTTGAAGAATAATGTTCGAGAAACACTCACTTATATTTACACTGATATTTAAAATTAATTCAAATAAAATATAAGTCTTTGTAACAATATGTGACTAGTCTACAAAAGATTTTTTTTTGAAATTGTAATGGAGTTATTTAAAACTTCATTAATTCTTCCTTTGAATATTTTTTACATTCCTAGATTTAAATATTAATGCTAGATGGTTTTCAAATACCTATGCATTTTACTGTTCGCCCTGTCTAAGTGATATTTTTTATTTAAAATCATTCCAACTACATCCAAATTTTAAAACTACTTATAATTTCAAGGATAAATTATTCTCGAAATGTGCCATGAAATGCTAAACGGATAAATGTTCGACTAAAGGTAACATATTCTCCTCAGAGACGTTCAATTAGGTATATATGAGTTGCTATATCAAAATTTAATTATATTTAATAATCCAAATATGCACGAACAGAGATTCCCTTAAGATATTGCAAGGTTAGATGAAAAAGTTTCCAATTGTCACCAAATACTATAATCATGCACATAAAGCAATCAATTACCAAGCCTCATTTCAGCCTATGGCTCCATAAATGAATGGCTGTCTGCTAACTTTCTCAAAATTAACCACGATAAAACTGAAGTACTCCTTGTTGGTACCGCTTCGATAGTAGAGAAATCTAAAGCTCTCTTCCCCTCCCTTAACCTTGGGTAAACCAATGCCGCCTTCTCTACTACCGTCAGTAATCACGGTGTTATTTTCGATGAGCAGCTCTTGTTTAAAACGTACATCCATCGTATCTGTAAGTCTTCCCTCGGTTTCCTCCGCAACCTCTCACGTGTTCGATCCCATTCTGATCGACGAAGCCTTGGGACTGCTATTCATGCCTTCGATACCTCACGCTCAGACTACTGCAATTCTCTTCGAGGGAATCTCCCTTTTTCGTCACTTTGCCCCCTACAACTAGTTCAAAACTATGCTGCCTGGCTCCTCCTTCGACGCCCTTGGTTCTCTCCTTCGATGCCTCTGTTACAAGAGCTACACTGGTTACCTATTCGCTTCCGTACCCACTATAAAATTATTATCATCACCTACAAGGCCATAAACCTTGAGGCTCCACTTTATCTCTCGTCTGCCCTCTCACGTCATTACACTCCTCGGGGCCTCCGGTCTAACCCTGCTTCCCTCCTTAACACCCCTTGTTCTGTCCTCTGCTCGATGGGTAACCGTTCCTTCTCGGTTTGTGCTTCTAGACTCTGGAATGCTCTTCCTGCTGAAGTCCGATCCTCTCCCTCTCTTGCTACTTTTAAACGTCTCCTGAAGTCTCATGTCTTCAGAATTACCTTCTCTTCCCTGTCAACTTTTTAAACTCTCGCTACACAACCTGCGCTCTAGCAGGGCCCATTATGAATACCTATTATTATTATTATTATCATTTATAATATTGGGACCTGTTTCACTCGAAAATTGGTCTTAAATACCTCATCAAGTAAATTATAGGTAAATATATCACTTTTTAACTGCAACATCAACTTTGCCTAATCTGTCTTTACTCACTGGGCGGAAAGGATATTACATCGAATAAATATCATATATGTAGACATATTTTGTTAAGTAAACTTAAAATTTTAAAAATCCGATAAAACACGTTGGGTCAGACCTATCTAGGCATTATGAAAGTGTATGGAGGAGGTTGGATTGAATAAAAAAAGCTTATAATTTCTCTTTCAATATTTATTCTATAATCACCAGAATATTCTCTATGGATGCTAAAAATAGAGTCAGACCTTCATGATGCCGGCCTATTATTATTAGTTATGTAATGGGTGCTGATCAATGTAAACAATCGTCCAAAAGATCTGAGCTGCTGTATTTCTATTGAAACATCCTTGATAACGTTTTTCCAGATGGTTAAAATTTATGAAAATGCAGATGAAAGAAACATAAGTTATGAGCAGATAAGCAAGTTAATGAAAGAAGGGAAATATCCAAAAAGATCTGAATACCTAAGTGTTATATAGAGAGAACAGCATTATTTGCATTGTTATTAACTGATTGGAAAGCTGCTTTACCAAGATGTTCTTTGCATTGAAGCCATTGTAGTATTCAAGCGGTCCAAATATGTAGGCTATAATAATCTGCAAACTATGATAAAACAGGTTTATATAAGCCTTGTTAATCAACCAGAAGGACATGGAAGACCTCAAAAAGAAAAGACCAAGAAAATACCAAATTTCTGAAGAATGACAGCTTGAAGACGGCTACATTTGTTACCTAGGAAATTACAGAGATTTTGGCCATCAATAGTTCCTAGTTCACTGTATCATCTTTGGCAGTAGGAAGACAATCTTAACTTTTCTACAACCGCACTCAAGGCATTGACCATAGAGAAAACCTGGAGGTCGAACTGAAAACTCTTATCAGCACGTTACATCGACCAAGGACCAATGTGGCTAATTTCATTTCTGAGAGGAATCTAATTTCAATTTGTTCGGATCCGGTGGGGGGATGTTCGTTCCTCGTCGATGAGATAAAAGGGTATTTTTCATTTTTGCCCTTAAAATCTCGTAAATATGATGGACGAAGTGGCATAGGCTAGTGCCTATTTATGTAAAATTAAATAAGTCATTTGTGTTCTATGAAAGAAGGTAAATGCAGAAGTGTAGGAAGAAATCCTGCCAGATTTTCGGTACTTCGAAAAAACATCTTGTAATTCTAATGCAATATTTTTTTTTTAAAGTGCTCATTTGGCGACTGCCTACTTGGGCATTAGTGGCTAAATTAAAAACCTGCTTAGAATTAGGCTACTTTAAAATGCAATTCAAAAAGACAAAAAACAACCCAAACCCAACACCAAAAATAAGGGGAAAAGAAAGCGAGCAATAAACAAGCTCCTGCGTCGGGGGGAGGTACCCCCGGTGCAGGAGCGTGCGATCTATAAGGTAAAAAAACAAAAGCAAAAAACAAAACAAAACAAAACAAAACAAAACAAAAAAATGGAAAAAATAATAGGAAGAAGGCCGGCCTCTCCCTAAAAGTCAACAAGTCCACAAGTCAATGTGCACGAACTCGTCCCGAGTAAATGGGACAGGCGGTAGCGACCCCGCTCATCCCGGTACCGGGAAAGGTATCGTGCCGCGCCAAAACCGATCGAAAGGTTGTCAACGTAGAGCGTAGCGAGAACATCTTCCGGCAACTTTGAGGTGATGCCGTTGATGCTCAGTGCAAAGAGTCTGATACTGAGGACACTTTTCTGCTGGACATCCTCTTCCTGCTCCATTAGACGTGAAAGGGCTCCCACCACCCTTACCTGGAATCGACGATTTTGCAAAAATTCAAATATAAACATTGGGAGGCGTCCCTTCGCCCCCACTGTGTGGAGAGTCTCCATGATAGCAGATCGCCATGCGGTATCATAGGCCTTCTCCAGATCGAAAAACACCATGACGTAGGGGTGTCTATGAAGGAAGGCCTCACAGACGGCATTTTCTAGTCGAAGCAGAGCATCTGACGACGTTGAGTGGAACTTGCGGAAGCCACACTGTGCAGAAGACAGATGGCCTCCACTCTCCAGGAAAAAGGCTAATCTAACATTTACCAATTTCTCCATCCCCTTGCACACGCAAGAGGTTAGATCAATTGGACGGAAACCGGCCGGATAAGAGTGATCTCTCGTCGGTTTGCGGAAGGCGAGCACAATAGCGATTGGCCAGGAATCTGGGAAGACAACTTCCACGCAGATTCTGTTGAACAAATCTAAGAGGAACGCCATGCTTTGCTCACCCAGTTGCGAAGCATGGCGTAAGGGACTTTGTCCGGACCATGGGCGGTATCCGGGCACGAAGCAAGAGTGAAACTCAACACACTCACAGTAAACTTGTCGTTAAAAGGTTCTCTGCCTCTGGAGGTAAAGTCCAGTCGGCGGCCTTCCACGACATCACACCGTGCATTGAATGATGACGGAGCACCATCCCGGCTAGAGAATGCGGAGAAAGCGGTCGCAAAGGATTCCGCCACGGACGTGGGGTCCGAGATTGCGGTCCCATTCTCCTGGAGAACGGGAGGGAGGTCCTATGAGAACTTGCCTCCAATCCATTTGAGTTGCTTCCACACCTCTTCTAGAGGGGTCTTCCCGTTGAGTGAAGACACGTATGCCCACCTAAATGGGGGTCATGCTTCTAAATATAACGGAATCTACCTCTATTTCGTCGAAATTCATCGCCAGTGAAATCGTTCGGGCGGCGCTTATAGCGCATGTAGGCATAATGCTTATGTTTGAGGGCCGTCTCACACTCGGCCAACCAACAGGGGAGTGAAATGGCATGCAAAAGGGCCAGACGTTCTGCGAATAGTAGTCAGGCCTGCGGCGATAAGGCTACCGGAGAAGAACTCAACAGCCTCATCTACCGACCTAAACTAGTCGAGTGAGATAGAGAATTCAGTTATTTCGTGAAATGCAGGCCACCGCGTACGCGCCAAGCACCAACGAGGTGGGCTCTCAGGTGGCAGTTACCTTGGAAATGATATGTGAATGGGAAAGTGATCACTACCATGGAAGTCATCGACCACCCCCCAATCAAAATCAGGCTGTGCATCCGAAGAGAACATAGATAGATCAAAGCAAGAAAATAAAGCGGTTCTCGGGCAGTGATGCGTAAACTCATCCACATCTAGGACACCTATCTTAAACTGTTCGATGAGATCGGAAAGGACTTGTCCCATGGGATTTATTGACTAATCTTCCCAGAGAGGATGTCTGTTCTTCAGAACTATAAGCACGAGAAAGGGCCTCGGCAACCGTGCGATGATTTTGAGGGAGTCCCCCGCGTCGAAGTCAGCTGACGGTGGAATGTACGCAGTAATAACAGTATACCTCCCCTTCCAGGTGAAGCTGCACAGCCACAGCCTGAAAGGAGGTATTTTAAGTTTAAATAAGAACGGAGACATCATGCCGGGTGTAAATCCCGCATCCCTCAGCCCGTCTCCATCTCGTGGTGGTAGGGTCGCAAAATCCTTATATCCCGAGGGGGCAGGCAGGGAGCACGCGCATGGCATGGTCTTCTGCCGAAAAATAGCTAACAGCAAACGGGACGAGACTAGCCCTCGCAGCTCCTCCCAGTTGGCCCGGAGTCCACGGCAATTCCATTGAAGGAATATGCCCTCCAGTCCTAGCTCGGAGGAGACGTGGGGGCCCTCATCGAAGAGAAGACCCTCACGAGAATGGTCGTTCGCTTCTGGAAGAGACAACCTAGAACTCTGTTGGCTGGACAAATCGTTGGAGGCGCTGTCGCCCTCGAGGACTTATTGGGGGAAGTTGGGCTCTCCATGCGAGTCTTTCTCTCCCTCCGCGTCAAAAGCTTAGGCGCGCGTTGCAGCTTTGGATGTGGGGATCCCTCTGTTCGAGGATCCGCCGTGTGCGTGCCACTCAGCGCAACACTAGGCTTGGGCAGAGGAGCAGAAGCTCCTTTGTTGCTGTCCTCCTTTCAGGGGACAGCTTTAGGAATCCAGGAATATTGCCTGGTGACTAACTAAGTCTAAGGATTCGGTGGAGGCCCGTAGCCGTTTCGCCTTACGGAAACGGTTACGGTATTTGAAAGGGGGGGGAGACCTGGTTTTAGCCGGGGCTGGATGTGAACCATTTGTGCGGCCTTCTTTACCAGGGAAGCGCCCGGGTTGAGTAAAACCCGCAGAAGGGCTCCAAAATGGGCGTGGAAATAGCCGTGCTCTTTGGACTGGATGGTCCCGGAGCAGAGAATGACTTTATAACCATTGAGGGATAAGACGTCCCAGGCAGACCCCGGCGTGCTAGGACTAAATCCTTAGACTCGCGGAATGAGAGTCGATCCTGTGCCTCAACAGCCACGATTTTTTTCTCAACGAGATATGCACCACATTGCTTCGAAGAAGCGGGATGCGGCTGCTTGCAATTGACAAACTTGGCCACACACGATTTGGACTTATCGTCTGCGGCCTTGGAGCAATTTAGACATAGTTCAGGTGACCGCGACCTTCGCACGTCTACCTGAGCGATTCGTTTGGCCAAGGTGGTGAGAGTAATAAAATTTCTATGGCAGTGGCACAAAGGCCTTCACGCGGTAGCGGTACCAACCGGCACCCGCCGACTCCGGGCGCTTGTCACAGTAGAACGTAATGAAGAGTGTGGTGTTGGGTCTCAAGGCTCCTCCCTGTATTCTTATCACACGTTCGACCTTAACCGCCCCATTGTCGGCCAGCTCTATGGTGCTGTCTTCTCTGAAGTAGTCAACGAGTTCCCACGCATAAACTACACAAAGTTCATGGTAGAGTGTGGCGTCACACTCACCGGGATGCCATCATGTGTCCAAGAGCACTTCTCCTGGCCATTCGGATAGATTCGCCGCATTCTTCAAAAGGCTCCCATCCGAGAAACGGATTACCTTCGGCTCTCTATGAATTACACTAGCTAAAGCTCTCCCCTGATGGATCATGCTGCCTTTGGCCAACATGCTGTCATCAGTAAAGCGAATAACGAGGAAGCGTTTGAAGCCAGCAGGCTCGAAAACGCCAGGTAGCCTCTGAATGAGGGGCGCTGCGCACTTTTGTTTTAATCGGGAGCTCCACACCCGGTGGACAGCGGGGCCGGATGTGCCGATCTTGGTTTGTTCGCTTACCGAAGTAGAAGAACCATCCGTTCCCGCAGCCCCCGCAGATGGAGAGGAGCCCTACTCTTTTTAGTTCTTTTTCTGTTCTTTTTCTCTTTAGGAGAGGAGGGCGGGGAATGAACCTGCTTCTCACCTCCGCCGACACAAGCCCTTAGGCCAGATGGACCGGCCTCAGCCAGGTCCTTCTCCAAAATGGAAAAGTTTCGGGTGGTTGCAGGGGGCACTGGTCAGAAGAGATCCCTCCCCTCCTTGTACTGCCTCGGAGGCCCCAGCCATTTGACGAGGACATTGCATAGGGGCGGATTCTTGTTCGGTTCTTAGCGCCGAGCCCGGATTCCCTCTTATGGAAGGCCCCTATTTCTGAGGTTGGGTTGCCTCAAGGACTATGTCTGTCTCAGGTTAGGGAGGCACATGCCTTGACTCCGGGAAGGTTTAATATTCTTACCAACAGTTCTTTTAAGCGGAGCGACCGAAGGGACCTGGCTTCCCTCTCTTCCCTAAGAGTGTTTGCCCTACCGAGCCGATTTAATTGGGATCGGTCTGCTATGGACTGCCTGCTGGCTTTTTTGGCAGTCCCTTTGGAAAGAAAAGGAAGGACTGCCGCTTGTAAAAGGGAGGTGCCCGAAAGCATCTTCAGAGAAGGGAGTGAAGGGTAGTTCCCTACACCCGTTGGCGAAGGTAAGGAGTGAGCCTCCTCTACGGTTAGAGGAATTTGGAGCGTTCCTTGCGCAAGCACAGGGGGTGGGGGAGCACCTACATTTTTGTCTGTGGTGCTTGCCCGGGGGCAGCTTCGTCGATGAACAAGAAGAAATGGGGAGATAATTTTTTTTTTACGTTTGCATTCATGGGCATGGTGAAACTATTTTTTCTACGCGAAGCAATCGCTCATCACCCCTCGTAGTAGCCCACCCTGCAAGGGGTCCGTACAGGCCTGGCAGAGCCAGGTGCCGTTATTCTGGAGCACCCCTCTCGCCTGGTGACCTGGCATTCCATATGAATGGCGGCTTAACCTTGAACACGGCTTAAAAACAAAGATAGATGGTGAAGTGAGAAGAAAAGGGGATGTGATGAAAGTATGGGTGGGGATAAAGCAGGTTGTTAAAAACCCACCATCCCAACCTGGAGCTTAAGAGTTAGAAAACATTGTCCCCTCCCCGTTCTGCCACGATCCGGGATAGTTGGCTGAGAAGAAGGTCAGCATCTACCCTGTGAAATTAGAGGCTGACTAGAGAAAGATGTGGGAGATGTTGTATGAAAAGCGAAGAAACAGGGGGGAAACACAAGTGTTTTGAAGGAAAGGGAAGAGGCTAAGCTGGGGTTGGACGGGGTGCTGAGTCCCGTCAGCACGGCGGCTAGGATAGCATATCGCCGCCCCCCTTACGGAGTAGCCTGGGGAAGATCCAGCACGAGAAATGGTGATTACAGGGTCCAGGTAAAGATGGGACAGGGTAACCACAATCTTGTTTAATGTATACTATTTGAACGGCATTGAGAGATTTAGCGGGATTCCCCGGAAGAGCCATAATATTGTTAATACGCGCACGGCGGTGATATTTCTTCAACATATTGATGTGGAAAAATCTCTCTCCAAAGGGGGTTTGAATTAAGTAATCCAATGGTCGTTTTATCTCTAAAATGGAAAACGGGCCCTTCTACTTGGCCTAAAGTTTGTTACTATCCATGGGAAGTAGCAACAGCACCTCCTCACCAAGCTTAAATCTTCTTTCCTTCGCCCTAAATCGACGGAGTTTGATGAAGAGTTACTTTTAAATAGCAAGAAGGCCTCGAATCTTACGGCCATACAATAATTTGAAGGAGCAAATCCTAGGGTCCTATTAGGGATTTCACGACACGCAAACAGTGCCACAGGTAAAAAGCGGTGCCATTCTCGGAACTGATCAATACACAATTTCTGAGGATTACTTTCAATATGCCCTTTAGCTTTTCGCAAACTCTGTTTGCGGCTGGGTGGTATGAGCTGGAAACAGAGGTTTTACCATGTGGAGCTTGCGAACCTACTCCATAAGCTCAGAGGTGAATTGGCTTCTTCGATTTAACAATACCTCTTTCGGAATTCTTACCCGAGGAAAAATGGTAATGAGGGCTTGGGCGCACGAAACACTATCAATGTGCTTAGGGGGAACTGCCTCAGGAAAACGGGTAGCGAAGACTACCAAATTGAGGACGTAACTGTGTCCTTCCATAGACGGAGCATGAATAGGGCCAATAATTTCAATGGCCACGCGAGAAAAAGGTTCCGAGATGATCGGGCTTTTCTGGAGAGGGCTTGTTTAACGCAGCCTTTTGCTCATTTTCTTATGAAGGCATCACATGATTGTCCGTACCTGTCCAATAAAATACTCAAAAACATTATGATCAGTTTTTTTATGACTAAAATGACTGTAGAATAAACTATCGAGAAAAATCTCGATATCTTGGGGGACGTGAAAGCGGGAAACACAAAAGGAGTGTGTTTCAGGTACGGTTCCCTCGGAACTTTTATGATGTAAGAGCTTATCCTTGGCAAGGTATCAGATGTTTTTTCCACCACGGGAAGACTCTTGCTCCTGATTTTTGGCTTTCTTCCAAAGGGGGAAGAGAGTTGCGCGCCCCTTCTGGGTGTGGGCAAAATCCTCGTTCGGAGGGTCCCATTCTCCAGATTGACGAAGTTTTCTAAAGTAACGGGTTCCTGGGAAGCCTTGGCGGCCAGGGTACGGGTTACGACGGGGTGTGCTACCGGGATACTTGCAATCTAGGGTCTCTGACTAATCAGTACAGAGCAAAGCTTGATTGGGGCTGCTACCACTTCGACCCCCCTAGTTAAATACTCATATTCGATGTGGCCTTTTACAATTGGGAACGATTCACTCGGCCGAGGTAATCATGGACCACAGCGAACTTTTGGTGATCAGAACCAACTGGGGTAAGTAAATTATCGGATACTACGATGCATGTGCACCCAGTGTTACGTACAAGGGTGAACACAGGGCATCCGTTCAAGGCTCCATTTTAAAATTTCTAAACCGGGGAAGCTCTTAGTAAAAAGAAAATTTACTTGGTGATCGGAGTTATTGGGCAACGAGAGAGATGTATTGGAATTATGAAGAGTCAGGGGAGGAGTAGGAGTGGCACTGACTTGGTGTGCATGATGGGAGGACTTGCTTCTAAATTGACTATTTGATGCTAGTTAGTGCGTACATGACCTTCTATTCCGCACGTAAGACAGATTATCTGCCTTTTTAAGAATAAGGAAGCGGTGGGAGGGGTGCTAATTTTGGATTTAATGTCTCTAGGTTCTGAAGGAGGGAGGTTTCTTGGTTTCAAGGGGCCTTGAACTTTCGGGAATTTAGGGATATTTCTTATGAGAGCTGGGAATTATCAATATTATATTTGGCAGGAGAAGGGGGAGGCTTCTTATTAACCTTAGGGTACAAGTTCTGGCTACTTGCGTAAACATCAGCATCTTCTACGCCTTCTTTGAATTTAAAGCACCGGCTGCCCTTAACGAAGGCACGGAGTTGAGGGTCAAGGCAACTAAGAATTGATAAATTAAAACAAAACCCAGAAGTGACTCGTACTCTTGGGGGAGTTTACACGCATCTAACCAAAATTGGAAGTGTTTCACGAGTGTATACCCAAAATGGCGAAAGGTCTGACCGGGGCTGACCTGTTCGTGATGGAAACGGGTACAATAGAAATATTCACGGCAGCCAAGTGGACTCTTAGGGAAGGGAAATGAATATGTCTTTCAAATGTAAGTTTCGGAGGGGGAGCAATTTGGCGTCATCATCTACCTCGATGTCTCAATTTTAAATTTCAACAATTTTCTTGAAATGCGTACGATCTCTTCCGAAATCTTCTTCTTTAAATACGGGTAATCTTACTGACGGGGACTGTAAAGATTCCATCGGGGAGTTAACTGACATTGATTCCAATTGATTACGGCTTAGTTCTAGATCATGCTGCCTTATTCTCTCACAGTCTTGCATCTCTCGTCGTACTTTTCCTCTTCTCTCTTCAGCTTCTCTTAAATCTATTTCCTGAGCTCTTAGTTCAGAGTTTGTTCTTTTAAAATATTTCCTCTTCCTATTTTCACATATGGAGTTGCCCATTTTAGATCACTTAATCGCTTACTTTAACAATGAGAGATAGGAAATTTTCTGAAAATCTTATCATGATAACTGGAACAGAAAAATTGAAAATATTCAGTTATTGACAACCTTACTATGGCGTTCTAGCAAAAGGCACATTTTGCTCTTGATCAGAATCATAAGTCGGATCTGTGAAATGAAATAATATATATTTTAAAAGGGAATATATGCGATATTGATAGTACTTTTTTTTTAATTCAATCATAATGTGAATTATCATTCTACCAAATCGAACCAAATATAGCTCTCTAATAGTAAACTTACCAATTTTGTAATGGTGCCTGGCTATACATATGCAGTTATTTTTATCTCCGTATTTTTTAACCTAGCATCGGTAATGATAACCCTATTAAGAGGCAGTAAGGAAAGGTTACGCAATGTAGGTTATAACCTTTTTGATTTTGCCCTCAATTATCTGGTATCTAATATCATGGAGAGTTTTTTTCCACTATTATAGGTTTTTATCTTGCAGACAGGGCACCCCTGCTTACAAATAGATGTCGACACGGTATCTATGCAACTTCTTTTTAAAATAAACATTTTTATGGTCACTAAAACTAAAGCTTAGTTACTGTTGACGTATGACAGGTGTACGCCGTTATACACACACAGGCCTATTGGCAGACCAAAATTAAGGCTCCACCTGGGGATGGCTCTAAGACTGCTTTACATACACAGTTGCTAAGCCATAGAATATTTAAACACGGCTACAAAAATATAATTTAATATGACTAAAGATTACATAGACATATAAGGCAAGTTAAATGGCCAAGCAATTAAATATTGACGGTTCACTGCTAAGATGATTAACACTATCAATTAAGTTTGAACCGATGGGGAAATTCAATGAGTAATGATTTTACAATTCTGCAATTCCTAGAGCAAAGGGGATCCTTGAGGTTTGACCCAGTAAAGGTGGGAGGAGCGTGACAAAGTGTGGATTAAATCCATTTTATCTTGATGTGCGGTCATTAGAAACAGGTAGTTAAGTTCGACCTTGAGATTGTAGGCGTCTCACGGGATGTTCACTTCAACTTCAATAAAATGAATTGGTGGAAGGGCTCATCCTTAAGAGGGCAAAGAAGGAGGTGCTTTTGGGATGCTTTTCCCGATCTTTAAAATCCGAAGATGTGGTGAGAAGGGTTGAAGGGCACCTAACTATTTTCACGAACAACACTGAGTGAAGACTAGCTCTTCCTTGGCTCTTTGACAATCACTTAATTTTTCTCTGGACCAGAATGTAGTCGATTTCCTCTCGACTAACGAAGACGTTACACCAAACGTACTGGTCGGCGGTTTCAGACACAATGCTTGTGAATTATGAACTGTCGAATATATTTCCCAAAATTACCTAGACGGGAAGAGAGATTCATCGCCAACAGACTTCCTTAATTGTCTTGGATGGCCATAAGGTTCTATAGCGCGAAGTCCCAATACCGAGTTAATGGTCTTTCCATTGTTCTAATTTTTGAAGGATATAAGGCAGACAAGTTTAGAGCGGTCAACGGTGAACTGTGGAACTCAAAGGGGGGAGGGGAATTCCTTCTCTCTCTCATTCTTCCACAGACACTTGTTCTGGTCGAAAGGTGTTCTCCCTTACCCACTTATCTAGTTTTGTATGGCTTTCACATTGAATTTGTTGCAGTGTTCGAATTTAATAGTGTAACCATTGTTTTCAAATTAAAATGTTTTCCTGTTTTCCCCATTTAGGCATTTTTATTATATATGATTTACAGTTCTTATTTTGTTCTAGTTGTATGGATTACGCCCCAGAGTCTGGATATTTATATTATTTCGATCCGTGAGACAGGTCTTGTTTAATATCGACCAGATTATTGGTGTCAGGTTTACTCCTCCATTCTACATTGAGCTTATAATTATTAGATCCAATTAAAATAATATTGTATGTGCGACTATTCAGCTAAGTATTTCGTATATCATTTGACAAATGTTTTCTTATGGTGAGTTGCGTTTTGTTGATTTCCTCCCTTATACTAGATGTGACATGAGTAATCAGTTCCAAGTATACAGAGGGCAACTCGAGAAGAGAGAAACTCTCTATCAACAACATTTAATAAAGAGTTACTTAACAATTTATTAATTACCAGAATGCCGATTTTATTTGAGAGGGTGATATGAGAGAATGATGAACAAAAATATATAAATATTGTTACTGCAAATTTATCAGTGAATGCCTCTTCTTTTGAAAAGGAAGAAAACAGCTCGATCAAGTGTACTACATAAATAGGGTTAATCCTCAATTAACCACAAATATTTCTTTGAAAAGTAATAACACAGAGCTCCATCAAGAGCATTGCATAAATACTTCAAAATATATCAGTAAAAGGCTGAGTCATTTTGATACGAATATAATACTGCCTGATTAACAGCATTACGTAAAAAGGGTTACTCTACAATTCACCACAACAATAATTTTCCTGTGGATAGTTATATAGTTATAGATCTGTTCGTTTACTAACATTTAAGTGGCAAGCTCCAATTTTCACGAAAATATACGCCAACATTCAGAAGATAAAGATAAAAAGATGGTACAAACATGTGCTTAGACTGTGTTTTACGGCCTTTGCTGTGGCTTTAGAATCATCTTTCAAGGTCTATCAGTTCCTTTACTCTAAAATTTATGATAAGTACTTTTTAATCCCTAATTCTTACCCAGGTCATAATTCTTCGAATGTCCCGATAGCACGAACTTATTCGCAAAGCATTTTAATCCTCTGCTAAATAGAGATATTTCAAAATGCGTGGACTGGCAGTTACAGGCTGCCATCTCAAGACGTGCTAATTTTAGCCCAATAGAAATTTTGCTTCGCCTCTGACTCCACTGACTCAACTCAAATATTTATATTTTCGGTCATAGAGCTTCATTACCCATTCTCTTACGAGTCGTTGAAGATGATAGTTTTCGGGAAATAGTTGTTTCGTGCGAAGTTATTACGCCTTTTGTAGCGCGAATAAGTGAAAATCTTGATTCGGAGAAATGGGCAAACAAAGTATAATGCAGAGACAAATAATAAAATGTTAAAAGCACGCCTAGAAAAAAGAATGAAGGTAAAAAACTAAAGTAAAGCAAATAGTAGAACACAGAAGAACATGAATCCATTCCTCGTCCTACTGGGGTCTCAAATCCCCTCCAGGAAGTTCTACTTGAGGCTTCAGGCTCTGCTAAAAATCCTACAGCAGAAGTAAACAAAAATCGCATCTAAAAAAAGAAAAATATGTGCAAAATTACACAAACGTATTGTAAATAAGCTATCCGCTATATTACAATTTATAGACAAAAAACGCCTCACCTGCAAACACAACTCGATCAACAGAGTTATTTAAATAGATTTGCCTCAAAATTAATTACTTTCTATTCGTTTTGATAGGATGATAATAAAGTTCGATCAACAGCATTACATCATAGGGTACTCAACAATTTAAATAAATGCCTATTATTTGTGATCCTATGAAATTATAACTCAATCAACATAATTACATAAATAGTGTTGTTTCAGAATTATCAATAAATTGATTATTTTTTTCGATAAGAATAAACTAGAGCTCGATCGACAGCATTACATAAAGAGAGAAGATTGTTGGATAATTTAGCAGTAAAATAACCTTCTTATGTAAAGTCATAAAACTTTTCGTTCTTTAGAACTGAGATAACACATTTGCTTCAAAATGTGTCCTTAGTTTCTTATTTTAATTTATAGTATGAAAACACCTTTCAAACCAATGCACTATATGCATAGAGTTGCTTCACAATTTATCACTAATGTATTTCATACAATGATAACACTGCTCAATCACCAGCATTACACAAATAAAGATCTTCTTAATTTATTGGCAACATGCTTTTTTTCTTTCTATAGGATAAAACCCCACCTCAATCACTAAAATCCTATTCTTGAGATAGTAAATAAAATGTTGATCAAAACCATTATATAAATAAATCAATCAATCTCTTATGGCACCCACAAATGCAAAGGGCCGTAATAAACTCTCTCCACCCAGCCATCTTCTCCAATTCTTCATCCCAACTATCTTCTTCCTCTCTCTTCATCGTCCCTATCCATGCTTCAATATTCATTGCCAAATTCACTATTTCGTTTTGAAACCATGAAAACCGATCAATCAAAACAATACATTGAAAGTATTGATTTTTCTTTCTTTACCCTAATGCAGATTTCTTTGATAGATGTAAACTAAGATTGACCAATAGAATTACATGAATTTTGTCGATCTATAATTTTTTCTCAAAAGTTTATATTCCTTTGGTTAGAAAGAATACATAGTTAGAACAACAGCAGTACAAACATAAGTTTGATTTAATAATTATATCAGCAAAATGCCTTTATTGGGATGATATTTTAGATCGCTAAAAAGCATCGAATATATATTGTTGCTTCCCAATTTATCGCTGAAATGGCAATTCCTTTAGATAGGAAAAAAACAGTTATTCAACAAAATAAATGAATAGGGTTGCTTCATAATTCATTATTAATTAAGTTTTCTTTGGATAGTTATAAAACATAGCTCTATCACTAAACTTGGAAAATGAGGGTTGCTTCACAATGTATCATCACCTTAATTCATATATACAATGAAAACTGCTCGTTCACCAGCATCTAATATATATTTTAGAAAGCTGGTTTGTATGTATATGTATATATATGAACGCAATAGAAGTGCACTTAGAGTGATCTTGAAGCCAATTAAGGTGACCATTTGAGATAACCTAAGCCGGGGAAAAAATTAGGTAACCTAGATTTGGCAACACTGGCGCCACTTGGATGTTAGGTTAAGTTCCAATTTTTACCCTTCATAGCGTTTTTATGGGGGAAGGCAGGTAATTTGTTGCTATAAGTTGCAATTAAAACCGTTACATGGCTCGTGGAAAAGGTAAGGTTTGCCAGACCAATTTTAGGATTGCAAAATTTAAAAAACTTGATAATACCTATTATCAGTATTCCCGAGACTCTACTAATTTAGATATTTAGTTATAACTAGCGATCATATGAAGTGCCCCTCCGCCCGAGTAGGTTTGGGGGTAGGATCTTCATATGATCTATTTTTTATAAATATTCTGAACTTCACCACTAATAATAATAATAATAATAAGAATATCGTGATTTTAGAAACATGCAAATACATACCAATTTTCTTCAAAGAATCCATATAAAGTTTGACAAAACAAAATGGTGATGTTCAGAAATAGATGAATATTGAATGCTTTGAATTAAAAATAATAATAATAATAATGACCAGATTTGTATTGGTATATACTCTTATATATAGTCACATTTTGCCCATGTACTCAGTATCATGAGCACCATGGACCGTGATACTTTCAAGACTGTTTTGATGCCCTTGCTAACTGAAGATTCTCTGTCAGTTATTAATTGGCTTAAGCAACGCAGAATGCTAAAAAGTGAAGTGAAATGTCTCTCTTGTGATAGTAAAATCAACTGGACAAAGTATGCCAAATCCAATGATGGCTATGCTTGGAAATGCCAGACCAAAGATTCAGCCAAGTATAAATCTACAGTATCTATAAGGACTGGATCGTTTTGTTCTAACTCTAGATTAACGCTTCAGACCGGGGTTCATGCAATCTATATGTCGAGTGAACGTATTGGTGAATCAAGGGCAAGCCGTCAAGTTGGTGTTTCTGAGAAGACCATGATCGACTGCTACAGTTTTTTTATGGGAAGTGTGCAGTAGATATCTTCAGGCTAACCGAGTGCAACTTGGTGGTCCAGGAACAGTTGTGCATATCGATGAATCGTGTTTTTCTCACAAACCAAAACATCATCGAGGCAGAGGACCTCACACTCCTATGTGGGTGTTTTGAATGGTCGATACCAGCACCTCACCAAGAACAGGATATATGGAAATTGTGGACAAAAGGGATGCTGCCACACTTCTCCCTATAATACAAGTAGTAGGGCAACGGGGATCAATAATCCACAGTGATGATTGAAAGGCATATTAATATACAAGGACTTGGCTTCAAACACAGGACAGTGAACCATTCACTGAATTTTGTGGATCCGCAAACTGGTGTCCACACTCAGGCCATAGAATCGTACTGGAGCAAACATAAAGCACATATCAGCATGATGCGAGGATGCAGGCGGGACTTCTTGAATTCTTATCTTCAAGAATTTTTGTGGTGTGACCGTTTCTTCAGGAATGCTTTTTATAACCTATGTACTCATATTTCCTTGCAATATTCAGTGTACTAATTCTTTTTTTTAAGAACCTATGTACACAAATTTCCTGCAATATTTAGTGTAACAAAAGAGTAATCTGAATAATGTTTTATTATTTATTCCTTATTTAGTTTATATATATTAAAATGTTGGGGGGGCGGATCTTCTTATGAGCGCGACTGGGAGGGTGGATCTTCAGTTGGATACTTTGGTGGGGAAGATCTTCATATAATCCAAAACTCGCACCCGTCTGCTTGAAGCGTGCTTTAAAGGATGTGGCTGCCACCCGCGTATTCACTTTTGCCTTCTCACCCGCTGGCCTGGCGATTCGCTTGCTCGCCCATCCGCACTACTGTAACGTAAAAATCGTCCCCTGTTACCTTTAAGATGCACTACTTCATTACTCCAAATTAAAATAAACATTATATTTTATGCATTCCAACCTTTGATTGCGTAAATTAACTAAGCAGAGAATTTAATTTGCCAAGATAGTTTTTTAGGCCCGGACAACATCGGGTATCTTCGCTAGTTACATATATAGAGATGATTTTCACATTATCTTTAAAATTCTTTTACATTTTGGTAGGTTAAAAACACAGCTCATTAAACAATTTATATAAATAAAGTCGTTTAAAAATTTATCACTATAACACATTTTTTTCGATATGAAATAAATACAGCTCGATCACCACATATCATGAATAGGGTTGCTTCTCTTTTTAACATTAAAGTGTATTTTTTTCATAGAAGATTAATACAGCTGGAAGACCAGAATTATATAGATAAGGTTACTCCTCATTTATCATAAGAATGCCTACTACTTTGGATGGGAAGAAAACAGAGTTTGAGCAAGGACATTACTTAAACAGAGTTGATTCACAATTTTCACTAAAATGCCTATTTATTTTAAAAACATAAAAACACGCTTCGATAATTATATATCAGTATAATCCTATTCCTTTTGAGAGTATGAAATCATTGCTCAACCAACAGCATTACAGAAATTGAATTTATTCACAATTCATCACTAAAATCATATTTCGTTTGATAACTAAAATTATCGGTGTATAAACAGCCCTAAATAAAGTGAGTAGTTTCATAAGTTATTTATAAATATCAATTTATTTTCATTATATGGAAATCCAGAGTTTATTAAGACAAATACATAAATAGTATTTCAACAAAATCAACATTAAAATGCCTATTCCTTGTATAGGATGGTGATCTTTCGATCACCCTCATTAAATAAATATATCATTATTTTATATCTATCATCTTTATAAAATTCATCGTTAAATCACTACTTATTTGTTTAGATAGGAAGAAAATATAACTCAATCAATAGCATTACATAAATAGAGTTACTTCACATTTATCACTAAAATACCTTTCCTTTGCATAGTTTGTTAAAGGATAGGACCATTTGGGTATTTCCTTACTCGAGATGGGAGTTTAAGAGAAGAATATGAATAGTATAAAAACGCTTTACGTGATTCTGTAGTTGAGTTTAGAGGAAGAAAAAAGAGGTAGCCAAAAAGATGAGATAGGTTAAGAAAGAGGCGGTGTAGTTGCGGCAAGAAAGGCACCTGGTGAGTACATTCATGGTATCTGCATTTGCTTCTGGTAACTAAGTAGCATTTAATTAGGAAAGGGGTGAATGTAGTCACGAAATAGGAGAATTCTAACGTAAAATGGCGAGCCAAAGGATATCTGTTTTTTATTACTGCTTCCCAGGGTGAGTTGTCTCTATGATATTTCATAAAAGATATAAATAGGAGAAACGCAGGAAATGTGGAGGGGAAAAAAGACTCCCTATTAACAAGGCGGTGTTAAATCAAATACAGCTCGATCATAAGCATTAGATAAATTGAGTTTCTTGATAATTTCTTTCACATTGAAATTATTACATTATTTGAAGGGATGAAAGCACAACTCGTTCAAATCACCAAAATGCCTATTCCTTTGGATAGCAAGAAAACACAGTTCGATCAACAACAACATTACATAAATAAGGTTGCTTGACAATTTATTTCTAAAATCCAAATTATATTAGATTGGATGAAATTATTGCTCGATTAAATGAATTACAGGAATAGCATTGCTTTTACAATTTATCACTAAAATGCTTATTCATTTAGATAAGAAGAAATATTTTCTTCGATCAATAGCATAACATAATTAGTGTTTCTCATTACATAAATAGAGTTGCTTCACAATTTATCACTAAAATGATTATTCTTTTAAACTATAAGAAAATGCAGCTAGCTAGATATTGTGGCTTCACATTATCACTAAATACCTGTTCCATTTTGATACACTGAAAATAGTGCTCAATCATCTTCATTACATAGTGTTTATATTCAACGGAAATCATCATCATCATCAATAACTCTATAATTTAAGAAGGGGATTTATTTGAGTATTTGAATAATAATTTTATCTTAGATTGGTTAGGACTTATGTTTTTTATCAAGCTTCTGGGTACGCCATGGAGGTCTGCTCAATTTCATTTGCGGCGCTACATCTTTCCCGCGTTTTGGGGCACAGCTCAACTACGGCAGGTCCTTTAGGGTCAGCCTCCTCAAGGATCTCCTCTCCTTCCACTTGGTCCCCTGTTGTAGCTCAATGAAGGGCGGTGATTGTGCGTACAGTGACGCCTCCGAGCTCGCCCTCGGTTGTGTGTCACTACAAGGAACTTCGTCTTCGTAATTGTTGAGGGCTCCTGGCCTGGCAATAAGAGGGAAGTTCGTGACGCCCTTTTTGGCATACCTGCAGTTCCCTTATGCTCGAGTTTATTCTGACTCCCAAGCTGCAATAGCTTTGTTAAGGAACGGGAAAAAGTGACCCTCTCTAATTAATTTTGTTCCTCCTATTATGTTGTGTAATTTCCAATATTTGTATATACATAAACGACCGATCTTGGCATGGAGTCCGTCTGAATCGAATCCTGCTGACGTTCCTAGACGTCCTAACTTGTCGACGCGGGAAGTAGTGAGGTCATCAATGACGCACCTGCCCTACCCTGACGTCACTTACAGGGTATAAAGGACGACGCACAATTCACGGAATTCCTTTCCTTCTTGTCCCCCTCCCTTCATCTTTTCAACCTCCTCTCTTTGCCGACACCCACCTCTCATAATCTGCACCTCCTCTAGTACCTCTAGCCCCCCATCTACTATCTCTACTCCCTCCACCTCTGCAACTAAGCTCCTCCTAGACTCTACTCTCACCAACCCTGCTTCCACGACCGCTATCTCTAACCCTCCCTCCACAGAACACATTCTTTCCTCCATCACGGCTTGTCCACATAATAACAACATTGACCACCTCTCCAAACCACAGCCGACACGCGTAAAGGTACTGGTTTCCCACACCTCCTGGGAATTAACCAAGGAGAGGGGAACGGTCCCGGCTAAATCAGCCTCACGCACCCTCCGTCCACGACAATAGGTCGACTCAACGAGACACAAATAGACGTACGCAGTTGGTACGGTATTCGCCATACTATTGCCAACTGGGTCCTAAACACACAAAGACTTGACATAATACTCTTGAAATCGACCAGCCTACATCGAACCAATTACAGACTCCGCATTGCAGATTACCACACGTATCTATCGCCAGAAGTGCCGCATCCAGGATCAGCGATCCTAGTAAAGCGATCTATATACCACTCTCTCATCAAAACACAAGAGAACTCCTTTCTAGTCTACAAGGTACAAACAAGCTCCGGCTCCATCCTAGTGGTCACACACTACAGACCACCACGCCTAAAATTAAACATATAAGTCCCACTCCGGGCTCTATAAAACCACAACCTTCCTATCTTCTTTGCGGTGGACCTCAACGCCTTTCACCCAACACTCCTTTCTAACACTCGAATAATGCAGAAGGGTACCTGGCCGGTGCCCTGCCGCGCTATCGCTGTGAGCACATCGGCCCAGCCTCCCCCACATTCTTCGGTCCTCGTGGAGGTACCACTTCTCTGGACGTGGTCTTCTGCAACAACCACGCTACACGTTTCTACACGCACATCTTGCTGGTTTCCCGCGTACTCTCTGACCACATATTGATATGCCTTATCATATATACATCTCCCATACTCATACCAACACCACTTCTCTTCGACTACAAAAACACGAACTAAGAAGAGTTCAAGAGACACATAACAGATAACACGCCACAAAACCGCGATCTAGACCACACTAATCCAGACATGTTAGACGACCACTGGTGCTCAATATTAAACACTATAACGACAGCACGCGGCCTACACACACCACATAAACCTATACATGCATAAAACATTTCACATATTCCATACCCAGTCAGAGACTCATCACACAGTACAACAATTACTACACTAGAGGCCTACGCCAACACAACATCAATCACCTACGAGCCAGCATTCTACAGTACGTGCAGCTAAATAGGAACCGGCAGTGGCGAGAGGTCGTCCGCATCGCAGACGACACCCGTTGTACTAACCCCTCCTTCTTCTGGCTCACGTAAAAAGGTTGCTAGGCACTGATCCACCCAAACCCATCTCCCTCCAAGTAAACAACCAAACACTCACAAACACTAACATCATCCTCGACGCATTTTGGTCCCACTGGGACACAGTACATACACACAACTCACCTAAACCACGCGCGCGAGAACACTTCCAGGAAGTCCAGGAGTAGTGTCGGGCCCACGCTCACGAGCTAAGGCCCATCCCCTGAATGCAAATGGAGCTGCTTGACTACACATACAGACTGATCACTCCCATCACCATCAAGAAAACAAAACACTACATTAAAACAACACCAAAATGTGCCCCCAGCCCCTCCGGCCTACCAGCTACACTAATACACAATCTCCCCGCAAACATATACCCGACATTTACACACCTATTTTACGCCTCACTAGTTTCAGGACACTTCTCCAAAATATTCAAAGCCTCTCACAACATACTTCTACACAAACGAACAAAGACCCGAAACACTCAAACAATTACACGCCTATTGCTATATTAGAGCACCTAGGCAAAACACTTGAACGCATGATCAACTGCCGCATACGGGAATACCTGGAAGAGAGGGATTGGTTGGTTCTCCACCAACCTATCTAGATTCAGGAGGGAAAGGTCCACTCAAGCGGCTGTGACCATCGTTCATGACAGAATACAGAAAAACCGCCAGGTACATAAAAAGACACTCTCCATCAGCAAGGAAGTGGAGAAGGGCTTTGATAAAGTGTGGTACGAGGAACTTTGGTGGAAACTCGCCAACATTATTGAGTTTCAACTTTGCACCAGAAGGCTCCTTTTGCACTACCTCACTGAACGGAGATGCCACATAAAATACAACAATAGCCTATCAAAACCCTTCACACCACGCTCAGGCCTTCCCCAAGGAAGCGTACTGGCACCCACACTATACATCATCTACACAAACGACACCCCACGCCTACTCGAAAAATGCTGTCACACATACACAGTATCCTATGCCGATGATGAGACCATTCTCGTCAGCGCTCCACGCAAAAATAATACTAGACGCTAAGACAGATTACGAGTATAAATGGCTGATTGCCACGAATTCTCAGGAGAAACAGATGACACTCTTCGGCACAAGAGATCACTTCATGCATAATCTAGAAATCTTCTCTCACACACACCAGACATGAACCATCTAAACCCAACAAGGCTTGACTACACACTACATACAAAAATGCTTGGGGTAATTATTTACAAGAACCTTAGGTTCAATATTCACCAGAACATAACACAAGCAAGAGCCTCACGTACAAACACATCGTTGCACAGGTTCTACACTCCGGGTAAAAAACCTAAGTTACACCTATACAAAATATTCTTGCGACCTCTTCTCGCGTACGCCCCACTGTCACTCGTACCCACGAGTGACACGTGGCAGCAGAAGGATTAGCGCATTCAGAACTCTGCTCTTAAGCGCGCTTGCCACTATCCCTTGTACACGAGAATGTGCACACTACACGACAACAACAAAATAGCATCACTTAACACATACGCTCAAACCAGACTTACAAAATAACTTGGGAAACTAGCCAGAGACCCCTTATACATCGCACTACATGTAAGACGGTATGCGATGGCACCGCGATACCCCGCAGCCCATGACGACCCACAACCCATACCGTTCTTCGCATAAGCTAAAAGCATCATGACTAACGCGTTACGGACTAAGCAGACACGCTATCCTTCCTGACCACCCTCCAACCGTCGTCTAGTCACGTACTCCTTGAGACTCACCCAACCACACCATGCATCGGTGTCTAGCCACCGACCTATAAACTCTTCTTATCCCCTCTCAAGTTATTTCTGCACCATTTTCCTCTACGACTGCATGTTTGCCTGCATTTTACAGTGATCCCTCTCTGTCCTTTCTATACACACATCATCCTTATCATCTCGGACGGTATTCTTGCTTTCATCGTGCTTCCTTTAAGTCCGTGCTTTGAATGTGTGTGTAAATGGTTCACAGTCGGACACTTTTAATGTAAATAAGTCTACATCAAAAGTGATATATGACCAAAGTATTTGGATCCAGGTTCTTCAACCATCGAGATATGTTCTTCTTTCACAGTTTCTTTCACATATTTGCCACTAATATCTTTTTGCTTTAGAGTCAAAATAGAGTCCTAAGATAGATTTTCGAAGAAGATCCAGGTGCTTTTAGGCTACTCCTTCTTACTTTGGATTGATCAAGTACAAATGATGAATTTATTTTAGAACATACCGCATTGTCATGCAATACAGAATTTGCAATGAGTGCTACAGCTCGGTCAGAAACCCTAGTTCTGTCACAAGGTAATACTAATCTAGAAATCTTTGGCCGTTTTTCTGTTGATATTTTAATAAGTTTCTTTTTTCTTTTATCTATTGATCATACTTCAGCAAAATCTGGGTCTTTTGTGCAATCCCTTATTATTTCTAATGAGGATTCTGATGACAAGATAACTTTCAGATCTCCAACAATTTCATTTGCAAACCAAATCTGTTCTTCCTTATAACTCAAATTTTCTTCTTCTTTCAAACAATTCTTAATTTTTCTTAGAAATTTTCCGGTCAATCACAACAATGGCCATTTTCCTTTCTGTTCTCTAAGCTGTTAAAAACATTTGCTCTCTCTCTCTAGTACTTTTCTGTGCCGTTCACAAGTGCAGTCTGAAAAAGATATCCACTAACAAGTTGAAATATCAAACAGAGTTTCCGTTGCTATACTTCTTAAATCATCAACCCTTTTCTTGAAGCTTGGATTATCTTTTCTACTTCTCATTGATTTCAAAAGAAATCTGTATTTTTGGTGGTAATCAACAATAATTTTCTTATTTTATCATCTGACACACATGGAATAGAAGCTTTTATACACAATGATTTTATTTTATTTACAATTAGTTTTGAAATATCACTTACTGATGGATCTTTATTTGCGTTTGTTTAAAAATCTGTCTCTCAAACAAATAGCATTTCATCATGTCTGAATAAGTCGGCAACACTCACTTAAATCACAGGCGTTACCGAAAATGGCACACTCCGGTTCATTTCTTTTCGAAGTCATTTTCACTAATTTGACTTAGTTTTTAAGCAATTATTCAGTGGTAACAAAGTAAATATATTCAACATCTGAAATTCAAAGTTTTAAATATGTATTAGACGATATAACTGAAGTTAGGGATTTCCTTTCCTATTGGTAATTCCTATCTATCCTATTAACGAGACTACTTAACCTTAAGCCGAGGGAGAGTATTATCTTTCCTCGAAAAATGGGAGTTAGCCTCAGTTCAGTGCCAGGTTGCCGTCTGGCCCTGTAACGAGATCATCACTGTTAAGCGACAGCCAATAAATGATTAGTGTGATCGCCTGGGTCTTCATATTCCGACTACACATAGGATTTTCAAGAAACAATCAATTACAAATATATATATATATATATATATATATATATATATATATATATATATATATATCTAGATATAGATTAAATTCAGGAATGAAGATATTTGTCCTTAATCCTAGTTGCACCATGTATATAATGAGGTACTTCACCCACCTTTTACATAGTTTCAGAATTCACTTATTCTTAATGGCGATCCCTAGATAGAATAATGTTTACACTTTGGAAAATTATGAGTCGCGGTTAAGATTATGGTGAGGTCACAGTACTATGCAATGTAGTATTGTGGTACTAAGCAAGCTTACTCTACACTTCCCTTAATGGAAACCTTGAGACCAAATTCCGACTAACATCTTTATATTTGAGAAAAACCTTCACTTGTGTTCTTATTTTATTTTTTTCCAAAAACCAAAGTCATTCACTACCTTCGTGGTCAGCCTTCTAGTTTAAAATATTTTTACTTGGAATTTATTTGTTTGGTACAAGACAAAGCCTGTTCTTTTTTTCTTATGTTAATTCATCAGAATATTGTCTACAAACGATATTCTAACTGCGAATGGGCTGGAATAGTAAAAGGTTATTGAAAGGGAGAACTTTGTAAGATGAGCTACATCCAACTACTAGGTCTCTTCTGCCGAGCGTCGCAGTTCGGCTGTTATCTCGATTGATTTCCTGGAATCAAGTCTTTAAGGTTACTGCCCTTTGCGTATCTTGGGCAGGCGGTGCATCTATAACAATTTCAGTTCCTTCTTCAAAACATGGTCACTCTGAGGAAAATACTCGTATGTCAACGACGAAATCTGATTAATCTCGTGTGTCTTTGTGTCTTTTACCTTTTTCTAGCTGTAACAAAACGTTAGGTAAAACCTTTGTTCATATCTAACCGAAATATACTTTATTTTTCGGCCAGAAAATCACATAGGAGAGACACTTTTCTAAGGTGCAAGGAAATATGGTGTAGGGCTACACTGAGTTATTTGCAAACACACACGTAAAAGACTGTTGTTGTGTAAGTCCAAAATTTGAATACTTTTGATGAAAATGTAATTTTATTAATAGTTTAAATTTTGAACTACCTGTTTCGAGACAGAATTTATAATCGGTGGCAGTAATAAAACAATTATAAGGTTAGTTATAGCTACCAATTCCTGAAACCAGGATAACGTAGAAGTTGTTTACAATAATTATTTAATAAAACATTTAAAAAATCAATTAATACGAGTTATTATATAAAAAGCGTCGAAAATTGAAGAGAAAAAATAACACTAAAAACTAATTCTCAATGAAAAATAAAATCTTTATTTTTTAAACATATCTTTCTAATTCATAACTTGGTGGTCTATGATAAAAAACTAGATGGAATTCATCTTTTTATTATAAAACTATCTATTAAATACATTATAGCCTTATTCCCAAATATTTTATTTACTAAATAGTTTATTTATTTATTTATAATCTCTTCATTTATTTACATTTTTCTACTTTTACATCTAAAGTTCTGATTAACCCTTATTAGATCCAGCATCATTCCTCTATTTTTTTTCGGACAAATTTACATTCTCAAATTTCATATAAAAAACCTAAATGATTTTTAACTTTGCTTTGACTAAAAAATTCGTAGTATTTTCCTACAGCACATATTTACGTATTTCCATTTTTACGAGATTCTACATAAAAATGAAGAGCTTGCTTTTTCTTACCTAAAATAATGCATATCTTCTCTAATGAAGGATATTTAGTAACTTCATATTTAATCTGCTTGAGTACGTTTCCTCTTAATTCTTGTCATATGTTTGCCCATTTTATACACGAGTCTGTACTTTAGATTCAATCCCTTCTCTAAATTATTATCACATCTGTTCGTCTCTGGTAAAAGATACGCACAAAAGAGGCTTATATGGTTTCCATCAAATTTGTGTGAGATATAAATGATCTACTTGTCTACATTTTCTTTCCTTATATGAGGCTTCCATTGTTTTGTTGGTTTTGGGCCGAGGGGGGCCCTGCAACATTTGTTGAATTTAGAGTAATTTTTTATTTAGATTTTTCCTCTCAAGATAATTTAAGGATTTCTTTTGCTTCTGAGACCTCTTCCATTGGCTGCAACTGCTTAATGAATGTTGAGTTCTGTGAGAAAAAGAGTACCCAGGCTAACTTAGGAGGACAAACTGTACGTACTTAATGAGAAAAGTTCTAAATAAAAAGAAAAATAGATTAAACTGAACAAAAACTAAACGCTCTTGTGGTGACTATATACAAGAATAAAAAAAAGGGTGACTTTTACTATCTTTGGGAGTAAGGTAGTTCAAATAAAGATTAGAGGGAAAATTAAATGCTTCGATAGAGATAAGGAAACAAATTATCTAATTGGGCTATTTAAGGATTCTTATTAGCAACTTAAGAAGAAAATATGAAGGTTATTTAATACACTTAAATATATAAGATAAGAAAACACGGCTGAAATTTAATTTACCCGCCAACAAAGATAAGATAATGTTTGCTCTAATTTGCTCTATAGAGAATAGTGTCGCGTGTCCCGATATAAAAAAGGGTTAAATTAAGGGATTTACTCTACAAAGAGTTTTGGGTCATCATATTTTTCCTTCGTAATATGCTCCCCCGTGGTCTTCTCTCCTGTTATATATATATATATATATATATATATATATATATATATATATATATATATATATATATATATATATATATATATATATATATATATATATATATATATATATATATATATATATATATATATATATATATATATATATAATATATATATATATATATATATATATATATATATATATATATATATATATATATATATATATATATATATATATATATATATATATATATATATATATATATATATATATATATATATATATATATATATATATATATATTATATATATATATATATATATATATATATATATTATATATATATATATATACATACATATATATATATATATATATATATATATATATATATATATATATATATATATATATATATATATATATTTAAGTTGTTATTTTATATTATGTTCATATAATCGAGTTGAATGGACTTATGCGTATATGAGCACTGCGTAAAATTGTGGCCTTTCAAAATTTAAAAGAAGAAAAGATGTTTTGTCTGATTATTAGATCAATCTATATCCATAAGAAGCCTTTTCTACTATTTGCCGTACAACGTATAGCTTGTTGTAGTATTTTATATGCATTTCAATGTTATAAAATTGCTAAATATTAAATCAATTTCTATTTTTATAATTTTGATGATATTTTCAATGTTGCAAACCATACCCACGTAAATACAAAAATCACACTTGAAGTTTTTGGACCATGAAAGAGTTTACTTTAATAACCCTAAATAATTAAACATTAAATACAGATTTGAATATAAATTAAAAAATGATCGTATTATCTTTAATAACAATTATTACTGTCAAATATTTTCACAGGTTTCTATTAATTGCATCATTCTTCAGTATAAATTTTCTACTTTTCTCCTCTAATATATTCATAACTCTTCTTTAATCTCTGTACAGTTATGCGCATAGCAACCTCATGACACTATGTCATTTCTTCAATACATTTCAGTTCTGCTGGTATCTTTCGGAGAAAGGACTTCACTAACTTTCGCAAACAAGTGTTAAGCTTATTAACTCCGGTAAGAAAGAGAAGGTTACCGCCTCCCCCCTAGAACCCTACGTCTACCCGTGGCGGCAGAAAAAGATGCACCTGTACGGCCAGACAGCTCCAAGGGAGCAGCGAGAATTTCGCGCGGTCGCGTAATTTGTGTTGGGTTCCCTTTTCCCCCGTTTCAACACCGGATCGGCGCCAAAACTACGGTGTCGAGGACTTTCGCGTGAGCCTGTGATGATCGCTGAAAATATTCCCCACTCCCGGCGCGCCATGTCTAATGAGATCCCAGTTCCCTTTGGCAGGCCTCTGGCAACTCGCTTCTACCAAGGCAGTATAAATACTTCGGGAAAAGCTTTGAGAAATGAGCACCATGCAGCTCCGTCTTGGCTAGCAGCCACATACACTCCTGTACGCTCCGACCCCTCTCCCATCGGCTTCCAGCTACGAACGCGACACGTCACCTCTCTACCCGGCCTCGTTTGTATCTAAGGCCAAAGTCCTCCCCCGCCTGACAGACGATAGACACGGACAGGCAGCTACCACTCGAGTATCGGCTTCGTTCACGTCTAAAGTACTCCCTCCTTCACTTCTCAGCGAGGTTGAAGAAGAATGAATTTTGCTAGTGGAATTTTGCAGCGCCTCGCTTACTCGTCATATCCCAAGCCTTCAGACAATTATGCTTTACGTGATCTCCTCGTTATTTGCACCTTTCTCCCTTTTCTTGAAAGCAATCATCGTGGACGTGGATCTTCTTTCAGACTCTCGTCCCCGACGAGTCATTTGTACTTCCCCGTCCCGTTTGTTACCTAGGGTTTCATCTTATTTATTGTAATTTATTTACTTTTGCTAATATTTTCTTGGTATATAGTAAAGTTATCATTATACCATCAGTTTCTCTAAACCCAGAACCTCTAAGGATTTATTATTTAGGCAAACCGCACTTGATTTTAATTATTTAACTCTCGCACTGGGATCTATATCCCAATTTATGGTGTGCTCCCTTCCCGAGTCAGCGCAGAGATAATCCTCGGCCAGCATCGACGTTCGACTCTACGACACCCCTAAATCATTCACAATTTACTTCATCTTTTTATAATACTTATTTGAAACAATCATGACTTTAGAACAGCATGGGATTGTAGACGGATTTTTGTTCTACAAATCCCATTACTTTCGAGTAAATAACACTAACTTGTGCTGTGGTCGAACGTTGATTTATTTGCACTTTAGAGGTTTGTGAAGAAGTATAAAATTATTTTACAATTTTATGAATAACAATAGGTGGTAAGGTTGAGCTTATTTGTACTTCTTAGGTGACCTTTCACTATTATATTGTTCCTTTATTTTAGTAAGATTATTTGAAGCAAAGCCATAAAACTTTTATCTACTTAGAGTATTTAAACATTTGCAAGGTGATGTTAGATATAGGAAGGGTATCCTAAATACGGCTGAAATTTGGATGATTGTGTTCCGTCGTGATCGAAACGCCTGCAGTTTGGCCTTTTTTGCCCTAATGCTTTCAAGAAGAACTCCGAGCAATATCTTCCACAGTTTTTCTCTTTCTTTAACTTAAAAACTATATACAGATCGCACCTTACAATACATTTGAAAGATCCACCCTCGTTGTGTCATTTAAAATAGGTATCTGACCATACGTCTTTCCTAATTTCAAAAGGACGCATTTATATCTACCTTATATTCATTGCTTCTGTCCATTCCGAGAAGTTATATGACAAGTTAGACTAAAGTCGGCATGAATGTGGACTCTTCATGTACCCAAAATTCATTTCGGAACTTATTGTACAAGTCATAGAAATTCCAAATGTTTGCAAAAAATGCTTACAACAATTCGTTTAAAAAAACTTGATCTATATTATGCGTTTGCAGAAGCATAGGCCTACTCGTATGGACATATATTCTGGTTGAAAATAGTGATAATTTGAACCTTTACTGTCAAACGCTCCTCAGGTAATCTTATAGATCAGATATTTTCTAATCAATTTCTACATCTATTATATGTAAGTTTTTAATTATCTACAACATTGATTTGAAGTATATCTTTCGCTTCTTTAGCGTAATTCCTTCAATTTTTTTACTAATTTACATATATAACAGGTGACTCATTTTACCATTTTTCTTAATCCCCAAGACTCGTCTCCTTCACACCAATCGTGAAAAAATTGAGAGAATTCGTTGTGTTTAGGGTGTTTAAATTTGCGAAATGGGTAATATCAAAAATCACTGGTTTTGTTTCTATCCATTTTTAAAATTTTTTAAAGGTATGTTTTGCTGCTTATTATCATTATTTTTACAGATATTCTTAGTTGAACGTTTGTTTCTTATATAAGCATTCTTTCAGTTGGAAACATGTCTAGCTTAATCTATTGCAATTTTGTAAGGATATTGAGATAGTACTAACATGTGTATTTTCACGAAGTGCAATATATTTGGAACTGTAATTAAAATAAAGGTAAAAAATAATTAAAATATCTGATTAGAAGGTTTGTAAAATCATACTTTTTGAGTGCTAACGCTTTATCTTTTCTAACTCTAGACAATATATAGCCTCCTATCATGGTAGTATGCTATTCTCCTTTGTGTCTTCCCTCCATTGTTGTGGTGTACTGACAGAATAGATCGCCACCTTACTCACTGAATTCACCAACTTTTCACTAAAGAAAATTAGATATGAATGCAAAAATGCAACCATAAAGACATAGGAAATTCCAAGTCATTGAAGTTTCAACCAAAACCTTTACTAACAGCTGTTTGATTGGATCTTTGTGATTCCCTATGAATTCATGAACTACATTACCAAATTCATTCATGTTTCTCGTTTGAATTTAAACATTACGTTGATTTGTGGTCCGCTTAATATACCACCTTGATCCTAGCCTCAGCAAACTTTGAAAGCATAAGACCTACTTCTTGAGAGGGTTTTGTTCCGAAATTTGAGCCCTTTACAAACTGATTTATGCATCCTAATTTATATGATGTGGCGGTAATTGAACTTTGGAGAGCTGTTTAACAATATTTATCTTCCCTGGTTAATTCATGTCGAGGAGCACTTAACTTTCCTCAATGATGCTCATCAGATCTGCAATCCAATAAGCAAGCGTCCTGTAGGTCATACAAACATCCCATTTAAATTTAACATATTTGATTTTTTAAGAAACCTTTGAACATTGTCATATTCTTTATTCATCTGTAAGGATTGTGCAAAAGGTAAAGTTTTATATTAGTTTACATTATGTAGTAACATTACTTTGAGTCTTAGCGTTAAACTATCTATGAAAAGTCAACAATCCACAGGATCATGCTTAAATCTAATGGCAGTAAACCCATTCACATCTTTGCAGAAACACAGATCCTGAATAAAATCTAAGTAAATTTATAATTCAGCATGTCAATTCTGGTACACAGACATCTAGCATTCTTCCCATGTTGAATTTCATATCTTCTTTTTGCAGAAAAAAAAGGTTCAGCTCATCGCTTAGTAAGACATAAGACCTCGGTTTATGGTAAATTGGGGTTACAAATTTATAAAATAATCTTTAAATATTTACTTTCCAAACTTAAATAGAACTTTCTTTTTAATGGTATTTGGTAAGTTTTTATTAGAATGTCAAGAATTCAAATAATTTATGGAAGTGCTCAAAATAATGATTCTCAAAATGACATGAAAAGCCATTACCTGAATCCATCAGTCTTTCTATAGAGAGTTATCTGTTTGTTACGCACTTTTCTAAATGAATAACAAACAGATAACTCTCACAAGAATTAAATTGGTATTTTGCGAAGACTAAAACTTAATCATATACTAGAAATGCACATTTTCGAAAATCGCAATAGTTTCTTCAGTTGTCGTAAACCATCATTTTCTGGGATGTCTCTAAGCTATTTTACTTGTGTTCCCATAAATTCCGAGTAAACATTATTTTCATTTCATTTAATCGTGCGTATAAATTAGGATCAAATTACTTCCTATTAAATTTTGTATTTTGTTATCTTAATCAATATGTATTTGAAAATATTTTTAGACTTCCGGTTGTTAATTTAAATGTCTTGAAAAATTTCTTAACAGAAAATACTGTTTATTTCAGCAGTGTATATTATTCCCAAAAGGGAATTACCCAAAAGTTTGCCTCATTTTTGACACAAAATTATACTGAGGAATTCGGGACTTGGAAATTTCATAAATGGTAATTTTGCTCAGTTATATATTAATATTACTTGGTTCATCCTCATACTAACATGAAATTTCATAATAACTACATATCTTTAAGTTTAGTATCATTGCAAAGTTTACAGAATTTACCTCTCTTAATTCACCAATTATTTCCTTTAGAAATCACGAAAATAAGATTTGTTATGCCAAAATATTTTAATTAAATTGAAATCGATGTTCTCGTAATTTCTGGTCCCAGCTATTCATTATTTATTCCTTCATATATATATATTTATATGAATAAATATATAATGAATTGGTGGGACAAGATATTAAGAGAAATTCGATTTCAAATTATTCATTTTATTCATATATATATATATATATATATATATATATATATATATATATATATATATATATATATATATATATATATAAATATATATATATGTATATGAATCCATTAAACCACATTGAAAGAGAAAACGGAAAAATTACTCCGTTTTCTCTTTCAATGTGGTTTAATGGATTCATTTTCATCATTCTCTCGTGCTACTTTAAGAGATATATACATTTATATATGTATATATATATATATTTATTTATATATATTCTATATTGTTTGTCATAATTGGGAAGTAATTGTTCTTTTTCTCACAATTATTTAAAAATAAGTATTTTTATATGATTTATGTTTGGCCGGGAATTTTTATTTATATATTGCTTGAAGATCGAGCTGCACTAGCAGTTGGTTCTTTCCTATCTCCGTCAAAAGGTAGATAAGGAGGTTCATCATCGGGTTTTCTAATCTGTTGTTGCCCATCTTTAGGAAAATATTACGTATATTTTACGCCATATCATTTTATTCCGTTTAGGTAAAGTTACGTTTGGCGGGTCGAGATCGGTAACATTGTGCTAGATCCTTGTCGAACACGGTCCTAGCGGGTAAGGTTGGAACTAAACCTGATTGCATGGTTCAGCACCACTTGTTCCTTTTTGTTGCCTTTTGCTTTTGCCATATAGGAAAATGACTGGGTATAGCTTTAGTTGTTTTACTAATGCCATCAACAGTTTATTTATTTGCTGGTGACATTATTTTAAAGCGGATTAGTGAATTAAAGAATACTCTTGGCCTGGCCAAACTTCTTGTTCTGATGACATTATACTTTAACGACTAAATTTGAACCAAAACAGTCGACAAACTCCTGAGAGTATGGGCAAAAATCCCCTTGCATCAAGATGTACACATTTCTTTCGCCTCCTATCGGTATTATTTTCAATTTAGTAGCGTTAGTACAGATTTCTTTCATCCTCTCATAGTTTTTTAGGTTATCGATCACTTAACCTGTCCTGTTGTCAATATCGATCGAGTTAGATTAATAACTTTTGTACAACTGCGACCTGATTTTCGTTAATTGTATGTATTGCGCGAAATCGAAAGTAGTGAGATAGAGGTGACCGGTGTATAACACGTACGTACAGGATAGGACTCCTCTGGGCTGCCTCTGGTTCCATGGGAAAAGACTGCCCTTAGAAATTGTTAACCTTGAGCATTTTCTGATGTTAACATTCATTTTCTAGCCATTTGTCATCTTTTTTAAGGCCTATCGTCCACACCTAGTCAAATGCAGATGCTATATATTTCACCACAGTCCTGCCTTGTTGTTTCTGGCTTTGGCCTTGGCATTGGCAATTCCTTCGATAATTAATGCCAACGCAGTCTCCCTGTCAATGTATTTTTGGAAACCATCCTGTTGTGTACTATATACGAATTCAAATGTCAAGTATTTTCTTAGCCTGTTATTTAGGAATTTTGCCAGCAGCTTTTCGATAAATACTAAGGGAGAGATGAGTTAATAGCTTTTAATTAATACAAAGGTAGAAGAAAAACTATGCCATCAAACTCGCCTTAAGCGGCAAAGAAAACGAAAAAATGTTTCACCAGTACGTTAACCATCGAAATCCAGCCTAAGAATCATTTGAACCATTCAAAGATACTAGTAGCGAGGAAGGAGAAGCCATGTTGTTGCATTGAAAAGCAGAATTAAGTACTCGTACATCTCAAACTAAGGATATGATTTACCCTCACTGGGATGCTTGCGTCTTAATGACACCCGATAGCATGAATGGATTAGTATTATTGAAATAAAACACTGAATTAAGTAAGCACTTCTAATATTCGAGGTTATGGGCTCCGGATGAGAATTCTAGTTCACAAATAAACTGGTGAAGTTAGGGGAGGGGTTAATTTAATTAACGATACATATGAGTTCGTAAGTATTTTTGAAGGGGACGGTGAAGATCTTCTTGTGGTGACGATGATCGCACTTAGTCCGGCCTTTGAGTTTACCCGAATGTAAGGGTAATCCTAGACCGGTGATATAATGATCCTATGCTGGAGTACAAAGGTGAGCATAAACGGTGACTTAAATCGGACTTCTTCCTCGAAGTACCTGTCCGATTATTCGGCTCCTGGAGTTGGTAGCCAAAACCGATTACCTAGCTACGCCTAGGGTAATCCGCATATATAGTGCCTGTGTAAGCTTAGCCTCTGAAGGGGGGGGAGCGAGAAGTTTGGCACCTACAAGTACGGTGACGGCAATAACCAATTCCCCGAGAAGTTTCTTCATTGCAGCAGGCGAACGGCTTCCTTTGTGGATCGAGCTCCACACAAACTCGACGTTGGTCCAAGATCTTCTGCCGGACTCCAGCGAGAAGTTTCCTTTTATTTCCCTCGCAAGCAGAAATCGAGAGAGAGAATCAAATTTTCGAAAAATCAGTATCGTCGTGCGAAAGACCTTTTTTCATCTTTAGGCAGACAGTATGTCTTTCACGTCTTCGAGCCATCTCCGAGTTTACGGTGGCGCGAAAAAGGGTGACAGAGAATTCGAATCGAGAGGTGCATTTAGAGATACGAGAGTGTACGCAGCTTATGTTGTAGTATTTCTACGTATACTTATGTACGCGGTATTTAGACTTCTACAAAGCTATATAGCTCACTTTGTCACCTTGTATCAATTAATGATATAATTATTGTGAGTTTAAGAAGAATGAGACGTTTCTGGGCAAAGGTTTGGAATCGGGGCACCCTATTTGTTATTATGTGCGTCCTTTGCAGACTTAGACAAGAGGTATATCGCATATAAAAGAGGTAGTACTCACCTAACTATAAATTTGTTAAAAAAAGTTTGAGATTCTTGTTCTTGCGCTTGTACATGGATATAGCATACTCCCGTTGTAGATACCAGCAGTAGTTACCCATCATGTTTTCGATGAAGCTGCCTTGATACCTGCTTTCCATCCTGTTATATAGTTTTGTACAATCTTATTTCATTTACCAATTAATTGAGAAATAAATCTGAAAGAAAAAAGCAATTAAGCACTGTGTAAATACCCTTTCAACATCACTACTATATTGGCTAAATTTGACAACCTAATAAAGCAGCAGTGTAACGCAGGAACCAAACACACACAACACATCCCCTCACTACCGTAGCCGAAGCAACACTGCCCATATGTGTAACTAAGGATATATGTGTAACTCAGAAACCTTACGTGTTAGAACAACTCTGATTACAGATTTGGAATCAGCATACACGATTTAGTATAAATCACAAGCTAATACTCAAGTAGCAAAATTACTTGTGACTAGTGTAGTTGGCAAACTACCTGAGTCTGTCGTGAAGGACGAAGTAGTCAAAAGTCTCAATAGCCACAACCTTATACGAGAAGTCCAACTGGTTTTGCGAAAAACAATTCCTGTCTAAACACATTAGTAGTGTTCTATCATAAAATAAAATTCTAAATGTGTACGATTCGAGTAGAAATGTCAAGGTGATCTATCTACACCTTTTTACTTTCAAATTAAAAAGAATGAACTACAAATTGACAAACGTTGAATTTCATATTTAAAAAAGCATACATCGAAATTACAAAGTTTACTTTCATATTAAAAGACTTGAACTTAAATTTAAAAAGTTGAGTTCCATATTAAAACTTTGAATTTCAAATTTAAAAAATTACTTTCATATTAACAAAGTTGACTTGCAAATAACCAAGTTGAACTTTCATTTAAAGTAGTGGAAATTCAAATTTAAAAAGTTGGGTTTCAATTAAATTACTTGGATTTCAAATAAAAAATGTTGACCTTTAACTTTCCAAAGCCTACCAACATAGAAAGAGACTTACACTTTAAAACAAATGGAATTCAATAAAAAGTGTAATATCATCCGAATGTGTGCAACGTCGACAGTACTAATTTCGCCTCTAAGGCACTTATTTCTTAATGAAATACCATTTTTTATACATAAAAATATTCATGAGAGTCACATCTACAGTATCAGTTGCCATATGCGTTTGGAATGATAAACTGATTAAAATTAAAAAAGACATTCTTCCTTCAATTATCTTCTGAACGTTTCCAACATTTCTGAAAAACTTTCTACCGTGACGTAAGAGAGCCTATTTTCGTAGCTTGTGTGTTTTCTTCTCATTATCCTCATTAGCATCTCGTTCTCGCTCCTAGCCACAGTTGCTATGCATAACTCAGCCCTCTAAGTAACCAAGTGAGTACTTTTTGCAAATACTGCACTGGAAAAATATTATATAATGCAAATTTGCTATACTGGTATTTTTCTTATGTATAAAATTAAAAGATCTCTGAAAAACCGAAATAATATTCTGTAGAAAGATATAAGTAACTGAAATAAAACATGTGCTCAACACTACCTCTCTGTCGAAAGACTTTGATGTTTCCAATCAAAGTGTTAAGATTGGGCGCTGAAATAGCCTAATGCCTGGCATAATCTGACAGCTGCTTTGTAGATAAGTTATTTTTTACATAATCTTCCCTTAGTTCATCCGAAAGCTTTCGCATTAACATCTTGCGTGAGATCCTTTGGCTACTAACTCTCGATAGGTGATTACACCATTGAAACATGCCATATGAAGAACGTTGTAAAAAGTGTGAATTGGCTATCGCCTTGGCAATGCCTTAACTGAGTATTTTCACGCCATTTGATGTAGAACGTCTACGCCACATTTAGTCTTATTGTAATAAGACACTGTTTCACGTATTTTCTTCTAATTGCTCTCAATTCTTCTACTCGTATGGATACTACTCATTAGAAGAACATTTGTTTTTCTTCCTGTGATATACTGTAAGAGATATACACCGGTTTCCTAGAACTGATGTGTCATATAGGGGCTGGCCGGTGTTCTTCAATTAATCTGGAATTTCTCTTCTCGCTCTTTTCATTGTTCCAAAAGGCTAGTATTTTTTTCTGAAGCGTCCTTGCTAAATTCAAGGATGTAAAGAAATTATCAGTTTTTACATATTTTCCGGTATTTAGATATGGCCCCATGAGTTTTAATACGACGTACTCCGAAACATGTATGTATTCGGAGCGAAATTCGTTCCTTGCATAAATAAGGAAAGCCATTTAGCATGTCATTCGATTCACTGTCAACAGCAAGCCAAAATTTTGGCCTATATCTTTCTGGCTTTGGTGACATGAACTGTGTAAATGGGCTTCTAGCTTTGCTCTGGAAAAGTTGCTCATCGATCGTTATATTGGATGATGGCTTATAACACATGAAGCAATTTTTTTAGGAATTTTTTTTATCTTTCAGAAAAAATGGCAAACCTATCCGCTTACAAGCTTTGTGATCTGGTTGACTTATAATCAAATCTAAGAAATCTGATAATTTCACAGAATCGATTAGGAGACATGGTTTGTCGTCAAAATGGGACGCTCCAGGGTTCAGACCATTGAGAGTGAAGATCGATATTTCCTGAGATGCTAACTCCGAATGCATATAAAATTGCAAAAAAGGCAAGTAGTTCAGATAGTGAAAGGCACCATGTCTTCTTCTGAAGTACTCATTCAGCTTTCACTTCCACTTCGGTACATTTCTTTGTGTGAAGGAGAATAGAATCATCAATAAAGAGCTTCGAAGCCGATGCAACACTATCACTATCGATGTTCCTTTTGATATGTGGTGTTGGGACTGGTATTTCTGTAGGGTACATTGTAATGAGGAGGCCTACCGTGTGTAACATTATCAGAGCTGGCAGATTCCCAAACGGTCCCGTCACGAGCTATTTGTTGATTGTTATCTGATTCTAAGTCACCTGTATGAGTACGTACTCGTTTTACCGTTGCATCACTTTTAATTTTCCCTTTCTCCTTTTCCCACATTCACACTGCTTTCTGAAAGTATACACATGGGTATAAATTAGTCAAGTGTATATGTAAAATATATAGATGCAAATGTATAAATATTATTTCCCTTTAAAATTTTTTTATATGATTGGTGTGGGATTTTTTAATCCAAAACAGAAAGTGGTGAAATAATGGAAAAATACAAATATATATATATATATATATATATATATATATATATATATATATATATATATATATATATAAATATATATGTATATATATATATATATACGGTATATATGTATATCAACATATATTTACCTTCAATGTTGCTTGGGTGACATGAATCAATTGAAGATCCCTGTTCACTATCATCGGATATGCTTGAAGATTCAAGAATGAAATCTTCATCCCTTGAGACATCAGGACACAATTCTCCACCATCTGATTCATTATCCTCAACCTCACTAAGTTTAGACAAAAGTTCACTGTCACAAAGTTTAGAACGTCGTATTATTATGATGAACGATAATTTTAGTTTTACCAAATACACTGCAACTAAGCAGACACAAAATCCACGAACTCTACTTTGTATGAAACCCGAAAACAAAACTCAGCTGGACAACAACTCTGTCTCTATCCACCCTTTGTGGTTCATGTCCTATCACGTTGAAAGATGTCTGTACAAGATAACAGAGAAGATAAATTTTAACATCTGATTCCATCATATATAAGAAAACATTACTAATGTAAATTTAGATGTCTCAAGAAAGGTCAATATGACCACATGGGTGTCGCATATAAAAAGGTGTATTATTCGTATGGCACATGCGAATTTAAAAAATCTATACGGATTAAATCGGCTTTAAAAAAAAATAAAAGTCAAAGAGTGACGGAGGTTAAAAGGAAAGGTTACTATGTGAAGTGGTTTTGAGTTTGTAAAAAGGTTAAAATGACCCCTCTGGCCATTCTAGTTTTAACCCTAACCGAAAACAGCGAATATAGATTTCATAGCGAATATTCGTCCTTTCTAATTTCCTTTTGATAAACAAACTATAACGTTTTAGTCGATGTGGTTAGATAAGGGTAATAATAAGAGTTCTTTAATCCGCTAAAAAAAGTCTCCGGGAGTTCCTTATTCTGTTCAGGAGCGTTACATATACAACTAGGCATCCATCCATTTCTTTAAAAAGAGAAATTTCCAAAAAGTTTTTGTATAAGCTAACGTTTAACTTTAAAAGAAAACGGGGAACATGAATTTATCCGAAGATCTTCGCCCTTTCTAAATTTTTAGGATTTTTTATAATTTATCCAAAGAGAATAGGAATGGCGAAGATTTGCGGGAAATTTATTTCCACGTTTTTTTTTAAAGTAAGATGTAGCTTATACAAAAGGCTTCTTGAAATTTCTCTTTTTAGAGAAAAGGGTTGAGGAGCTCTAGGAGACTTTTCCTACGAATTAAGGAATTCTTATTATTACTATTACCTAACCGCATATATATATATATATATATATATATATATATATATATATATATATATATATATATATAGATATTTAGGATAAATAAGCAGGCTAAATTTAAGAAGTTCATTACTATATTATAACTTCTTGGTACCGATATTTCGGGTAGGAACCCACTCTCAAGGATGCGAGATTATAAATATACATAAACATATATATATATATATATATATATAAAACAGCAAAATTCATTGCCCCACTTATTACCCCCCTTGCCACACTCTCAAATATTCTCTACACCTAAAAGAAGAAATTATAAAACAAAATTCCAAACTATATATGGCTAGTTTTGACGTATCCTCCCTATACACCAGTGTCCCACTTTTAGAATCAATTAATATTTTTCTTTCTCGCGCGTTCCCTTTCCCTAATTCTCTTTTTCACTGTGTTAATGAGGAATAAATAAAGAAAATACTACTTACCGTTTCTCACGAAAACTATTATTCGCTTACTGGAAACTTTTTTCACCAAATAGATGGCCTAGCAATGGTAAACTATCGCCGCCCCTCTCGCAAATCGCTTCCTGTGTAACTTAGAAGAAGCACTTGACAAATGCCCCTTACAATTCTGTCGTATCTTCTACAGGAGATACGTAGACGACACCATCGCCCTTTTCGGCTCTAAAAATTCATCAAATAAATTCCAGAGTACATAAATCAGTTACATCCAAATATTAAATTCACTCAAAAGGAGGAAAACAACGACTCCATTCCTTTCTTAGACCTACTAATAACACGCACAACCGACGGTTTCTCCACTTCTATTCACCGAAAACCTACACATATGGGCTCTGGAATCCATTTTCTTAGGCAATGTTCCACCAAAATCAAATTAAACTCTCTCAAAACCTTACTTTCTCACGCTTACAATCTCTCCACATCATGCCTCAATTTCCCCAACGAAGTCACTTTCCAACTAACTATTTCGAACAAAACGGATATCCTTCAAATTTATACGACCGAACTCTTCGAAATTTTATCAATAAAATATTTACCCCGAAAGATCCCTCATACAACGTCCCTAAGAAATGGTGTTGCACCTCTCCCATATATAGGACCCCTCAATTCACTTCTCTGGGCCAAACTTTCACCATTTCTTAAGAATTCATTTCCCGCAACACATTTTGTACCAATTTTTCAAAACACACGCAAAGTACAACATCTTTTCAACATTAAAGAAAAAATACCAACGCTGCTTCGATCCTTCATCTTATATGAATTCAACTGCTCGAGATGTAATTCCGAGCTGTATTTAGGATCTACACAGTGCACACTACATACCCGTATTTGAGCACATTTAGGCATCAGCAATGGAACTGGAGCCCCACTCACTACTCCCGAGTTCTCCCCTATCCGAATACACTACGAAAACAGACATCCACACCATAAACCAAACTTAGATGATTTTTCAATTAGAGACACAGCAAACAATGAAAACCAACTACCTACACTTGAATCTCTTTATATTAGATTTAAAACCCCCACTTTAAACTCTGACACAAGCTCATTTCCACTTTTACTACAACTATAATCACCCACGAATTACACACGCCAAATCCACTGCCCCCAAAGCAACCACTATCATTCAAATATTTCTATTATCTCCCCCTTTTTACAATGAAGACACCCAAAACTAATTAATCTCAGTTTTATTTAAAAACAAAAACATATTTCCTATTCACTAATAGTTAAAAGCACTGCATTTTTATAATTTGAATATTACCACATCTGCTGCTTCCCATTTCCCATATAATTAATTTATAAATATCTGATAACTTAACAAAAAAATTCTTTTGTTTGTATATATTTAGAATTTCACATCCTTGAGAATGGTTCCTACCCAAAACCTCGGTACCAAGGAGTTATAATATAGTAATGAACTTCCTAAATTTAGCCTGCTTATTAAACCCTAAAAATATGTATACGCCTAGCAACGCGCAACCCCTCTGCTCTCTTAAGATATATATATATATATATATATATATATATATATATATATATATATATTCAAACTTATGGCTGACTAAGTCATATATCCTAGGAATGTTTACCAAGACCAAAAGTTGCATCTTCATTTGCAAATTAAATCTTAAACTCAGTATTTAATGATAGAAATTTCCGTTAATAACATGTCAAATTTAAGTAAGCAGTACTTTTAAACTAACATTGAATAGCATAAATCTGGTTGAGATTTTATATATGCCTGATATTCCTTGCATGTGAATTCTAGAGCGATCATGTATGACCGATATTGGACTACATCCCTTATTTTCAGAATGAGTTTAATGTCGAGAGAAATCCATTATCCAGGATTCACACATAACACTGGGGAACAATGTATTTGGTGAATTGACAAAAGTATATTTTTCTACCTAATTCGAGCATACTGAATTCAAATCTGAAGTCAGATTCTCTCTAAATGCTAAAGATTTTTCGTAATATCAATAAGTAATATTATACAATAATTTTCCTTTTATCACGCCTATCATCGTGCCCTGAAGTAATTTTGAATCATCCATTTGCGTTATTTATAGTAAAGTAGTTTTTTTTGCACAAACATTTTATTGCATATGAGAAGAAACTTGAATTACACATTAGGATTACAATTACTGTAATCAATTGAGGCTAATTTATTAATGAACGTACATCAGGCTGGAAGACCTCTTCTTGATTTCAATCGGGCAAAAATTTTCATTTTTAACTCTTTCTCCTGTAAGTCTTATGTGTCTGATCTCTTCTAATCGTCCATCAAGAGTTCGCTATCATGTGTTTATCCCAGTGACTTTGATAGCGCTCTTCAATCTTTATCAAATCCTGATGGAAGCGTTTCCCTTGTTCATCACTCACGGATACCAGATTCTCTGGGAATCGGTCGAGGTGACTATTTAGGAAATGCACCTTCATACTGATGTTGTATCCTAGATCACAATATGCTAAAAGCATATTAATAACCAGATCCTCGGAGTTACGAACAACGGCAGAAAATGAGATTTAGGCTAACTTCTCTTTAAGATTCATCGTGTTCACGAATCTAGACTCACTCAGAAGTCTTCATATTTAGGGAGCATCAAATACTCGTGCTTTTATTTTTTTTTTGTAAGACAAACCAGAAAACACCGATACTATAAACTGAAAACAATCATTGTCAGTGCTCAACGCCTTGACATATTGCTTCATCAATCCCAGTTTGAGATCAGATGGAGGGAAAACGATCTTCTCTCGACTTACGATTGGCTCATTGACAATGTTTGGCATTCCTGCTTCCAAAGTTTCCTGAACTGGCCAATCATTTTAGGAACAGTGTTTGTCACGGGCTCGCCTGTCCCACATAAAGATATAAAATAAAAACTTTGTATATCCCTTCTGCTGGCAAAGGAGGAACTTGACTATCTTAAGGTCTACACATATGATTCCATTGTGTTCTTGGTACTTATGTAAACCCATTACTATACTTATTTTATCCTGAGATTCTCGAATATGGACAGAATGACCGAGAGGAACTGCACCAAAGCTATGGGTGCCAAGTCCCAACTCAGTAAACTGACCAGAAACATCGGGGCAGTATACAAACTTTTTTCCTCAGAGAAATACTTAACAAATTTACTCTCCCTTGTTTGGTAATATGATACCCGTACCGGCATGTCAAGCATATGTCTTTCACTCAACCTGAAGGCTAAAGGTTCTGCAGCTTACTTGGAGAGCGCCAAATTACGTATCAAGTCATTTAAATCGTGTTGATTGAAACAGTGAGAAGTTAATGACTGTTCAGCATCTGATGGTGAATCTGCAGACTAAAATTCCGTGGACGTCCAAATCAGGTCCATTAATTTCATCCTCAGAGGAAGCATATCCACTAAAAACCGGAACTAGTAAAGACTCTGAATGAGGTACTGTCCGGATCGCCGAGTGAATGTTGGGTAGTCGATCCTGTGCTGATTTTTCTTGCCAATCCCTTTATTATTCAATAGACAGAAATAAAAATCCGATACCTGATACTTTGGACCTCCCACACTATGAGGATTCCAAAAAGAAGACCATTTCTCCTTCCTTTCGTCCACTTACCAAGATGTTCCACACAACTATGGCGAACCGCATGTGGGGCCCACTTCTTATCTTGATCGCCAAGAGGAACATCAAAATATGCCTTATAAGTGCGGATCACAAAGTTTGAAATATTGCGCCTTTGACGAACCAGCATGTAACAGCCATATATGTAGAAGAAAGTATCTGGATCATTAACGCAATTTTCTCTTGACGAAGCCATCACTCTAACATGAGACCTGAAAAAAGAAACAATAATGTTAATATTTTGCACAAAAGCACTTATTACTGTCTTAAAACTATGTACTGTGAAGTATTTGCTTTCTACTAGCACCCTTTCTGTCCATCCGGAGGGCAGTTTTCGGGGAAACGCGAAAATAGAAATTACAGAATAACTATAGCATGTAGGAAAAAATGGATCATATATTTCAAATAAGCATGAAAAACTAATTAAAATTAGCAGATAAATCAAGTCACCAGAAAATGTAATTAAAATTGTTTCCCCGTGTAATCTTTGGCACTCAGAGAACCCACAATTTTGACAAGGTCCTCAAAATCGGCCTATGAAAACGATTAAACCATACAACCAACAATCTTGCTAGTATACCAGTCCAAATATATGTGATCAGATTGATATCAAGTACACCTGTTTCTCCTAAAGTTTTTGTTTAAAAAGTATGCTTAGACGCAATATATGTAAACCTGGCCTACGTAGATAATTATGCTTACCTATCGAATGATGGTATACTTGGTATTTCGGCAGGGGGGATTAAGAACAACATAGGAACAGCTATGGAAACACCTTAGGCCCCAAAGACGGCGCCCAACTAAGCTATCCTTAAATAAGTTATAATTCTAAACGCAAGTTATTGGGAATAATTTTCTTCTTCCAAGTTTTTGTGCTAAATGGTTCAATATTTTGCAGTTGACCGTGTATACACAAATGCAAGCATATACACCGTACATACGCATGATAGTTTAATCATTATTGTTCTGCGCAATATATCTATATAAATAATAAAATGTGACATTTTTTTAAGGCAAGCATACCTGTATACCTACAACTGAAGAAATTTTGCATAACGTAACTAAATTAAATGCAATTTACTGTCCACATATCCAATTTTTTTCGATTTTGACTTTTACAAGTTTTCTTTCTTAAAAATGCAAAATACATCAGAATAAGAGTTTGAAATTAACAGGAACTTCAAAAATGGTCAAATCAGTACAGATATGTATAGATATGCAACGTGTGGTAATAGTTGCAATTTCATACCTCTGTCGGATGAAAATAAATCTTAAACCTGGTAAATATTTACATATTAGGCTAAATTTGTTATATTTGTACATTAAGAGAGGTAAAAGGGCTAATAAACAACTTTTGTTGTCTCTACTAACTATCTCTCCAGATGCAAAAATAACTTTAAATTTTTGGTTTAATACCCTACGCACATAATACTTAGCTTAATAAATATCTTACTTGCTCCAAAATTCAACTATATCATTTTGATAAACATGAGCGAAAGCAAAATTCTTTCGTTGATGATCTTCTGTAAGAAGTGGCTTCACTGCAAGTTCATATGTTATCCTTTCTGAGTCTCTAATTCTGATGATATAGATGATGGTATGAAGATGTAATTCAACTCCAATTACTGTTGCTTTGGGTCCATAGCTTGAAAAGTCAATGATGGCCTTATCAAGTTCCACATTTTTTGTCTTTTAGACTATACGACATGAAAATTTGCCAGGTGCCCTTTGTGATTCTCTCTCACAATCCACTTTTTTAATGTTTGCCTATGGACGACATACTCTCTCAAGCAATTTGGAAATAATTTTAATCATAATTACCCATACAGTAATTACCTATTGTCTTTCTACAATCTTGTCTTTAGTCTCGAAAGTAGTGGATGTTATATTGCATTATAATAAGCGCTTGTCCAAAGTAATAACGAAGCTTCAAGGAATAAGGAGTTTACATAACCTAAGCAGAAAGGTAAATACCCTTGGCGCTAAATGGAAAAAAAAAGTGGAAGTTTTGAACAATGACACACAGTCAAGTACATAGTACAAGTTTTTTTGGTCAACACTCTACACAAGTAATTTTGGGTGTTAAAATTTGTACATTTTGGGGGCACATGTAATATTTAGACAGAGAAAAATAATGTAAATAAGGAAAAGTGTATATATATATATATATATATATATATATATATATATATATATATATATATATAGTGCAGATTGAAACTTTCTACATAATCTTATTAAGTCTTCATATTTGTTTGAGAAAATATACTGCTAAGATTGCTACGGTAAGGCAAATTCCATTATGTCAGCCCTTAGAGGCATTTCTAAAAATCAAGGGTCAAATTAAACACGAGGTCTCAAAAATGAGGTCTGCTGACCAAATGTTGCATGCTCCTAATTATTCTGCTTTATGAGCTTACGACCTTCAAAAATTCAAAAGTTCCCCGACTAACCTTGGCAGGACCTTGGCAATTGCATCATTCGAAATAGAATGTAAAACAACATAAGGACTTCAAATTTCATAAGAATTGGCAGAATAATTATGATGTTATTGCCAAGTAATTCCTTAGTTAAACTTGACACTTACATATATCATTCAGAAGAGAATGTAAAACAACATAAAAGTTTAAAAGTTCATTAGAAACGGCCGAATAGTTATTATGGTTTCGCCAAATAATTCTATGGCTAACCTAGGGAGGACTTTATCAATTATATTATTGTAAAGAAAATGTAAAATTACATCCAGGTTTAAAATTTCGTTAGAATCGGCCTAAAAGTTAGAAAGTAATTGCCAAATGATTCCCGGGCTATTCTTGAGAAGACCTTGACAATTATATCAATCGAAACGGAATATAAAACAACATAAGGGATTAAAATATGGTTCGAATCGGCAGAATAGTTAAAATATCATTGTAAAACAAACAATGCAAAACGCGGACCGACCGACCTACATAGTCAGATATAGAGTCGTACGCGACTAAAAACATTATTTTTACTAATAAATTCCGAGATTCCACTATACAATAGGTAGGCTAATACATAACCAAATAGGCTATGCCTTGTTTGCATTGAGTCTATCTCCGGTCTTTAGACCATTTTTCCTTTATTTTTTGATTAAATGTTAATATCGGAAAATGAGATGAACTGATAGTGAAACAGATATACTGATAAAGCTATATATGCTAAAAGAAAAGAAATGCCAATAAATATTTTTGAAATAATGATATGGCATTGAGGAAATGCAGGTGGTCTACTTATAAAATCGTTTTGACCTCAGTTAGATTACATTTGTAGGATGCATGTTTAATTAGTTCAGCAATAGTTCAAGGTACCATGTCGCCCATGTGAGTGATTTCCTATTCATCTAATTTATATATTGCAGAACTTCAACCAAACACACTCGTATAAACCTCATCTTATCATTCTTGTAAAAAGTCCCAGTTGTAACATTGAAGCAATGCTGGACGTGATTGAGACTGGGCGGTTTCCTCATTGTGTGGACAAGTCAATGGCTGCGTTGACTTTAAACATACGTGCGTTTCTTTTTTCCCATCCCCCTCACCTCTCTCTTCCCTTGTCGTGATCTATCCTATAGCCAAAGTCCATAGAAGGAGATTCCACGTGGTGGGACGCATTAGTCAAAGGGCTCAAGTATTTAACTCAATTGGCATCCGGATGGTTATGTATCCCTTGATGCACGTTTTCCAGAATAGGCTCCTGGAGCAATGTATTTATGGCTATTTCCGCAAAAGTTTGCTGGTTCTGGGTTGTCATTAATATAAATAAAGAGAACTGGCTAAAACTTGCGGGCTTACCATCTATTATGTAAACCCTCTGAATAACCACCACCATGAGGCTCTCTACCTTAACTTGAGCTGATCCCTCCCTATTTTTTTTAAAAGAACGGCTCATCATGCTAGGCACCGCTGCATGCATCCCAGAGAAGTCCAGGGTGCCCCTAATCCTCATCGAAAGGTTTAAAGCTCATCTTATAAGCAGCTGGATCTTTTCGTAGTGCGTTTTTTAGCTTCCTTATTTATCCGGGAGGGCAACATACAAGATCAAGCTCTTTTTTTAAATTTCAAGCGTGATTTCTATACCACTAAAAACTTGTTTTCCATGAATCAAAACCATCCAGAAAATAAATCTAACATAGTTAATCCCACATTTCAATAATTGGGCAGAAAAAATTGAGATTACTAGCTAACATTCATTGATACCTGATCGGATGAAAAAAATTATAGTGAATATGAAAGGACAACCCACTGCGGATGTTCCTCTCATTCAAGGGCACATAGATGTGACCTATCCCAACCATCTGCCACATAGAGATAACGCCTCAGCCATAAGTCATATATAAAACTGGAAGAGCGTTCAGTATTTCACTGTGTTTTGGCGGGATTTCCGATTGGGGTTATCACGAAAGCGTAGAAAATAAAAGATTAAGCTTAATCGTGCATTTCCTACTTAAAATATGCACAAAATATTTCCTTGAATTCACAATGGGAATGACTAAAAAAATTGATAACATATATATATATATATATATATATATATATATATATATATATATATATATATAAATCGTTAAGTGTACGCTTGACGCAACCTACGTAAATATTAGCAGGGGTGAAAGTAATACTGCTTTCTTTGTCCATTTATCTCAAAATAGTCACCCTATCAATTATAATTCTGCTAAATTTAATTACAAATCTGATGACATCATTCAAAGAAATATTGTCGAATGCTCATTCATTAATTCCTCGCCTAATTTTAATATATCCCCGGGTCTCTTTAAACTGGACCCTGTGATTAAAAGGCTTATTTATAACGAAATTGTGCCTTTTAAATTTTATTCCTCTGATTTATTAATTTAATTATGTTTCTTTTGTTTATTTTTATGTATTCATAATTGCCTGTGTATTTAATTCGTTTTGTAACCTAAATGTCTACATTCTTTGTTCATAGTTGGAATTTCCAGAAGTAGACTTTATCTATTTGGTTTTATATTTCATATCTGGTATCTAAATCCGTCTTTGATAATGTTTTTCCATCATGTGTCGTTTCGTTGTAGATGGGTGGGGCATCACTCAGTTGTTTCTCATAAATATACCACCTCTTGAGAATGAACTGAACAACTTCGGATGTACTGGGAATTCGCTTTTCATTTTCATGCTGATTTTTTTTGCATATACTCGTATATATATATATATATATATATATATATATATATATATATATATATATATATATATATATATATATATATATATATATATATGTATATATATATATATATATATATATATATATATATATATATATATATATATATATATATATATATATATATATATATATATATATGTTGAAAGTGTTGTTTAGATTTTATTAGAAAGAAAGCGAAAATATGGATCTAAATTTTGATCCATTTTTTAAAAGAATTTCCGATTTGAAAAATAACTGAACGACTGACTCCCTTTCCGCATAGACTAAAATAGACCACATCAATATAATATTTCGCAAATAAAGAAAATATATTTTATCTAAATTTTGTAAATATTAAATTTCTATGTAATAATTAATGAAAAGTGACTATAAATTTCATCGCATATTTAATCCCTATAAACATTGTATATGTATATATATTTAAGATTATAAAACCACACATTTTAGAGACTCAATTTATTAGCGCATTATTTTGGGTATAGATGATAAATCTTCGTCATTACAACATAAAAACAAAACAACGAAAGGACAAAGAAGCGAATCGAAATCTGTAACTATTTAAATAGGCCACCCAAGACTGTATACACTATTGAATATTTTTTTTAAATGCCCAATTAAACCCAATTTCCACTATCCTTAAATAGGTCCTCCCAATTTTTTCACTTTATATATAATAGCCCATAAAACGCTACATGAAATGAATTTAAGTTGATCCTTGGATCCTTCATTAAAGCGAAGAAAAGGAGCTGTTAAAGCTTCACTACTCTATTTAGCAGCTTTCTTCTTTAAGGTTTTAATTTGGTTTTGAGACCAATCTAACGTTCTTTTGGATAGTTTCTAAAGCTTCAATAATAATATCTAATTAACTTGTATTAACCACTTCTGAATATTATTAAGTAATCTTTCAATAAACGTTAAAAATTTTTATATCAAAATTTCTAGTTTTTCAGTTTATTTATTTTGGACCTTTAGGAAGATATTAGTCATACCTGAGCCAGGTATCGCTATCCTTCAAAGGGATAAAATGGGAGACCCTATTGTTAAAAAAGTACTTAATAAGGTGGTATTTAGTGTTGGTTCTTCCTGGAATATATACTTTAGTGTGCTGTCTACCAGAACATTTTCCACTTCACTCTATTCCATTTCTGATACAGTGAATTTAAGTTAAATCTTTTAAATAACGCTGCACAATTCTTATATCATTTAAAAATGCTATGATCAAATCTGATGTACCTTTTTCCATTACTTTTCAGCCAAAGTACTCAAGGTGTGACTGTAAATGTTCACTAATAAATACCTCTCCTTTCTTTAAAATTGTTGTTGTGGCATCTAACCTTGATCGTATAACAACCTATATTTTGTGCTCCTGTACCTGGATACACGTAATATTCTTGATGATTCACCCTTAGAAAAGTGAACTTTCCTCTTAGAGTCATTCATCTATTTATGGCTATATCCATTACGGATAAGAACAGCAGTTCTAAAATCTTGCAGAAACTGAAAATTTTCGGCGAATGACCCGTCACAAAACTTTGGCATAGTGAATTTAACTTTACTTTTTTATAAAGTATTAATAATTTGCCACCTTTAAACAAGCATGTATTAAAGCATATTTGAAAGTCAAATCAAACCGCTACTAATCAAAGATCAGTGATTATATGGAAGAAAAATAAAGAAATTATTACACATGAAGTTGAAACGTTCATGTACCAATATATTGATAAACTGAACGAACTGTGCTTCATATTTGGATAAATATATTTAGAAGTGTCAAAATAAGGCCTCTGAAAAGTACAAACATAAAGTCCCATTTAGAAAAATTCATTTAATTTTAATTCTAAAATCACACTTTATAATGGTTTAAAGCTATTTTCTATAGTTGTGATGAAATTGGTGAAACAAGTGCATCTAAGTTATAAAATGTCTCACTAAAAACTATGATCGATTTATATTGTTTCTTTTTTAGGTAGGTAGTAAGCATTTTGAAAATAACCCACTTCAACTAAGGGGGCATTGTTGTACGGTGCAGGTAGAAGAGTCATGCTTTTCAAGCATACCCTAAAATCACAGAAGTATATCTCCCTATTCCAGAAATATTTGAAAAGGCAGTCAGACAAGGCTCGACTGTGCACTCATCTGAATGGAAAGCCTACCAAAACAACATTAACCTAGGATACCTACATGAAACTGCATAACATTCGTCACATTTGTCTGAAAATAAAACAAGTGTTCACACTGAGCTTGTGGTATCATATTTGAAAAAAAAATAAAGCTGAAATAAAAAAAAGGTATGGATAAGGAAAAATAAATTTTACATTCATATTTACACTCATATTCCTGTAGGTACGAGTATATGTATCGTTAACGGCAATAGGCAAATTTATTTGATAATTTTGTGCTGAAATATCCAAACATTATTATGTGTCTTTTTATAATTGAATTATTTAATCAAGTACAACTAAGGTATTTTCTTGTGTAATCGTTTTATATGATTTATTAATTAACATTTTTATAATCTTCATTGTCCACATACTGGATCCCTTATTCTTCAAAAGGCAGAAATTGGTACCCCTGTTTTAAAAAGGCTTATTTGGCATAGTTAGTCTTAAAAAGATCCTTAATTTTATCGGTCTTCTTTCCTGTTTTAGTTGTTAAGAAATAAATCAAGTCTTTGTTTGAGTATATATTCAAATAGTTTGTATATTACCAAAAAGGTAAAGTTATTTCGCAGTGGTGGCCATAAGGCAAAATTTATGGCATGGCAGTTTTTTTTGGTATAATCGAAGGTTTTATCAAAGTTCGTTCACAAATAAAATTTCTATTCAAATTAAGTACCTTTTGTTGTAGTTTCATTTCACGAATTTTTGAACAATAAAACTTTTTGAAGATAAAAAACTTTCTGTGAAGTTTTTTTAAAGAAAAATAAAAAACAGCAAAAAAACATCTTGGGGGCTATAACAATAAAGATTTTTCTTGCCTTTATTCCTTTGAAATGAGCATGGATCTAAAATATAGACGAAGACTAAATTATAGCGAGAAATGTACGGAAAACAATTAATTATTTGTAGACAAAAAGCCAGATGCCAGGAGTGGATATGAGTATGTCTGCTTGCAAAGCGCAAGGTCCTCGTAGTTCTTGCCCAAGCAAATGTCTGGTTTAGTGGCTGCATTTTCCCTCACATAGGTGGGGTAGTCTTGTCCAAGTCTTTGACAGATACCTCTATCAAACAGAGTTCCGAGGTCTCTTCCTATCCCGTTTCTTCGTCTATATCCGCTCTCTTGACAGTGTGCGTTCAGGTCACCCCAAAATAATACTGGTAACCTGTTATTAAATATTCTTATGAAGTTCTGAATGGGCAGTTGGTTTCTCCTTGGCGGTTAGTATCCCGTTGCTATAATGATGTTGGTCAATCCCATTTAATTCTCTACTGCGTTGTAGGCTTCGTCCAATTCGTTGTAAGTTTTATATTCAATATCCTTTCTGATTGCTATAGCTGCCCCGTCTTGTAGTTCTCCCGTCGGGTTGGCCGCTATAACGTAGTAAATCCAGATTTTGATCTCGTCTTCTTGAAGATTTACGCCGTGTGCCGAAATCAGAATTATGTCCGGATCCAGTTTTTTAAAAATTTGTCCATAAATTATCTTTTTGTTTTTCCATTCGTTAACGTTGAGCTGTAGAATCTTAAGATCTGTTCTATCCATTGTAGTTTATAAAGTCTTAAAATCGATTCCGTTTCCATAGTCTTTTAACCTATTCTGTTCGTTGATCTAGTATATGTCCTGGGGCTTAAGTAAAAAACTTATTTCCGTCTACCTGCTGGCTTACGGCAGTCCTTAGCTCTTGAGTAGTGATCCGAGTTTGTTGGATGTGGGTTTAGCGAGTTATGACTACTTTGTGGGGCATAGCTCTTTTCAGCCTTTGATTTTCTTCACTTTGGGGTTTTCTTTGTTACTCTCCTAGTCACTTCTTCTTACGATTCGGAGCTGGTGTCTTCTGTGTCCGATTCCATTTCGCTGAGTACTTCCTGAGCGTCTTCTTGGTTTCCAGTCTCAGCACTATCTATTTTGAGAATCGCCTCTGAATTAACCTCTTTGTGGCGCGACCACGGGTTCTAGTCCATTGGCTTTCAACATGGAGTTGAGTGTTTTTGCATATGTTCCAGGGTTAAGCGCATTCTAGGCATGTACATGAATCACACAAGTGTATATCTTGCCAAACATACCCTTGTGTGATGTCTGGCAGCGCTAGGATGTTTGAGCATTGGCTTTTGGCTACGTTGGCGTAAGATGTGGTGTTCTCTGCATATTTCTTTGTCTGCAATTCTCTCTACTTCTTCTTAATGATGTCCTTTATAACTGGACATCACATAGCCATGGTACGATGGCTACTGCCATAGTTCAAACATTTTTTTAACGTGTTTCTGCAGTTGCGGTAGTCGTGTCCCTCTTCGGCGCATTCAGAGCATGTGTTGCTTCCTCTCTTGGGGCAGTTGGCTGAGGTGTGTTTTTCCATGGCATAGCAATTAAAACACATCTGGATGTTGACAAATGTGTCTCTTTGTATATTCTGTGGCAGAATACACATGCTAAAGGCCAATAATTCCTTTTCTTTGGCCTTGGCCGCCATTTCCGTTGTCTCGCATATTAATTTAAAGACGAGTATATTCTTTAAATTTTACGATCTCCTGTATTTTGATCCACTTCTAGTGTTCCATGATTTCCCTTTTGATTTCTTCACATGAGTGAGATCGCACCCATGCTTCTACTTTCTGGCATACGAAGCTCCGATTTGCGGTGATCTGCAGCGGTGTCTTGGCTTCCAGTTGGATATTCCGAGGGTTACCAATCCTCCCAGGGATAGCAGTTTTTTTACGTCATTTCCATTAGGACACATCGCGATAAATCCGTTGGGGACTTTAATGCATTTTATCAAGGGTATAGAGAGGTCCTTGAAGATGGTCTCCACGACTTGCTGCGGGGTACATTTGTTTTGGTTGATACCTTTCTGATTTCAACGAAGAGGCAGTCTTTTTACATCCTGGTTGTCCATCCTGGTTCTAGTCTTCCCCACTATTGTAGGGCTCCTAGTGGCGAAATCAGTAAGTAAACGTTATTGTCCTCAGATTGGAGAGCCCTCTATCTGACCTAATTCTACCTCTCCTACCTCCCGAATCACGTGCTGTCGATGGTCATCATATCTATTTAGGCCTAGCCATATAAGCGGTCCACAGAAGGTTTCGGGCTCGTGTTCGAGAATCGACCCCCCTTTTCTGTCCCTCTAACGGGGTCTCCTGCAAGGGTTTACTATACCCTACTTCCAAATGTATCTAAGAGCTTGCCGATGACCAAGTTATGTAGCACTAGTTGAGAAACAAGTTAGAGTAGAAAAGTGTGAAAAATGTGCCAATAGTCAGAGGAAAAAGTAGAACCTTTGGGAGAAGCTACCTTGCCCACAAGGAACAGGAGGAATCTCCAATCAGCCCGCTGAGCGCATATATTTCTTCCTATGGCAGTCGTCCGATGGCTGTTATTTCGTTGAGTGGTAAACAGGGGTTTAACTCAAATTGGCGTGAAGAAATTCACGTTTTGAAGAAAATTGCTAGGCCGGTTTCCTTCTCTACTAGTGAGAACTTTGCCAAATCGTAGAAATACGTCCGAAAATCAGAGTAGCAGATCTGTCACACTGCAGGTGACGGTGTGTCATATCGAACCTAATTTTTAAAAATGAAAAAAAATACGCTATGCATTTTAAATGTTTTTCATTATATTTGCTAAGTGTTTGCTTTATAAAGCAAGTGAACATATTATTTATAGGACCTTATGAATTTGTAATTAAATGAGGAGAACTTAAATAAAATAGTTGAAAATGACGTAATTTAAGAATGCTTTATGAAATTGCTTGTAACCTCTCAAATATAGAGAAAATTTTGTTAAATATGTGCCTGATTGTAGCTAATAAGATTCTAGATAATTTACATATGTTAATTTACCACAATTAGGACACTTAAATACTAAATTATAATAAAAATGTAGAAAAATACACTTACCAAAGTTTTTGGTCTTGTTCCTTTGTTTCCTTTTGATTTCTTGTTCTATTATTATTTAATTTTTTCCCCCCAAAATTATTTTTTTCTAATAAAAGGTCCTTTTCAACCTAAAAATATTTTTTACATAAAAGTTCCATTTTAACAAAAATGCTTAACTATAATCAAACTATTGTATTACTTTTTCACTTCTGAGTCATTCTGTCTATGCAAAGTCGAAGCATATTGAATATAAGTGCACTATGAAGACAGGAACCTGACATCTATAGCACATGGTCTTAGTTTTCCTGGCTTGATGGCGCGTGCCTATGGCACATCGCATTCTCACTGGCAATTCAGTCTGGACATATGCTGGTTGTGAACATTTGTCCTAATGATCAATGTAATATTCTGTTTTAGTGGTATAGAAATATTTCTCAGGCGACGCTTTTGGCCATTTGATCCCTTTCTGATCAGATTATGTATGTCAATAATCCAGACATTGATGGTTGCAGCATTGCCAATGCCAAAAAACATGCTTACAGGCCACCTTCTTGTTCTACAGCTGCAAGAATAGGTTGCGCACATTTGATCAAAGGTGCCTAAGCGGCCTTTAGTTTTATTATAATAATTGATGATATCAGATTACTCATTCTCTTAAAATGGATGGTGCACTGTGCTTTGTCGAAAGTAGTAGCACAATTTTCTTGTTACTCAGAGCAAAGAATCTGGCACTGAGGACACTTCCCTAGGGGACACCCTCTTTCTGCTCCACTGGGCGGAAAAGGGCTACTCGAACCGTACGCGGAATCGACGATCTTGGAAAAATTCAGATATAAAGATTACAGCGCATCCCCTCGTCCCCATCGTGTAGAGAGGCTCTATGTACCGTATTGCCATACGGTATCATAGGCTTTCTTCATATCAAAAACCCCCCCTGGTGTAGTGGTGTCTACGAAAGAAGGCTTCGCAGAGGGCATTTTCCAGTCAGAGAAGAGCATCCGACGCGGAGTGGTACTTGCGGAGGCCGCACTGTGCACGAGCCAGATGGCCTCCGCTCTTCAGAAAGAAGGCTAATCTAACATTTACCAATTTTTCCATTAACCTGCACACGCTGAAGGTTAGAGAGATTGAACGGAACCGGCCGTGGTACAGTGATTTCTCCCGGGTTTGCGAAAAGCGATCACAGTAGCGATTGAGCAGGAATATGGAAGCATACCTTCTACTCAGATCCTGTTAGAAAATATAACAGAAAAGCCATGCCTCGCTTACTCAGGTGTGGAAGCATTGCGTACGGGACTTCGGCTCGAACAAGGGTGGTGTTTGCGCACGAAGCAAGAGCACAACGCAACTAAATCAAAGTAAACATGTCGATGAAGGGTTTTCCGCCACTGGAGCTAGTCTAGACGGCCGCCTCCCGCAACAATACTTCGCACATTGAATGTTGGCGGAGCCGCATCCCGGCTAGAGAATGTGGAGAAAGCCGTCACGGAGGATTCAGCCACGGACGTAGGCTCCACAATTAGGGTTCTATTCCCCTGGAAAACGAGAGGAGGGGGCTTGCGAGAACTTGCGACGAATACATTTGACTCCCTTCAACACCTATGCTAGAGGGTTCTTCCCGTTAAGTGAAGACTCATATGCCAGCGAAGAATAGGGGCAGCTTGCTTCGAATTAAACCTAAAACTAGCACTAGCTCGAAGAAATTCACCGACAGTGAAGTCATTTGGGCGGCACTTGTGGCGCATGTAGGCATAACGTTTGTGTTTGAGGGAGATCTCACATTCGGCTGACGATCACGAGAGGGGTCGGCGTGCAGAATAGCCAGTGATTCTAGGAATAATAGTTAGGCCTTCGGTGATGAGTTTGCGAGAGAAGAACTCAACGGCCGCATCTATCGACCTAAGCTCCTCAACTGAGACAGAAAAATCATTCATTTCCTGAAATGCGATCCCCGCGCCGAGTCCAAACACCACCGGGGAGGAGGGCTCTGGTTCGGCAGCAGCTCACAAGATAAAATTTGATATTTGAGAGGGAAAGTAATGACTACTATGTAGGTCAGTGACCACCCCAACCCAAAATAACACTGTGCGTCCGGAGAGCACAAAGATTGATGGAGACAGGAAAATGAAACGCTTCTCGGGCAGTGATGCATAAACTCACCTACATTTAGAGCACCTATATCCAGCTTGTCGATCAGGTTGGCAAGGACCCCCCCAGAGAGGGGGGTACTTGCCGAGCGGTTGCGTTTTGCCTTTCAGGAAACGGTCACCCTGTGAGAAAGGAGGGAAGCCTGGTTTAACGCCGAGGTTAGGTGTAAACCCTTCCCTTCGTCAGCTTTACCAGGGGATCGATCAGGGTGGGTAAAACCCGCAGAATGGTTCCTAATGCGCGCGGAAGCGAACATGCTCGTAGGCATGGAGGGGCCAGGAGCAGAGGGTGTCTTTCTTAACATGGAGTCATAGGATGTCCCAGGCAGCACTGGGCGCGACAGGACCAAGTCCTTAGCCTCGAGAAATGAGAGACGATCCTGGGCCTGAATGGCCAGTATTTCCTTCTCAAGGAGATACTCATCACATTACTTCGAAGATGCGGCTTGCGGATCTCCTTAATTGACAAACTTGGCCACACACTATTTGTACTTATCATGTGCGGCCTTGGAGCAACTCACACGAACTTTGGGTAACCCCTACTTTGCGCGTCTTCAGGAACAATTAGTATGGCCGAAGCGGTGACAATGGTAGCCCCTTCGCAGCAGTGGCACAAATGCCTTTACGCGGTTGCGATACCATCCAGCGCGCACCGACTCCCGACTCAGGGAGCTTGTCACAGTCTAACGTGACGAAGAGTGTAGGTTTGGGGCTCAAGATCCCTCCCTGGTTTCTCATCACAAGGTCGACCTTGATCGCCCTATGGTCTGACAGCTCTAAGCTCATGTCATCTATGGAGTAGTCCATGATTTCCCTCGCATAAACGACTCGTATAACGAACCTGATGATAGAGTGTGGCGTCATACTGACAGGCATGCAATCCAGTGTCAGAAAAGCACTAATCATGGCCACCTAGGAGGGATTCGACGCTTTGCCAAAAGGCTCCCGTCTGAGAAATGGATCACATTCGACTCTCTAACAATTACACTAGCTAAAGCTTTTCTATGATGGATCATGTTAACCTCAGCCAACATGTTGCCATCAGTGGAGCGAATCACAAGGAAGCCTTTGAAGCCAGCGGGCTCAAAAACGGCGAATAGACTGTGAATGTTGGCGTCGAGACGTAATAGAAGCTCCGCTCGTCGCATTTCTGGTCTTCGTCTGGGACACCAATGGCAAGCAACAAGCCGGACGTACTGATCTTGGCTTCATTGCTTAGGAAAACGGAAGCAGATTCCTCCGTCCCAGTGGCTCCCACGGATGGAGTGGAACCCCGAGTCTTTTTGGTCTTTTTTTTTGTTCTTTTTCTTTTTAAGAGAGGATGGGGGGGCAATGAATCCGCTTCTCTTCCCCCCCTGCAGGAGCCCCCAGGCCAGATGAGCTGGCCACGGTAAGATCCTTCTCCCAAATTTAGAAGGTCTTGCTTATCATAGGAGCACCAGCCGAGGAGGAGATCCCTCCTCTCCTTGTGATGCTTCGGGGACCCGAGCCCTTGCTTGACACCAAGCCCGAGTTCAACCTTTTAGAAGATTCTACCATCTGAGGAGGGGTCATCTCAGGGACCATGTCTATCTCAGGGGGCGGCTCCATGTGGCAGTCCCCCCCCCCCTTCCCCTGAGACATCACACATACCATTCGAGGTTTATTTTTCACCTAATGCCGGCGAACCGTCATCTATCGAGGAAGAGATGGAGTCACGTACAGTGCCCCCAGTACCTTCTTAGCGCACAAGGGTAGGATGCTAGAGGGCAAGGACCAACGGACCACGCCATCCTTTGCTTCCCTGAAGGAGTTGCCCCTATTAATGTGCTCCAACCTGGAGCGGCAAATTTTCAGCCGCGTGCTTGCTTTATTGACAGTCCCTTGTGAAATATAAGGAGGGCTCCCGCTTGAAATAGGGAGGCACTCAAGGGCGAATAGAGAGAAAAGAGTGATGGGGAGTAACCTGCGCTCGTAGGCTAAGGAGAGGATTAAGACTTCTCTCCCGTAGAAGAAAGTTGGTAGCTCCGCTGAGTAAGCACATGGGGGGACCTCCATTTTTTTCTGGGGAGCTGCCCAAAGGCGGCTTAGAAATGGTTGAGGATAAGGTAAAGAGGGAGTATTATTTTTAATTCATCATTGGGCATGGTGGCCCCTATTTTAGCAGGGGATGCTAACGCTCATCACCAAACGCAGTATCCCTCTCTGCAATCTATTTACAATTCTGCAAACACAAACTTCCATCTTTCTGAGTAATTAAAAATCGTACTCTCCACCTAACAGTATTTCATCTCATCTCACTCTGGTTGAATGTTATGTTTTCGTTAGTGGACAGTATTATTTAGACACGAGTCAGGTTTATGTTTACATAAAAAACATTGTGAATGCAAACGGTAAGGAAATTAAAAATGGCAGGAATATATTTCTGTGAAATAATATTCTTCATACTTTCTTCAGCAATGTCCAAATTTATTTGAATGAGACATTAGTAACCTACACAGGAAATAATGACTCGTATCGTGCATATTTAGAGACCTTTTTACACTATACAGAAGAACAAAATCTACATATTATTCCACTCTACGAGTAATAAAGAAAGTATAAAAACTAAATATGTACAACCTTAGTCAAAATTATGAGGCAGTTAATAAAAATATATAGAATACGAATGAAACTCATTCAGATAATATGTACTCGTAATTGAGTATAACCCCCTCTACAAATAGTATTTTATATCTTTTCCTTTTGCATTTATAGCTGTTTTAATGCGTTTTTTTTCAAATTTGCATAACTGGTTGGGTCAACCCTCTGCCATTCAATGTGTTATACTAACGTTTATTCCTATTTTTTCAGTGATTGTCTCATTGTTAACTTACAAGTGGTAATTATTTGTTAAAAATGTCTCCTAAACAAAGAGCTCAAATCATAGAATATCCAGAGAGGGATCATCCCAAATCGAAATTGCAAGAAAATTAAGGTATCTAAACAACCATCAAAAGGTACAATGAGACCAATTCTTTCAAAAAGGGATGCTCAAGTTTGCCAAATGTGTACAACTCCAAGGGAAGAGAGTTTTCTAAAAAAGACATCTCTGCCCAATAGAAAAACCTCTTCTGATGTAGCTGCTAAGATTTAGGCAGCACCCTAGAAAGAGATATCAAGACGCCCAGTGAAAGGAAGGTTATTAGAAGCTTTGCTCAAAGGATGTAAGGATAGAAAGAAACCGTAGCTGTCTCAGATAAACAAGAAGAAGCGATTGCCTTGGACAAAATAGCATAAAGATTGGACTGATATTTATTGGGCTAAAGTTATTTGGCTGATGAAAGAAACTTTGAGGTTTGCTCTGCACAACGTTGCCACCAATTTATTACGCTTGTAGACAATTTTATTGGATAAAATTCGAATTTCTCCTCAGATCCTTGAATCCCTGGAACAGTTTATATCCGTAAAGAGTTTGTGAAGCTTTTAATCCGAGATGCGTTTTCCCAACAGTCAAATTTTGGAGGTGGTAATGTAATGGTTTAGGGCTGCATGTCGTCTTCAGGTCCAGTATTGTTGTTTACTCTAGAGGACAAAATCAATCTAAACACATACACTAGCATATTAGACCAGGTTTATCAACCTCCCTTAAGTAAAATATTAATGATCACATACCAGATGGTGTATTCTTCCAACAAGAATACGCCATGCCAATAAACATCTGGAGTCTCAAAGGGGTTGATTGGAAATGAAAAGAGGGACGGTGATGGAATGGCCCTCCTTAATCTCCAGACCTAAACTCCATTGAAAATTTGTGCTTACACTCGGGCGCAAGAGTAAGGGTTCACAAATGTTCGTCAAAAAGTGAATTAACAGGTAAAATTCATGAAGAGTGGCCGACAATTGAGTCAACCACATGTCCTAACTTAGTTTCAAGTATGCAAAAACGCATAAAAGAAAAAGGAAAACAAATTAAATATTAATTATTGATATTATATGCGCAAAAATGTTTATTTGTATTATGTTAAGTATGAAATAAATGAGCTTTAATCATATTCTTCACCTTTTCATACCTGCCTCATAGTTTTTCAAGGTTTCAAGGAAAACTGCATGCCAATGTCTTCTCGCTATCCCCACTGTTAATGAATGGAGACTCCTCGAAAAGAAGTTATCCAGAGTATCAGTTTTATTTACATTATTTAGAATAAAAAATAGAATTAATAGAGAGTTTCCATTAATTATGAAAAGTACACCTATCAGCATGTGTCCAACTGGAGATGAAAAATAAGTTGCTTGCATCCAACGCTAACTACCCTGTTTCACAAGATCGTATGCAAAGCTTTACAACTGTGAGTGGAATATCAATGAAGAGTGTGGAGAATATTTTCATGGGGTGAATACCTACGCGGATGGATTGCTATGGTATACAATTCAACACTTCCTATTAGTTATGAGGTATCATCATCTTTGGAATTTAAACCTTATAATGTGAGTTATATTGCTACTTATTTTAAACAAAAATGCAGTTAAGGTTATTTGAATTTCGATTGTCGGGCGAAGGAGATCTAGTTCCTTAAATGCTCTTTTTTCCCCGTTATATAATGTTTTAGGTTGTGTTGATGGTAGACAGAGATTTGGGTTTACGCATGAATAATTTCTCAAAAATAAAAATATTTACCGAATTAACCTAAATCAGGATAAGTGCACTATTAACCTTTTTGAAAATTCTAATTCTAAAGGAAAGGGTACATTATCAATACAATATATTTTATATATACATTAATATAGGCACTTTCCCTTGTTATAGGCACGTATTGCTTTATTCTCTAAAATGAAAAAAATAGAAATAAAAGAATTAATGTTTTGAGATATGACAAGCAAACTAGTTTGGCAAAATATTTTACGAGAAACAGTCCTTTATCTCTCCCTATAATACTCCAGCAGCCTATAAGATTAACCTGCACAGCATTACAGTCATGGATTGCCATCGGTAGTTTTATGGCGGAGGTTAAAGTGATTAAACTCTTAGGGCTGTATTGTGTTACACTTTATAAGTGATTGAAGACCCAGTTAAGAGGTACTAGTTTTTTCAATGAAATGTAGTGCGTTTTGTGGTAATTGGTTTGTGAGCGCTAAATTTGGGCTGAGTTCATTTGGGAATGACTATCCTCTCATTTGATTTTGGCGTTGTAGGCTGGGTAAGAGGATAGGTATTTGAGGCTGGCCTACTAATATGGTGGTCTACCTTTGGTGTACACTTCCCTTTTTTGAGCTGACAGTTGTCCCTGTCATTTTGAATGTTATTTATCGTATAAAGAAATATAGGTGAGGGCCACTGTGGGCCAATCATACATTTGGGCTTATCTTACTTAAAGGGAGAGTTTATTTTTGTGTACAAGTGGATAGAGAGAAAATGAGCAGGAAGATTTGATTCAGGTTTCTGCTAGGTATGATTATCTTGGAGACAGATAATTTTACGAAATAAGGTTTCATGTTTCACGGCTCTGTTACAATAAACAAAGGCTCAGCCTCTTCTCTGTTTCTCGGATTGGTGTTTGATAAATATATCAGCACAGTTGTTTCGGCGTCTCCCGGGATTTTGGCCTGGCTCTAATGCTCAGCAAAGATAACGTGAGAAGCACCTTTGTTCGTATCAGTGTGTATGCGCGTAACCGTGTGAAAGCATCTCAAATTCATTTTAGCTTATATAGCCTTAACAAGAATACAGTATTTATATTTTATTTACATGGTTCCATGAAAAAATGTTAAACAATTACCGTAGATTAATTTCGGGTTCATAATTATTTTCGTGCCCATTTCAAGACTTCATAGCACTCACATGACACTCATTTGTGAGGTTACTTTGTTGACCCTAATCATCCTGTATTGCCCCATTGCAAGGTGGATTAGGGGAAACAAAGAAGTTTCAGAAATCACCCTTTTTATTATAATGCTGTAATTACTTAGCTATTCAAATTTGAAGTTAGAAATAAGTATCATTACAAATAACAATATTTGAAATTTTAATAGCAAGCTTTTTGATATTCGAATTGACCACCAACGGACTCTGGTCACTTATCAATACGAATAGCAAAATTGCTTAGAGCATTCTGTAAAATAATGACTTTAACAGATTTCTGGAAATTCATTCTTCAGTCCTGCGATATTATATGGTACAACTCGAAATAGTCTTTCTTTTATAAAACTCTATACAAAGTAATCTAAAGGTGGTAAGTCAGGTGACCTGGCCAACGAAGGAAAATTTGTTCTATGTGAAATTAGTCATTGAGGAAATCTAGCTTTCAAACGAGTCATGGTGGAACATGCAGTATGGGCTGTAGTGCCTTGCGGGTAAAACCTACGTCAGGATATGGGCTATTGTTTGTGGGGGTGTTAGGATAAGTTATGACAAGTCAGAACCTGCTGCCGCACGCTCCTGCCTCGTCTATTTAAGAAGCAGTCGCTGATCGAAGATCGTCAATCACAAATTTGTCAACAATCGAGAAGGTTGAGCACCGCGCAGTGGTCAAACTTTTGACCAAAGAAGGCAAAAATGCAAAAGAGATCCATGAACGCATGATTGCAGTGTACACCGACACTGCCCCTTCCTATGCAACCATTGCTCGCTGGAATAGGGTGGTTCGTCGTGGTCGTGAGTCCCTTGAAGATGAGCCCCGTCCAGGACGCCCGTCAGATGTGACCAACGAGGACAATTTGGCCCGTGTGAAGAGGATTACTCTCGAAAATCGACGGTTGAAGGTCGAAGAAATCGACCGAGAACTTGGAATAAGTGTTATCAACACCATCCACGACAATTTGGCCATGACCAAGGTCTCTGCCCGTTTGGGCCCGAGAAACCTCACGGAATCTCACGCCCCATGATCGACTTCAACGTCATCAAAGTCCACAAGGCCAGAGTTCAACAAGCTGCCCTGCGCGAGTGCGGATTCGAGGAGCTCAACCATTTCCCCCTACAGTCCCGATCTTGACCCTAGCGACTACTTTTTATTCCGCCAGCTCGAGGCTACACTGCGTGGACGCCGGTTTGGGGACGATGAAGATGTCCAGCTCGCCGTCCAGGAGTGGATTGAACAGAGGTCGGGAGATTTCTGGTTGTCAGGAATTCAAAGCCTAAGGGACAAGTGGGGTAAGTGAATTGAAGTCGAGGGTAGTTATATTGAAAAAATAATTAAACACTTTTCCTCATATCTCGTTTCCTTATATCCGAATTGCAAAACTTTTTGACCGCCCGTCGTATGTAGCCAGATTTAAGAGGAACCATGTTTAGTTTAGCTAGGGTGTACGGGCTAGTAACTATTACTTACGTACATTATTTGTTTGTTTTAGCGGTGATACACTTCCCAAATTATGCCGAAGATAAAAAAGTCAGATGTTTAGCACAGTTTTAATAAACAAGATTAAGATTAACTGAAATGTACAATATGTGCAAAATTTTTAAAATATTCCGGCGGTTCCACGTCATCTCTCGCATATCATTTGAGAACTATTCATAGTGAAAAAGTTACCGAGATTAATGAGGAAACGAAAGAAGTATTGAAGAATTGTTGCAAACTTAGCTAGTCAAGATGGCATTAGCTTTAACACAATTGCAAATAGCGTTTTTATTCAGGAGAGTTTCAAAAACTTTAGGTATAGAAAATTTCCTCCTACCGATGTCTCTTGTATAAGAAATTTTGTGCTTAACTACGCTGCTGAAAAAAAAGTGCGATCTGCATTTGTACTTCGCTAATCAAGTCAAAATAGGAGTGAGATATTCTTTAACCTTAGATGAATATACATTACTTCAAAACAGACGATTTCTTGGTCTGTTTCAATTATGAAATTTATAGAAAACCTACAACCATTGACTCATACATCCATGTCTATTCGGATCACCAAATTAGTATCAATAAAAATGTTTTCTCTTCCATGTTTCTCCGTGCCCTGAGAATTGTTTCACCCGAATATTTGAAAAAAGAGGTTGATAGGATATATAATATAAGTTTAAATTTTTGTTACCCTTTCTACGTAGTTGAAAATTGTTATAATTCTGCTAAGCGTTCATTTTATCAACCTAATCGTAACATCCCTAAATTTAACCAAAGTTTCATTAAATTACCTCATTTACTAAAAGCAGGCAATGGCTTCACCACTCCCCTTACTGGGGAAGCTTGCGCTTCGTCCACTAAGTTTAAAATTTAAAATCTAAAATAAGCAGCCATGGTTAAATTTTAATAAATTTACTGAACTTTGCCAATTATAATCATTTTAAAAAGGAAATCTAAACTAAATTTCCCCCTTTTCAATTATCAAGTTGCTAAAATATAATTATAGAAGAAGATATATAAAAATATATTTTCTGAACTTTTGGTCTTAAAAATTTCACAAAATTTCGATACTTATATGTATTTCTAAACTTAACCATTTTGCTTTTTCATATTATAAAATAATTAGTCGAAATAGCTTGGATAAAAAAACATAAGTCATAACCAAACTAAGATGAAATTATTACTCAAATACTCAAAAAACTCCCCTTCCTAAATTATAGAGTTAGTGATGATGATGATATTTATTTTTAATTAAAATTTTGGGCTTTACCTTCTGTTGCACCTCATTTATGGAATTGGAAAGGCGAAAAAATTTTCACACACTAATTGCATAGTCTAGAATAGTATAGCATATCACATTATAGCATAGTATACCATAGCATAATATTGCATAGTGGTGTTTATCATATTATAGTATAATATAACATGGCATAGTATATTATAGCATAACATAGTATAGTATAGCATAGCATAGCAAAACATAGTACAGTGAAGTATAATAGAGTATAGTATATGTAGTATAGTATCCCCTAGCATACTATAGCCTAGCATAGCATATCTTAGTATAGCTTATTATTGTCTAGCATAGTATAACATTTTATGACATAGCCTATATAGTCTTGAATATTAGCCTGGCAAAAGCTGGCTTACTGTAGCATAACCTACCATAGAATTACCTCACCTAGCATAATAAAGCCTAGCATAGTATAGAATAGCCTAGACTGCCTAACATAGTAAATTCTGCCTAGCCTAGCATAACATATTATCTCATAGCATAGTATAGTATAGCATAGTATAACAAAGTAGATTATGTCATAGCTTAGCTAACCATAGTATAGCCTAGCCTAGCATCGGTTAGCCTAGTCTAACCTAGCCTAGTTTAGTATAACCAAGTCTAGTCTACGACTCCCTATTATAGTAAAAGCTATCATACTATACTCTAGCGTAGCTAGCATAATATAGCTTAACCTTACATGCGTAGCTTAGCCTGGCATAGTATGACTTAGCCTAGACTAATCTAGCCTTTCCTAGCAGAGAATTAATTATATGGCCTCCTTAGCCTAGAAACCTTCGTAAAGCCTAGCCTAACATAGCCTAGTACGAGCTAGCATATATAGGATCATAAAGTGTACTATAGTACATATAGCAGAGCATAGCTTAACATAGTATAGCCTAGTCTAGAATAGTATAGTATAGCCTAATCTAGTATAGTTTAGAATAGTTTAACATAGTATAGCCTAGTCTAGAATAGTATAGTATAGCCTAATCTAGTATAGTTTAGAATAGTTTAACATAGTATTGCCTAGCCTATCCTCGTATAGACTAGGCAACCCTAGCCTTGCAGAGCCTAGCATAGTATAGGCTATCGACCATAGCCTACACTATCCTAATCTAGCTAGACACAATATATTATAATCATAGTATAACCTAGCATAGTATAAACTAGTCAAACGTTGTATAGCCTAGCTGAGCATAGTATATCTTATCCTATTCTAGCATGGTTTCTCTTGGCATAGTACACCTGACTAGAGTCTAGCCTACCCTATCCTATGCTCTTAGCATTAACACTAAAATCTAGCCTAGTCTAGCGTACTATAGTCCGCCATAGCCTTGCATAGCCTTGTATAGCTCATCCTAGTATATCATAGCATATAATAGCATAATTTACCCTAGGGTAGCCTAGTATACGCTAGCCTAGCCTAGTATCGAGGTGTATATATAGCTTAGCATTAATCTAGGCTAGCATAACTGTTCTAGACATGTATAGCCTATACTACACTAGTATACCCTAGTTAAGCAGTGCTTTTTATTTTCTAGCCTAACATACTATATGCGGCTGATGCCCTTGTGAAATTATTTAAATTTTTTACAGGATAAGACCAATTTTGCTTGGTTTCGGTTGTTTGCCCTTATGGGGCTCTCTATCAGCCATACAAGCATAATCTTTCAATGGAGGGCCTATCTCTTACTTGTAGAAACATGGCTGAAATCAATGCCTATATGGAGGCAGACTTCCCAGCTGTTCTGGACCTGCCAGACAGACATTAGCTTAGAGTCTGAAGGATTAGGAAAAGTATAAAAAACCCTGAGGAGGAGAATATTTTCAAAGTTCGCAGATTATTACATTCGGGGAGCCATTCGGAGCTCTCTTCAGATTAGGGCTTGGCGCCCTTTTCTGAGAAGACCCTAACCAGGCTGAGGGAATGATATCCACTAGCTCTTTATAATATAAATTCTCCTGAATTACCTGTAAATGATGCACTCCCATAGCAACTTGTGATGAGGTGAAAACCCCCACTTTTTTCCTTTCCTTAGGGCTCATCTGGAGGACCTGATTGGTTTACTCAGGAGCATCTTAAATTTTTGTTCGGTCGTGAAACTGCCAAGGCTGAAGAACATACTCTTGTCTAATTTGTCCAATTTTGTGAGTTTGGTTTTGCAGGATGCAGTGACTGATGGCCTGACGCAGGTTTTTATGGAGCATCACTTTGTGGACTTGCTAAGAGGGAGGGGGATGCGCCCCATTACTGTCGAGTTACATTCCGTCACCTCGCAGCCATGATAGGCGTACGAAATGTGTTTTGAGCTCTGGCTGCTCACTTCAGACCAGTCCAGCTTGGATTTGCTACTAATAGAAGGTGTGAGGCGGTTGCCTATTCAGTCTGGGAACACTTAACTAATGATTTCTCAGGGATGGTCTTTTTCAAGGTCGACTTGAAGAATGCTTTCAATTGTATTCATATGGATGTTTTCCTTGGAACTGCCTATGAGCAGATTCCTTCTTTAAGCAAAATGTTAAATCAAGCCCACTCCTGGCCAACCTCACTCTTGAATGGGGATGAGATTTTGAATTCTGCTCCTGCCATAAAACAGGCAAACCGACTTGGGCCTGCACTGTTTTAACTCAGTATTGATAAGATAATTAAAAGCCTAAAATCAGAGCCTAATATCTGAAACTTGGACGATGTTTCAATTTCCGATACGCCCCTCCCCCCCACAAGTTTTTGATGACAATCATTCTATTACTTCTGAATTTAACAAAATAGGGCTAGAGATTAATAAATCCAAATGTGAGTTGACTCTCATAGATGATGATGATACTCAAGCGATTCTTCATAAATTTTAAACAGTTCTCCACCGTGTTAAGATTGTCGCTTTGGATGATTTGTCTAAATGCTTTTCCATTACTGGGGAAGCAATCAGACAGGCCATAGACACAAAATATGAATCCTTAGAACAAATGATATCCTGCCTCCAATAATTATCCACAGTAAGCTATGGTCCTATTAAAAAAGTCCTTTTCACTACCTACGATAGGGTACAGCTTAAGATCCTCTCTTACCTACTGGGAGATGGCATCTTTAGAGTTTTTGGATCACTGTGAATGATGTCTCCCAATTAATCACATTGATTTTCCTTGGGATTCATTCACTCAGGCAACTTTTCTAAATGGGCTGGTTGGATTAGGAATATGATTGACACAAGCCATCGCTCTTCCTGGGTATATATCCTCCTTAATTTCAGTTAACCCTTTAATGCGAGCTGTGCTTCCACCGATTACCGGTTTGGCTAACCTGTAAAGGGTGGCTGGAGCTATTAGATTCTGGAGGAGGATACTTTGGACAATGCCCCTGAGCCTGAAAATGAGAACCGCTTAAAGCCGAAAGGTTAGGATCTACCTTTTGCTCTCTCCAAACTGAATGGTCTCAAAGAGAAGGCAGATCAGGTTGTGAGAGTTCTGCTAGCTATGGAGCATCCTGATAGTGGCTGTTGGTTATCAGCTATCCCGGTGCCATCTTTGGGAACTCAGTTGGATCGGGAATCCCTTAGAGTTGCCATAGCTTTGAGAGTGATTGCGCGAATTTGTGTCACATAGGTGTTAATGTGAATCTAGTGTTGAATCTCTCGGTCTGTACCTCTTGTCTTGTCAGCTAGTTGCTGGAAAGATCCCAAGACACTCTGCCCTTAATGATATATTATGCCGAACTCTGAGAAGAGCTGGATTGCCAGGGGTTTGGAAGATAGTTAGACTTTACCGATAAGATGGTAAGCTTCCGAATGGAATAACAATGTTTTCTTTTAGAATGGAAAGAGTGTGTTAGGATGTAACATGTGTCAACACTTATGCAGAGCATATTATTAACAGGTCAGCGGTCTTTGCAGCTTCAGCTTCAACAGCAGCAGAAAATTCCAAAAAGATAAAGTATCTTGGGACTTTGGCCTTTTAGGCGCACGAATAATCACAGAAATATGTTCTCTTCTCAGAGAGGCTGGATGATTCAAGCAGAGCTTGAGTATTGCTGTTGAGAAGGGTAATGTGGTCCGAGTTTCTCACGGTGCGGGAATGGACTTTAACCAATGAGCTTTATCTATACCTTTGTCTTTTATCTATAACTTTGTATTTCTCTAGTCAATAAAGATCCTTTGACTCGAGCTTTTCTTTGCCATACCCCATCAGAGGATGTGACGCTTGGCCACTTCTCCTTGTGTTTGTGAGACAACTTAATAATCTTCTCCTTCTATTTCCCGTAGGAAAATATTCAAACATTTTTAAAAAATCAGGAAATAAAAAGTACATATGTAGACTGTTGTGGTATGACATTACGTTATATCAATACCATATTATATCTTTGAGATAGGACCAATAACTTGGAAGCAAACTGACAAAAGGGACGGAAAACCACGCGTTCAGACGTGCTGAGTAACGAGAGAGTGCAACGACGTCAGGCAAATTATAAACAATGGCAAAGTTCAAGGTTATTTAGAGAGATGTATAAAAAATAGAATTTTCTTTTCCCCCAAAAAATTACTAAGAGATTTGAAGGGTAAAATTACCTCATAGAATTAACGGGCAAAAATCACATCAATAAACGAAGGGGGACGGGGGAGATTAACTCAATTGGGTTACTGAGCGTTATTTATATCCGAGGCTCTCCCCGGAGTTGGGGGTTAGCGGGAAACAGGAAACAGCTCTACTCTCGAAGGGCCTCGAATCTTCTGGCAGAGCTATTTTATCCCGCATAAAGGTGAATCGTGGGGGACTTGATTCGAGGCTACCGCTTGTGGAAGGATGGGGGGGGGGGGTAGGCTTACCACTTTAGTCCTAGCCGGGCCTTTTGCTGCACATGGGAGTTCCTTTCTGCTAAAGATCTTCCACGTGGGGATTCCCTCACAAAGACCTTCCTACTTTCCATTAATTGGACTCAAAAGAATTAGGGTTTCTTTGCCAATAGGAAATTTGGTCAAAAGGAAATTTGAATTTTGAAATAAAAAATCTATAGTTTATTCCGCAAACAAAGGCAAATATACTTTTAAAACGAGAAAAATTACTCGTAAATATACGACCTGAAAGCTCACTAAAATCTTTAATTTCTGAATGAATATTGAAAGGTCTAAGCATCAATGTTCTTTTAAGATTTCGATTGCAATGTGTGGTTTTGCGAGGTGGTACTCTCTGCTTTTTAAATCGTCATTGCTAAGTCATGCAAGTGTTTTTTTGTGTTTTGGTAGTGCAACATTCTAGTAAAGTGTTCAATGAGTGTGAAATGTTTAGTTTGTTGATCATTTTTTCTAGAATATTATGAGAAAAGCGACCTCTATCGGACAAAGTAATTTTTGACGCATAAAAATGAGAATACAAAATTAACTCCTTTGAAAACTGGTTTTGAGATATTGCCCTAATGTTATGATGAATATTTTCTGTTAATATCAACCCCCCAAAATAATTAGCATAAACTATATTGAAAGTAAAAAAGTAATCTATACATTCTACACCCTAATGATTTGTTTAAAACCTGTTAAGTATATACCAAAATTTTCTAAACAAAGAGCTGTTAACAAAGAGGATTGAAAAAATGCCACTGCAAACGCAGATCTCTTATAAACCACAGTGTTGTAAAAAGTACCCTGCTTTAATACTTAGGTAAAAATATTGTTACCTTGAGCAATTTTTTTTCTCGAATTACAAGTAAAAGTAGTCAAACCTAAATAAACTTAATTAAAAGTAATAAAATATTTTATTCATGAAGTACTCAAGTAGCGACAGTAAAAAGTAACTGCAACTAGTAAAGTACGCATCACCTCAGACAATATTCAGTATACTGTTGATTAAACCCTTTTATACCCGCTGAACTGACTATTATATATTTGAATTCATTTAAACTGGACTTAACAATCCAGCTGGAAATATCTCTCTATTGATAAAAAAGTCTAGTTTATAAGAAAAGTAAAATTAACTAAAAAATTATCCAGTTTAACGGAATTCAGAATATAAGAGTCTGGTTAACTAAACTAATTATTAGGGAAAAGTATTGAAAGGAATTATATATTGATACATTTTTTATTCAGATTCGCAAGCAACTAGTATTCAAAGTTCTGCCTATCTAACCACAAAGGTTTGGGGATCAAATTTAATTCTGCAGAGCTAAACAAGCGTTCCCAAGCAGCAGATACAGGTAGTAGGGCGTTTATATTTAGTGAAATATCCCGCAATGCAAGAAAGCACCTCAGGATTTCTATATCACTCCTGGGCCTGAGAAGTACCTGTCAATTTCTTGTCTAACTTCGGGCTGTGATTTTGTTTTCATTGAAGTAAAGAACTCTTCATCATCGAACCACTATTACCGGCATCAAACACTTCTTCAGTGACACTAGATTTCTTCTTCAAACACAGGTTGATGTATCCCAATCATGAAATTGTAGGAAATAAATTGAGTAACGAAACAACATTGTTTTTAAAAGTTGGTTATACTTATAGAAAGGTTTCTACCAAGCAGGGCTCGTTGAATTATGACGAAAACCTGAAACAAGCTGCGATTAGTTGGCCAAATAATTCTCTTTGGTTGAATATCTTCTCCTCTTCAATCTCATTATTTAATATCTTTATTTAACCTAATATTATAACTATATTAATCATATTGCCATCGTCTGTACAAATGTTTTTGGATTTTGGCAATATAATAGCATCAGCAATCAGGATCCTGCAGTATCTCAGCAAACCGATGTATTATTGCTGACAAAAAGCTGCTGATGAGAATAAGGCACAATTTCCAGCTTCAGATCTTTTCCAACTTAGTAAACAACTAGTACAGCGTTGGAAGGAGCATTTCTATATGTGTACTTTTTCGGACTGAAGGATGTCCAATGATTGGGCTACTGGGTTCAAGGCAGTGTAGAACTATGTACTATTTCAGTTCTCCAGTTATGGCACGGCAGCACACTAGGAATCTAAGACATTAAGGAATAATTTTATAAACAGACGCTCTGTCTTAGGCGGGAAAGCGAGAGACACAACCGAATTTTCTATCGGGTATGAAAGGATGCATGTGATTAGTCCATAAATGAATAAGTGCTTAAGATTGGTTCAAACCAGAGTACACGCTTATGATTGGTTATCGTCTGGCTTTTGATTCTACGTCTGTGATTGGCCCACATTAACCGAGAAGTAACGAATAATGAATACTTCTATTGTAAAAGTAACATAAGAAAAAATAATGAGTAAGATTGAAATAACTTAAATTAGTAAGTATTCTTTAGGAATTAGAAGGTATAACAAAGTTACTTGAAGACAGTACTTAAGTGTACTTCGTTACTTCACAACTCTGATAAACATACATAGTGAAAATTTTGTTTTCATTAAAACCTTCGTTACCTGTCCTTTAATATCAAAGATGAAACTATTTTTCCTGATCCTTCCCTGCAGGACATTGCGCAGAAATTGACCAAACTCTAAATTACGGTCTAAGATTCGCAATACATTGATAAAAGTAATTTCAGTAATTCTATGGGCATGGATGTAATTACCTTCGTAAGTTGAATGAACTAGATGCAATTACTTATATATCATCAATTTCCTTAGCTAGCTTAATAATGATATTAAAAGAGAGACGGTTAGTTTACTTTTTAGAAATGACAAGAGTAAGAGACCAAAGTATTAACTAATGTTAGGAGATTGACAGCCAATAAAAGATAAGCATATAAATAAACATATATACAAAAGAAGACATGGAGTTCTTGCCACTCTTATTAGCATCTTTAATTTGAGAGTAGGTTTAACATCTGATGTTTTTTATTTTTTATTTACAAAGGCTAATTTTAATAACAAAATAGAGACAAATATAAATGAAACTAATTGAGCGGTAGGTTAAGTAAACCCAGTCACTATTTCTCCTGATTTACAATTTTTAAAGCTATAATTCTTAGTTTTACCTCAATTTAATGGCTTTGCTGATTGCGTAAACGGAGAACTTTCTTGGAAGTTGATGTAAAGGTACACAATGTCAGTGAAGTGAAAATAGCAGTGATGCGATAAATAGTTACCTCGCCTTTGCGAGCATTAACAGGACAAAAATGGTGTGGGGTTGCCAGGTGTTGCAATCTTAGGGTTGCCAGCAGTCTCTGCTGCATTACTAATGTCAAATAATGTGAGTTTTTAAGCGATTTCCTTAATATAATGAACTGTTAGATTATTTAAGGATGGAAGTTCCACTTTGTCTTTAGGCTTGATCGCTCATTACGAAATGGCAAAGGCGGAAAGAATTTTGGTAAAGGTCGAGAAAACTTCTTTCTTGGTATCTTTTGAGCGATGTAACCTCCACGGAAAGGTAACTTTCTTTCTTATTCTAATTTGTGGCTCGTTTTTACATTTTACTCTTAACTTATTTCTCACGTGCACTACATAACCTGGTCAGTGTCAAGGTATAAGTTGCAGTTATAAGTTAGGAATGGTGACCGCCTGCAAGAGACCTTGTTAGGAGGCGAGAAAGAAAACCCGATTCTCTGTCACGAGACAGAACATAACTGCAAACTGCTGTTAGAGCTTGGTACAGAATGAGATCTACGACATCGAATTCGAACATCAAATCCTGGACGAATTAATTGCTGAGATAAAAATGGAAATTCAAGAGGGAGAGAAGGCAATACTGAAAAGATGCGTTTTCAGGAGACGCTTAAATGTGGTAAGAGAGGGAGAAGACCTGATTTCAGCAGGAAGAGCATTCCACAATTTAGGGGCGCATATTGAGAAGGAGCAGTCCCCCATTGAGCAAGGGATAACCGAGGAATATTCAAAAGAGGTGCATGTGATGACCGAAGGGCCCGAGGGACATGGCGTGGCGAGAGGGCAAAATAGAGGTGAGACGGGGTCTTGTTGTTTTGGGCCTTAAATGTGGAGATAAGTATCTTGAAGTGAGTACGGGATCTGACAAACAGCCAGTGCAGTTCATGCAGCAAGGGTTTTGAGGGAGAGAAGCGAGGGCGACGGAGGAGAAGCCGGGCGGCATAGTTCTGTACAAGTTGAAGGGGGCGGAGAGAGGAGGATGGCAGATTCACAAGCAGAGAGTTACAGTAGTCAAGGCGTGAAGTGATGAAGACATGAACAGCAGTCTCAAGACTTTGGCGATCAAAGTGAGAGCGAATGCGAGAGAATTTACGAAGGAAACATAGAGAGGATTTGCTGATATTGCAGATATGAGGCTTAAAGGAGAGATGCTCATCAAAAACAACACCCAGATTCCTAACGCAGTCAAAGAAAATAATAGTATTACCGCCCAGAGTAAGCGAGGGAAAGAGAGATTTAGATTTTTTGACAAGAGCAGGGATGCCGACGAGGAGGACCTCAGTTTTGAAGTGATTAAGCCTGAGGAAGTTGGTAGAGAGCCAGTCAGAAATGGAGGAGTAGGCAGTCAGGAGTTCAGTGATAGAGTAGGCAAGAGACGTGGGGGATGAGGAAACGAAAATTTGTTTCTCATCAGCATAGAGGTGGGAGGATATACCGAGAATACGGAGAAGGGAACTAAGAGGAAGAAGGTAGATACGAAATAGTAGAGGACCAAGGACAGAGCCTTGTGGCACTCCAAAGACAATAGGGGTAGAGTTGGATGAAACGCCGTCAATCACAACGGTTTAGGTACGAGACGAGAGGTAAGAGCGGAACCAGTTAAGCACGGTGCTTGGTATGCCGAGAAAAGAGTGGAGACGATCAAGTAGGACGGTATAGTCAATAGTATCGAAGACAGAAGAGAGGTCGAGTAGAACGAGGATGGAGGCACAACTCCTGTCCGCGGCTCTTCGTAAGCAATCGGACACATTGAGAATTAAAGTAAAAGAAGAGAAAATAAGCGTTTACAACGTACTTCGGCCCGTGTCCAAGGCCTCTTACTAGGTTTTCCAGAGGGCCATGCAATTTAAGATAGACTGTGAGTGAACAAGATAGAAATAATATTATGCGATTATATAATGAAATAACGTGCTCATATGGAAAAATCACGCCATCAGGGAGACGTATTGGAGTTTGCTGCTGATTTACGGCAGAGTAGATGCATGAGCCCCTCTCTATATTCAATCAACGCTGCTGATATACTACCAAACGGAAATGAGGGTCGCCTTAACATTCAATTCGCTGAATGTTCTACGGAGGATATATTTCTGGGTATTATCAATATCTTCCATAGAGAAATAAATTGACCTGATATATGAAAACTATTATCATTTTCAGTTTTAGGGTTGTCAATTTATATATGAGTAGTTGAAAAACTTCAGAAAGCAAAAATTCTATTTTCAAACACAGGCCAGTGTAATAGGAGAGGAATCTTTGCCATAACTTGGGAATTCTAAATAAGTTACCATTAAAATGTTTTGTCAATTATATATAATTAACTATGAATTTATTGTCATTTCTCTATAAAAAAATATTTATTTTGTAAAATATACCGATCGGGCATTATGGGCAAACAAAAGATTTATATACTGAGACATGCAAGAAAATAATAAATTCCCAGATAGTTACTGACATGCTTTTGTGAATTTCAATAATAACATGGATTTGAAACAATGAAAGAACTTTAGAATACTCTTTGGATTTCTCTTTAGCAACCTGTAAAGGCATAACTCGCCCTAGGCCGACGTGCAATAAAAACTGAGGACAGATGGGCTATTTCAGACCATATTTGACTCATTCACATTCAACAATTCTGACCTTCTGCCTTTATAGTAAATATAATTTTCCCTAAAGTTTTGTTTGGTATTAAGCCAAAATGTTCTCTTGGCTTCATGTCAAGGGATTGACTAGGCTAATAGGGTCGTTTAATTTTACTTTGTTTCTCAGTCATTTCATTTTGTTTTTTTATGCAGTTAACAGGTATCCCACGCTTCTATGAATCCCAAACTTTTTTTCAAAACTTACCATTAAAATACCCTGGTAAACGTTAGAGCCGTTAGAGCCATCCGTATACACGGGCACAGTTCCAGCGTGACACGAGGTGTGCGCTAAAAAGGTCGAACGCAATACTTCCAGCACTGTACAAGCTTTGAGAGCATAGACGTGGAGACAAATAGCCAAATGTGGTACCCTCCAGGGTGGGGTCCTTGGCAGAACCAGGGGCGCCAACGGTCCGAGAGCTATATGTTTCTCTCGGAGGAGTTTCTTGGCCCTGAACCCAAAGGGCTTAGGGCATGACTGGCCTCTCGCGGTGGCATAGGCACCGTCGAGACCAGCTGCGGATGCGGTGAGAGCTGTTGGCGAATGAGGGAGGCACCGGGGTCGCGGGTACAGGCGAGTGATTCAGTGCACGCGGCGTAGAGCGAGTGGCATCTTCCCAGAATCGACCAACAGGCTCTCATTGGGGGAAGTGCAGAAGGCACCGTCGCAAGGCAAAGGCCGGTGTGGTGGATCGAGTCCACCTTCCGCAAAAAACGCTCGACTGCGGATGGATAAAACTCGCATCCGTAGTCGAACTTCGAACGAACAAAGGATCGATAAAAAAGTATGACAGTAGCCCTATCAGCACTCCAAGCGCTGAACGTCACGGAACGGAAAATATACATGGCGCAGGTACAAGATTTATTTATTTTTTTAAGATCCTATCTGTCGACTGCCAACGTGAGCATAAAGCGCCAAAATTATAGCAGCCTAACACTAAGCTACTTTAAAATCAAAACACGAAAAAACAACAACGATGAAAATTGAAAAATACAACAATTAGTAAGCAATCTCCGGCGACGAGGGGAGCTTCCCCTACCCCCCGGCGCAGGAGCGCACGACCTAAAAGACAAAAACAATAAGAAAAACATCAACAACAAAAAATAACCTAGTTAATTCAAAAGGAGAAAGCCGGCCTCCCCCCAAAATTTTACCATTCCACCTATCAAGGTGCACACACTCGTATAGAGTACAAGGGACAAGCGGTACCAACCCCGCCCACCCCGGTTCCGGGACAGGTAAGTTGTGCAAAAATCACTCAGAGAGGGACATTGCGCGGGTACAAGAGACCTTAACGATGCTAATACGAGCCTCCCAGGTGAGGCATCGGTCAAATACAAGACCATGAAAACGGTGAAATTCAACCACTTCCAGGCGTACCCCTATTAAGAAATGAGTCTGGGTCTGAGTGGAGCCGTGGATGTCGGCAGAAGTGTACCAACTTAGTCATGTCCAAGGAAAACGGAAACGTGTGTGCTTCGGCATAGCGAGAGACGCAGTTCAAAGCCTGTTAGAGTAGAGGCTCCAGAGTTGGCTTCTGGGCAGCGCCAAAACAGATCGAACGGTTGTCCACGTCTAGCGTAGAGAGAACATCTTCCGGCAGCAACAAGGTGATGCCGTTGATGCTCACGGCAAAGAGTGTGACAGTGAGGACACTGCTCTACGGGACAGCCTCTTCCTGCTCTATTGGGCTGGAGAGGGATCCCCTCACCCGTGAGTGGAATCCACGATCTCGCTAAAATTCAAATATAAACAATGGGAGGCGTCCTCTTGCCCCAATCGTGTGGAGCGTCTCAATGATTTCATATCACATTCCGGTATCATAGGTCTTCTCCAGATCGGAAAACACCTTGGCCTAGTGCTATATACGAAGGAAAGCCTTGCGGACGGCATTTCCCAGTCGGAGCAGAGAATGCGCCGTGGAGGGGAAGTTGCGGAAGCAGTACTGTGCAGAAGAGAGATGGCCTCCGCTCTCCAGAAAACAGGCAAATCCAATATTTATCAATTTCTCCATCAACTTGCATATTCAAGAGGATAATGAGATTGGGCGAAAACTAGCCGGAGAAGAGTGATCTCTCCCAGGTTTGCGAAAGCCAAGCACACTAGCGACTCGCCAGGAATCTGGGAGACGACCCTCCACCCAGATGCTTTTAAACAAATCTAAGAGAAAACCATGCCTCTTTCACCCAGGTGTCGAATCTTGGCGTACGAGACATCGTCAGGACCATAGGCGGTGTCCACGCACGAAGCAAGAGCGGAACGCAAATCACTCACATTAAACCTGTCGTTAAAGAATTCTCCGCCTCTGGAAGTAAAGTCCAGCCAGCAGCCTTCGGTGACATCACGACGTGCATTGAATGATGGCAGAGCAGCATCCCGGCTAGAGAATGCTGAGAAAGCGGTCGCGAAGGATTCCGCCACAGACGCGGGGTCCGAGATTGCGGTCCCATTCTCCTGGAGTACGGGACGGGGGTCCTGCGAGAACTTTCCCCCAATCCATTTGACTCGCTTCCACATCTCTGCCAGAGAGTTTTTCCGTTAAGTGAAGACGCGTATGCCCTACAAGAAGAGCGGCGGGCGTGCTTCGAAATATACCTTAACCTAGCCCTAGCCCAACAAAATTCCCCGACGCGTCGAAATCGTTCGAGTGGCGCTTCTAGCGCATGTAGGCATAACGCTTTTGTTTGAGGGCCGTCTTACATTCGGCCGCCCACCATGGGAGTGGTTGACGTGCAAAACGGACTGACGTTCTGGGAATAGTAGTTAGGCTCGCGGCAATGAGGTTACGGAGAACAACTCAACTACCTCATCTACCAACCTAAACTCCTCGACTGAGATAGAGAATTCAGTCATTTCCTGAAATGCAGGCCACCGCGCCCGCGCCAAGCATGATTGAGGTGAACTCTCCGGCGAAAGTTACCCTCGAAATGATATTTGAATGGGAAAGTTAAACTACCATGTAGGTCATCGACCACCCCCCCAATCAAAATCAGGCTGTGCATCCGAACAGCACAAAGATAGATCAAGGCAAGAAAATGAAGCGGTTCTCGGGCAGTGATGCGTGGACTCATCCACATTTAGGACACCTATCTCAAGCTATTCGATCAGATCGGTAAGGACTTGTCCCCTGGAATTTATTGAGTAAACTCCCTTGAGAGAATGCCTGCCGTAAAGATATCCACGCAACCGTGCCAAAACGCGAAGGACGTTCTCCACGTCGAAGTCAGCTGACGGTGGAATGTTCTCAGAAATGATACTATACCTCCTATCCAAGTAAAGTTACAAATATGCCGGGTGTAAATCGCGCAACCGAAGGGGCTTGGCTTCCTTCTTCCTCCAAAGGGGGTTTGCCCTACCGATTCGCTTCAATGGGGAGTGGTTGGCTATGGGCTGCCTGCTGGCTTTCTTGGCAGTTCCCTTGGAAAGGAAAGGAGGGACTGCCGCTGGAAACAGGGAGGTGCCCGTAAGCATCCCCAAAGAAGGGGGTGAGGGGATCACCTACACGTGCAGGCGCAGGAGAGAAGTAAGCCTCCTCTTCGGTTAAAGAAATATTGATGGTCCCCTGCGCAAGCACAGTGGGGGACCTCCATTTTTTCTGTGGAGCTGCCCGAGGGCGGCTCCGTCGATGGAACAGGGAAAGTTGAGGGTTGTTTTTTTTTAATTTGTTCATCATTGTATTTTATACGGGAAGCAAAGGCACACCACCTCTCGCAGCACCAGCATGGCAACGGGTGCGTACAGGCCTGGCAGAGCCAGGTGTGGCCATTTAGGACCACCCATCCCGCCTGGTGGCTCGGCAATCCATCGGCATGGCGGCTCCACCTTGGACACGGCGTAAAATGATAGAGTGTGAATAGGAAAGGAAAAGGGATGTGAGGAATGTATGGGTGGAGATGAAGCAGGTTATTAAAAACTCACCTTTCCAAATCGGAGCTCATGGGTTAGTGAAAATTCTTCACTCCCCCCTCAGCCCCGATTTGGGACGGTTGGCTGAGAAAAAGTTTAGCATCTACCCTGTGTAATTAGAGGCCGACCAGAGAAAGTTGTGGGAGAGGTTGTTTGCAAAGCGACGAAGTAGGGGAGATATACAGGCTGTCTGCAAGAAGGAGAAGACGCTAAGCTGGGGTCGGACGTGGTGCTGAATTCATGAGAATATGAAAACACAATGATATAAAAGGAAGATCACACCAATCAGGAAGCAATCTCCGGCGTCGCTGGGAGGTCCGCCCGAGTACAAGGGACAGACGGTAGCGACCCCACCCATCCCGGTTTCGGGAAAGTTATCGTGCGCGAAGATCATCCAGACTGGGAAATTCGACAAGAATGTGCTAAAAAGTCTGGGAGACGGCTCAGTCTTGTAGTAATAAAGGTAAGTTTACTGAAACTGAAAATGAGCGAATACCACCTTCCCTTAGTATTATAAATATTTGATTAGTATAAATGCTAATAGTATTTTAGCTTACATCTTTTTTGTCAATATGAAAATCTTATTTCATATAAATTGAAAATCTTTTTTTCCACGTTTTCTGACTATGGATTTAATTCTTTTCTCTTTTCTAATCCACACTACAGCCTTCTTCAACTTTCTCTGATTCAGGCGCGGTTGTTTTTCTCCGAAAATATAGCCAATAGTATTTTTTTTTTTTTATTCTTGACTAATTCAGTCTCACTCATATCCCTCAAGTAGGAGGTTAGGTTTCTTACCGACTTAAATTGTAAGTCATTTTTGGCCACTGTTAAATTACCTTTAATATAAATAGATATAAACCATTTTGCCAGTGCATAGACCCTCTAAGAGATGACTTTGACGTGTTGCAAAAGTCGAACCAGGATATCGATAACGTGTTTAACGACTAGTTAACCTTTATGTTAACAAGGGAAGAATATCCTCCAGTCCCAAAGCCGGGGGTGTATCTCAAAGAAGGGGATAATCTAAGCGAGATAATATTAAACGATGAGGAAGTGGAGGCTAGATTAAAGAACCTTGAACCCATAAAAGTCTCCAGGTCCAGAGGGCTTTCTCCCTAGAGTCTTTCGGGAAGACAACGGTGAGATTCCTCTACAACTTACTGCGATATTTAACGAATCGCTAGAAAGGGGTGGGGTGTCAGAAGACTGGAGGACGTGGCTTCCATATTTAAGAATGGAGGGCGCGAAAACCCTCGTAATACCAGCCTGTAAGTTTAGGGGCCGTTTTGAGCAAAATAAATAGTTGACAACCTAGAAAAAAAACAACTTGCTCCAGGATTACTAACACGGGTTTTGAAAGAATTAATCATGTCTGAAAAATCGACTAGAATGATTTCACGGCATTCTAGGCTAGTACAATCGTGTCGGGCTGTGAATATCTTATGCGTGGACTTTCTAAAGGCATTTGATAAGGTCCCAAAACACAAGATGATGTGCAAAGCCCGCGCGGTTGTCATCACAGATAGGCTGCCCGACTGGATTTAAATTGTTTGTTAGGCAGGCGACAAAGAGTAAGAATATGTAGAGATCGAATTACGCATAAGTCAGCTTCTGGGACCACAAAATTGATGGATTAAATAGGCCTGAAAGATTCCTCCACAAAAGGACGCGAATTGTTTTTATTAAAAACAAGCATGCCCTATTAAATGTATAGATCTGATTGTGTATTATAAATAAAATGGTGTATATAAATATACATATGTAGCAAGAAGTGTGAAGGACAAAATACGAGCAAAGAAATGGTCGAACACCTGCGTTTGATAAATCTGTGTCTCGAAATAGATAGATTAATCAAAGATGGATATTTATTTAGGAAGTGCCCGAGTAAACAGAGCTGCTAACCATGAGAGATGGCACAGCGAAAGTTGTATAAGAGAAAAGTAAAGATTTAACATGTACACAGACTTCCTAGCCCCGTCCAGAGATTGGGGATAGGATAAGAAACGGTTGTAGGCTGTCGGACGGTAGCCATCCCATGTATAAGCCCCGCTTTCTGGATTAAGAGTGAAAAAATAAATTGAAAGAAAATAATCAGTTTAAAAGCTAGTTAATCAGAGTATCAGGGAGAATAATAACTAATTCGACCGCCTCTACGCTCCCGTTTAAATCCGCTGAGACTTGTTTCTCTCTCCCCTTAACTCTTACTAGCGTGGAATAATATAGAGACTACTAGTGTCTTGCTTAATACGCTCTGTTTTTCTTGCAGATTGTAATCATAAGTTTACATTATTAGAATAAAGGGTATATTTTTGTTGGTCTATTTTTTCCTTCAACTTTTGACAAACACAGCCAAGAGGAAAACCGCTAAAAAAATTAGCTTTGGAGTCAGATAAATAATTCGCCCTAAAGCCATCTTTCATCTCAAAACTGGAACTAGTTGTTCCCTTAATAAGGTGGCGATTCACGGTGATCACATAATCTGTTGACGTATTCCTTTCTATAAACAGGTTACAACAACTCTCTATAAACTGGTGACCCGTCAGTCAACCGGACAGAGAAGGCATGAAAGAAAGAATGGACTCGTCAAACAATCGTCAGGCAGGGCAAGGTGAAGAGGATTTGGTGAACGCCGTCAGAATCAAATCGCCCATCTTCAATGAAGCAACACTCTCAGGTTGTTTTCAAATTATAGAGGCCCAGTTTTATATCTCCAGGATAAAGAAGGCGAAAACTCGTTAATCGTCTTCCCGTCGACATTATCGCATGCCGTAACTACCAGTGGTTAAAGTTTGGTCCTATTCGAGAGAACCAAACCCGAGCTCTATGAGAAGCTTATCAAATCCACCCCACTCACAGGCCGGCCCTCAACCAACTTGGAAGAATTACGCAAGACAGGCTTTTTGGAGAACTATCTAGGAAAAGTTGCCATTCTTTAGGATTGTGGTCAATTCCAATTACTATAAACAAGCCATTAATATCTTTGCAGAAGCAGAGATCCTCTCTTATATCAAAGTATACTACGAATTCCTTCTTGCGCTTCCTGCATACTGTAATCTGCAGTCATCCCCTAGCAGATTTCATTCATTTAGTCTCGATGCCCAAAGCTCAGTTTTTGACTTAGTGAGACCCAAGTCACTGATGAGATCATCCATTTCACATTGATTTGGAAAGTGTTGGCGGATATTCATTCTTGGCTAAATGTTTCATCCATTTTTTCATTGTTACAACCTTTCGACTTGCTGATGAGACCTCCCTCATACGATCTACCTTAAAAAATATATATCAAAAGAGATGTATTTAATAGCTTGGCCCTAAATATCGATTATATGTGTAATCAAATTACAAGACCTCTTAGCTAGATGTTTGGAATATTTCAGTATTGATTATGTTACAACGAATATGGCATACAATTTGCTAAGATTTATTTAGATTTTCGGGCTGCCGTAGAACAATCAGGTATCATGATGTGGCGCAGGTGCAATAGATGATGAAATGTTGGAATATGGAAGGGATTTTCTTCCGTTAACTTCTCTGTACTTTGATATGTCAATCATGCCAAATAGCAATCATAGTGATAATTTTTTGGCTTTCACTAAACTCTCGGTAGAGCAAATGGCATTGTTTTGGATGCATCTCTCAGACATGCATCTTAATTTCATCGACAACTTCCAAATATCACATGAGAGGCCCATGCTTTTTCTTGGTCATCCATACTATAAGCGATCCAGTACTTTGCACCTTTCACAATTTTATGTGATAGATGCTTAAGGCCAACAAAGAAACCACACACAAAACAACGAACCTACCGAATTTCTACATCCTCTTGTAGCCATAATCAATAAATTCAATATTTATTATATAAACTTGAAAAAGAAAAGAAATAAATTAGGGACAAATATAATTGTGCTTTACCTGTACCCATACATCTCTTTATATTAGCATAATTTGTTATATCTTTCAAACGGTCGAGGATAGAGAAAAAGTAAGGACATATTTGTAATCAGCGCAAATTGAGTATTAAAACACTCAAAATAATATGAGAAACAAATATTTTGTTGAAATTTGTTACCCAGTGTTATCAGTCAAAAGGTCACAGCAGGAGACCACAAACAAGCTAAACAAATACTGGCCTTGGCAAGCAAAATTTCACAAAGAGCTGTAAGAGACAAGAAATCACTATAATTAAGATAAATCTGAGATATACCCTGTAGATACAACAGGTACAGATAGCTGTAGGGGTTGGAAGTAACAAACAAATTAGATCACTGTGTCTGCCCCACGGACAAGTCAAGGTCAAACCTCTTGGAGACGACACACAATATATTTATAGAGAGACCGAGAGACAGACACTCAATTCGGCAGTTAATTACTTCGAATATTAATTAAAAAATTCAGTAGTTAAGATAAGTCAATTAGAATCGGCTAATCAGAGAATCATTCAGTCCCTTAGTAGCATTACGAAGCCCAGTTAACTCTCCTAAATCCTGTCGAGAAACCTTTATACTCAATACTTTGCGTAAAACAGAAGCCTACTCACTGGCCACAAAGAACTTGAGACGTCACCCCTTGCCCCTTTAATTAGACCAATTTAAGTATAAAGTTATTTTCTTGTGCAGCGTCCTTTCAAGTTCTTTTCTTACCCTATTACGAAGACACCTTCGTTAAGCTCAGCCCAACACATAATCTCGTGTGAGAAACTATAAGATGTATTAGGAGTAAGAAACAATTCAACAGGGATACTACTTATGGTCCTCGTGATCCGTCGAGTTATCTCTATCGGAAGCTTTTCACACACACTGCTCTAGATGGGTCATTTTGAGCATTGCAACAGCAACGAGGCGTCTTCATTACACCCGCTTATAAGTACCGAGCACAGACCCACATTTTGGTTACCTTTGCAACAAAAAAAGAACAAGACCACATCACCACCCATAGATACCCAAATTTGTATATATATGCAAAAACATTAAAAGAATAAATCGGACATTTTTTTTATTAACTAAAATTTCAAATTCTCTCCATTAGATTATTAAATTCCCCCCTTTGGGGCGTTTGCCATAGAATTTAAGGTGTTAATTAACTAGAAAAGTGATGAACAGGCTATCTATGTACATTAATGGTAACAAGCCGGCTACCTTTCATGTTAATTTCCCTAAATTTTTAACCACTTTGAGAGTTTCTATGCAATAAACGATTAGTTGGAGTGGATTTCCTCATATGTGGGATTTGGCAAACCATACATACGGGGAATTAATGAGGTGATAGATTTAAAACGTTGTAGAAGGTCTTGCTTAATCGTTCAAGCAATTTTGTGAAAGTTTTATTGAAGAGCTCAGTTTTATTATCCCATGGGTTGGAAGATAATTTCTCAAAAAATGTTTGTATCATTAAGTCCTGTAATTTTTGTGTATAAGAAATTTATTTAACATAAAATTTTGAGTCCTCACGGCCAATAAATTACGAAATTCTAACAAAAATAATGTGGTAACAATTTCAATATACTAACTAACTATATTTCTTTGTCAAACAAAAATTCTTATACGGTAAAATTACAGGATTTTCTCAATGATACAAACATTTTGTGTTGGTTATATTACTCGTAACTTGGACTTGCTGAAATTTAGAAAAACATTTTTAATTACTTCAGATAAAAGATCGTCTACTACCTATAAGGTAAGGAAATAAGTCTGGCAAAGAATAAACAGCATATCAATAGAATGGAGGATGTAAAATAAGAAATACGCAAAACATTTGGTATGTTACCTGCCGAAGATTTGCAGAGTAAACAATTTCAGCTTAATTTTTATCAGGTCAGTAGTCATTTAAAAGCTATATCCTATTTTACACTGTAAAATATCTTGTTTAGTTTTATAGTGATTTACTCCAGAGCTAACAACTAGTAAAGCATCTTAGTGTTTGTATACAGTATGTTACTGTAGAAATAAGAATAACACTGTAGAACATATCGAATCATTCACGTTGCTGTGTTTCTTTACAGTATGTTGCTGCAAATATTACGGTAAACAATGTCTTTAAATAGATTAATGGGTATATTATCGCTATTTTTCCGCTTGTTACTTTAATTTTTCATATAAACATAATGTCTATTGCTGTAAAACTGGGGTAATTCAAAGTATTAAAAATAAAGGCAGCATGTAAATATAGATGTAAAAAATAGATTAGATTACTCGCTAGTGACCTGCCAGTAAGTAAAGTCATGTAAAGTTAAAGTATATGTGTATTACCGAGGCCCAATACACTGAAGGTTTCTTCAAAAATGGTTGCATGAAGATATATACGAGGGGCGGTCAATAAGTTTTGAAATTCGGATATAAGGAAAAGTGTTTTAATATTTTTAATATAACTACCCTCGACTTCAATGCACTTGCACCACTTGTCTCTGAAGCTTCGAATTCCTGACAACCAGAAATCTCCGACTGCTGTTCAATCCATTTCTGGACGGCGAGCTGGACATCTTCATCGTATCCAAACCGGCATCCACGCAGTGCAGCCTTGAGCATTCGGAATAAAAAGTAGTCGCTAGGGGCCAGATCTGGACTGTAGGGGAGATGGTTGAGCTCTTCGAATCCGCACTCGCGCGGGATAGCTTGTGCAACTCTGGCCTTGTCGACTTTGACGACGTTGAAGTCGATCATGGGGCATGAGGTTTCTAGGGACCTAAAGAAGAGAGACCTTGGTCATGGCCAAATTGTCGTGGGTGATGTTAATAACACTTTCATGTGATATTCTAAGTTATCCCTTGATTTCTTCGACCTTCACCAGTCGATTTTCTAGGATGATCCTTTCCAGACGCGCCACATTTTCCTCGTTAGTCACGTCTAACGGGCGTCCTGGACGGGGATCATCTTCGAGGGACTTACGACCATGGCGGAACTCCCTATTCCAGCGAGCAATGGTTGCATAGGAGGGGGGGTTGTTGATGTACATTGCAGCCATACGTTCATGGACCTCTTTTGCATTCTTGCCTTTCTTGGTCAAAATTTGATCACTGCACGGTGCTCAACCTTTTCCATTGTTGAAAAATTTGTGACTGACGATCTGCGATCAGCTACTGCTTCTTAAATAGACGAGGCAGGAGCGTGCGGCTGCAGGTCCTGACTTGTCATAACTTGTCCTAACACTCCCACAAACAGCCATCCCCCTTCCTCTGTTTTGCCCTACCGATTCGCAAAACTTATTGACCGCCCCTCGTGTACATATATATATATATATATATATATATATATATATATATACATATATATATATATATAATTTGGTAAAAGGCCATGTTTTATGCAGGTGCTATTGATGTCCACAGCTGTGGTAGCGTTATTAATTGTAACTTGTATTTTCTTTATATTCCTTACAAGTTTTTTTAAGAAAATACAGGTTAAAATTTATTACTTTACCTCAGCTGTTGAAATTCATTTCATTTTCTGGAGAAAGACAACATTTCGGGTGTTTTTTTTTACCCACCTTCGTTTGGATACTGGAAAATACATTTAATTAAGAGGATAAACATTTTAAGTTAGAACTAAAAATTAGGGAATTAATGGAAAATGTTCAGGGTTTATTAGGGAGTATTGCAAAACTATTACAGGTAATTGGTATTTTGGGGGATTAAAATCAACGAATTAGAGGCAAACACTGGAAACAAATCAAGATAACCATAACCTTATATAATCAGCCTTTAGAAGAAGGTTGGAGAGAAAGTGTGATGAGCGTAAGAAGATAGAAAAGATTAGGAGGATGGTTTTATTTTAAAAATAAGATTAGTGGTGCGAAGAGGAATCGGAATTTATAGGAGAAAAGTATTTACTATACAAGGATTCAAGAATTCTTTATCATATGTTATTAAAGGTTGGTTTTTAGGACTTTAAAATCGTCTATTTTGATATCAGTTTTACAGTTTATGGACTGAAGCCAAACAAGTGAGAATTCTTTCTTAGAGATAACCTTCCCATTACTGTGGCTAACTCACAAATAGGAGCAGATCTTAGACTTCAGTGAGCGCACCTTCTTGCCAATATATTTCCCCGTTTATATTTGGGGCAAGTAAATTCATTTATGAGGGAGCACTTCACTTTAGGCAGGATTCTGTCCTTACACTTAAATTATAGTTCAATGTGGTGTTTAACTTAAACTTGGTATGAAAAAAGAATTTATTTTATACAAATATAGGTTCTGATTTATTTAAAAAGCCCTTATCTTCTAAGACTACGTAACGGATATCTTTACGAACAGTTATAAATTTAAATTGGGGATGGTTAATGTTGTTAAAAAATTCGGCCTTGATTTTTTCTAATCAGAGGCACAGGAAAACCCTTTCGGATGAAATATTAAATCAGAAATTCGACTACTTGGTTGAAACCAGATTAGGGTGAATAAATATTATATGCCAGAAATATTAGTGTTTTAAGCGGATGCCAGATTCATCTTTTCAACTTTATACCATGTTAGATTATCATATATGAAATTAAAGCACATTAAAAGCCCTTTTAGTTATTTCAAAATCATAATAACTTACGGCACCCTTTTTGAGGGGCAGTGGGTTCTTTTAGAACCCCCTTGAAACCTGATATTATAAAAATAGCTATAGAATTACTAAATATTAAGCATTCGAACTCAATTTACGAGCACATGATGCACATATGATTTAATTATCATATATGAAATCAGTTTTCTTTAGGTCCATTAAAATATATGTTAATGGTGGACTAAAACATATATTTTTCGGACAAGGTCAACTATTGGCTTTGTTCTCAGTTGGAGGAGGTGTGGGTTAGATGAATAGTAGGGGTGTTTTGAATGACCTGTAATTTAGTTGAATCTATACTAGAATTATGATAAAAATATAAACCAGTTCTTGGACGCCATTTGTTTTGAAAAAATATTTAAATTCGCATGGTATAGTTTTGCGTTTTGTTGCCAAATCAACTTTAAAAGTCTACGAAGAATTTTCACGAATGTACAAAACTTTGCATTATCATAATTTTCACTATGTTCTATTTATGTTGCTAAAGAAAAATATATACTATTAAAAGGTGCATCAAATTTGCAATAAAATGATATAAAAATTGATGGTGTAATTGTGTTTATTTTTATACAAATTTACTTTGAATATCCCAAAAGAATTCCACGAATGTATAAAATTGTGCATTATCCTAATTTTGACTATGTTCTATTCATGTTGCTAAAAAAATAATTCTATAAAAGTGCATCAAATTTGCAATAAGATGATATACAAATCCTCAAAAATGCGAATTTTGAACGAAAAAAATTGAGAGGTGACTAATGAAAATATGTAGTATCCCTTTAAGGGCACCGATTTTGTACAAAAAGTCACAAAAACTGAAAATGTTTAGGCTTTGTCCACGAAAGGTTGTCTTACAACAAACCTTGTTTAAAAATCTTGTTTTAGAATGTGAACTGTGGTTATCCAAAAATGAGATGGAAGCACTCAGCTCTTTTTCTCAAGTAAATTTACTATTGGGATGAATATGGTTGGCAACTTGCATGAATTTATGACACGACTTCTCAGTTTTAAACAGAATGTATGTATCATCGACAAATTGGCTGTGAAGTATGAGTTTAGTGCTTCTAAGTTCTTGCCTGAATAATTTTTCTTTGTTAAAGGTAAAGTATTTGTCTTTAACAGCTAAAAGACAGATATAAATTAGCCGTTATAAACAACTACTTTACCTTTAACAACGAAACCTATTATCAAATAGATGGGAGGGCATGGGGCAGTTCCTTTGGCTCCGTTTTCGCAGATATCTTTATACCCTAGTTTGAACAAAAATTATAATCTAGTCCTGAGACTTAATCCACAATGCGAATTACGCATAGCGGTCTAAACTTAACTTCCAATTCTAAATACACTTTGGCCTAAGAAATATTTTGTTTCGGTTTGAATATTAATGAGGTTTTAAACATTTCTATTCTTGCTCCCATTTGTTATTATCAAACCAAAGTCTCTAAAAAATCCGATATATCAAAGAATTTAACGTTAAGAAAAAATTCTTTATAAACCTATTAACAATAAATAAATAATTTAAACAAATCATTATGTTCACTGTAAGTTAATATACAGATTTCTTTCAGATGCAGGATTTTCATGAAAAGTTGAACACAGGAACTGCCAACATATTGTTGTTGTTTTTAATTTAAAACATTCCATTGCAAAGATATTTGTAGAAATGAACCTTTATTATTTGATTTGATATACATAGAGTGGACAAGATAATCTACGTAGTTCATATTTGGAGATAAACAAGAATCACTCTGTATATAATTATGATGTTCTTGCCGGGAAGACATCCTCTACTTATTTAATAATCAAGACCATTATTTACTTGTTGATCGCTGCGTCAGCATTTTTCAAATCATGTTACCTTTCCGACTTACAAACCGGCAATCCTTTTGTGTTTGGAGGAAGAGTTATTAAGGCCTGGGTTAAAAAGCTACAAGTTGGTAATGTTTGGAAAGGGATTGTGTCTAAGCTGACGCTTGCATACACAAAAAAGAGGAAAAGTAGTTGTGATAAGCGTCAATCACGGCGGAATTCAAAGTTCAATGACATATAAAAAGGATCATTAAAAGGCATTGTGAATATATATCACACAATAATGTATAGTTACTATGGTGAATGTAGATATAAACCCAGTATTTACAAAAAGAGTTAGTCCAAAGGTCAGCACTACCATAGTCGCCCTACCTCCCCTTTTTGTTGGTCTAATTAACCCCAAACTCCCTAGGATGTGGGGGGATGAATTTTAACTTCCTCCACCCCGGGTTTTCTCCCACAATCAGGATTAAATCGACACATCTCGCCTTGAACTTGTAGGAAGAACATCTTTTTCTCCAAACATTTTCCACTCACTCTGTTTGTACTCCTTCAAAGTATTATCTTGTGGTTCACCAATGTAAGGTTCGAATTCCGAGGCTAATCAAGGTAAGTGCACAATTTCATATTCCCGGGAGAAAAGAACCTGTCCTTCAAATTTCACCACTTGTCAACGTACTATTTCATTTACTTTTATTACCTTGGAACTGTAAAATAACGAGGGTTCCCTGAGCTGACTCTGATAATAGAATCTTCCCCGAGAAGACCACTTGGATCTTTTTAAATCCTTACTCTTATTTATCTGTTATCTTCTCCTTTTCCTTGACCTTCAGCTACCCTTTTTGTTAACTAACCTAATACGTTGGTTCCCGCCTTTCACACTCTGAGACTTAGCAAAGATGAAAAGATACAAACTTCTTACTTAATTTTTTCCGGTTTCTTCTTCACTGCTCACCTAATCCACCGATAATTTGAGTCTGAGTCTGGTGGAGATACTCTGTTCGCTTGCTACTTTCTTACCTATTAAACCCTTTATTTCCGGAAGTATAACTTTATGTAAAAAACATATCTTTGGGCTTTAAAACATATTCAACTTAGGTCAGAAAACACATATATAAAACTTTTTTTATTGAACATTAAAGGAAATGCGGAAAAATAAAATGATTCTTGATAGCATCATTGGGAAGTGTTGATATGCAAGCATGAAAAAACTTAAAAATAAAATCATTGGGAAAATAAATAAGAAAACTTGGAATTTAGTGAGCACATTTCCTTAAAATAAAAGTTAATTCTTTTTTCATTAACTTGAGTAAAATAATATACACACAATTTACTTTTTTATGAAATGTAATAAAACACTTTTGCTCTTTCAACAGACATAATGAGTTGTTGCACTTGTTACACATCATATCTGCGTAAGCTGATATGCAGCATTTGCATCTTTGCTTTAGCTCATTAGGGACAGGAAAATAATCAAACCCATGCAAATGAACATCATCAACTGGCCTTGTTGCTGCCATTCGTTTTGCATTTAGACTGAATTTACTCTTATCCAATGGCCTACCTTTTTGCCTCGTTGTACTTTAATCAACATTAGTTCGTGAGAGCATCTCCTCTAATATGTTTTTTGGAGGCATTTGAAAACAAGATTAAAAGAACCTAGTTATTTCATTTAAATATACCTTTAGGTTAGAATAGGTTATTGAGACAGGCCAGGTACTCCCACTCAGGGACCGAGATCGCCCGGGGCCTAGCTAAATAGGCCTTCTAGAACTAAAACAAATTTTAGGTAGCAGGACTATTAGAATATATATAAACATAGGTACACTCCCTCAGCCACCTGGCTAAACCACCTAAGGGGATGGTGTATACATTGTACCATCAAGCTAGGCGAAGGAGCTGTCTCTAGCAGCCAAAGGCTAGCCAAACGTAGGAGATCCTCGACTGATCGACTGATCCTATGGCCAAGTGTAGGGGAGTAAACCTTTAAAATCAGGAGTGGAACCGGAAAGGAAACCAGTGCATTTGGCTCACTAACTCCGGCAGCTCCTGCAGCCAGCCTGGCGCCAAAGGTACTACTCTCCATTCCTTTCGATGACACACGCGAGACCGAGAGAGGGATCTTGACGACTGGGCAACTCAGGATCTCCATACACTTCGCCCAGGCCCATAGACTTCCATGGTGTAATCTCTATTGTCTTCTAAGAACAAGGATGACAACATACATTACACACCATACAAACATATATATATATATATATATATATATATATATATATATATAGTGTAAGCAAAGGTTTGTGTGGTTATAAACGATATTGAATTAGCTTCTAACTAAATAAGCCCTATAGAACTGTGGAAGGATAACCCTTTTTTCCTTTCTTTGCAATGTTTAGCACGTTGCAGGAAACCACGTGGTTATCCAGACGCCAAGCGGCCGAGACTCTTATGCGAAGAAGGTCCAGATGCTTGCCCATCGTACGATCCAAGTAAAGTGTAGAGAACATCCAATATCCGTTCGTAAATTCAAGCAGTTTCCCTCGCGGAGATAGAGGTGGTAAAAGAAATGTTTATCGCTGAAAGTTTTGCGCCTCAGCTAACCCCTGGGAATTTTTCAAAGTCGAGGTTATTCCCTATTTTCTGCATGAGTAGTTTCTCCATATTTAAACCCCTTAGCCAATTTGGAACAGCAGTAAGAATAAGGCTCGCTCGCAAGAAGAGCTCCCTCATCCTAACTCGGTCTTTTTGTCTGTACCCAAACGAAGGCTGGACAATCTCTTTCCGGTAAGGCATCTACGGTCAAACGGAAGCCTCTGCCCCCGAACTTTTTTGAAGCAGCTGCGCCGGATTACTCTTTCGAGTCCTCGAAGAAACCAGCCCCGTCGAAGTTACCCTGAGATAACCATACCTCTCTTGAGAATAACCAAGGATTCCAGCTCTCACCTCAAGCCCCAGCTAAGGTTAGAACTTATATTTCACAGCCCTCTAAGTAAGGGACTGACTCTACCCTTCCTTCCCACTCTTCTCCTAACGAGGATCCATCTTTGAAGAGGCCGACAAGGTCGTCTCGCCCATCCCCTACTTTTCTTTAAGGCTCCTTGAAGTCGCTGTCGCCTTCCGATCCGTATGCGTCCTTTTTCCCCTTTAATCTTGTGTGCCCATTTTGATCTGAGCTGGTAACCCGAAACTATATAAAAGAAATTAGACTTTCCCACCGGTAACGATAAATTATTATCCAACCTTTAATTTTCCTCTATATCATTTTGATAATTTTTAATTAATAAATAAAATTGATATTTTCTTATGTTTATCTTTAATCAACCTTAACGTAACTCTCGGCCTCGTTATTCAAATCTCGCCAACCTCAGACTCGACCTAATTAGTTAAGCGTTTGACCCTGTGCTTCAACCTAATTCTTCTAATCCGGGCAGCAACGTAGCGTTAATTCATTAGAACATTCGCTTTAAAAGCCTGAATTCCCCTCCTTCATATTAATAATATATATATATTATATTATATAGTTGGCTATACTACGGCAAGAACTAAAAGCAAATTATAGGTAGCAGAATTACACTACATCACATACAAATATAATATATATATATATATATAAATATATATATATATATATATATATATATATATATATATATATATATATATATATATATATATATATATATATATATGAATATATATATAAATATATATAGTGTGTGTAAACAGAGTAGTTATATCAAGTAACAAAGTTTGTGTCGTTATTGACAATGTAGACTGTGAGGGAACCCCACTTGGAATCTATTGAGCAGACGGAACTTCCACGGGCTGCAGAAGGCCCAGTTATGCCTGAATTGGTAAGCCTAACTCCCCCGCTTCCACAAGCGGTAGTCTTGAACCGCATCCCCCTCGATTCACCTTTAAGATTCGAGGCCATTCGAGAGTGGAGCTGTTTTCCGCTAACCCCACTCCGGGGAGAGCCTCGGATATAAATAACGCTCGACTCCCCGGAAGACACACAGAGTTGATAAGTCTCGCTTAGAATCAAGAAGATTTCCCCATGGCTCCGAGTCAAGTGCTAGCAACAAAGCAAATTGACAGTTAGAATATTTTGTGTATTTGGAATTAGCGCCAGCCAGGAGGTAATCCCACTGAACGATCGCCCCGAGTGATTTTCCCGACTTCTTTTATAAACTTCTGTCGAAGCCCTCCTCATTTCACGTAGCCGAAATACTCTCCCCTGGACCGGAAGTTACACCCCCAACCATTGCTTTTGGAGAACCGTCATCACTCCAACCTCCTGCTTTGAAGTCCGAGTGGCCTCACCTCAAGTGCAGAAGACATCCTTAAGCCAACCCCTCCTCCCCTTTTAGTAACCCAATTGAGTTAATCCCCCCCCCCTATTTGAATAGTCTCCTCCGGGAATACCTTAAGTTCTAACTTCATAGGCGGATTTATAACTACAATTCTCCCTTTCATTTACTGATGTGATTTTGCCCGTTAATTCTCTGAGTTAATTTTACCCATCAATTCTCTCATTATTTTTGTGTAAATAAAATTCTATTTTTTAATGCCTCTTTAAATAACCTTGAAGTTGCCATTGTCAATAATTTACCTGACCTCGTTGCACTCTCTCGCTACTCAACCCGTCTAAACTCGTGGTTTTCCGTCCCTTTTGTCGGTTCGCTCTCAAGTTATTGGTTTCTCCCTGATAGATATAATATGGCATTGATATAATGTAATGTCATATCACGACATAGACGTAGCCTAACTCGGAAAATCGCATAATACTAATACTTATGAAAAGTCTAATCTCCCCTATAAATTTTCTTCTATGTAATAAAATAGAAATGGAAATAAAAAACTATGCTTTCCTTATCGTATTCATCAGTTAAATATCTGCATATAACGCATCCATTACAATGGCATTGCGAGTCAAAACTACGTCAAATCTCCTCTGACACTTGATATGAACAACAAATCAAAACATGTCAAACGTCCCCAATGGCAACCCTTGAAAACATATTAATGCCACACGAAGTCATTGAAACTTTATAAGTAAAACTATGAAGATAAATATTGATGATGCCATATAGAATTAGTGGGATCGAAAGGATTAACCTCAAAACTTTCGCTTTCCTTACCACCTTTCAATCTCTTTTGGTTCACTTTATCTTCAAACTCCGGTCAGAGTGGCTTGGAAGAACATTTCAACCCTATCAGATTTTGATGTTGAACTAAATGAGCTGGTTAAAAGCCGTGCCATCCTTGAAAATGAAAAAAAACTCGTACCGTTGAAAAAAATTGCGCTGAACTAAAGTCTGAGCCCATCTAAGTGTTGAACTCCTGATGCAAATGATGCTCTACCGTAGTCAATGGCCCGGCCAAAGCCGCCAGAATAGTCTCCTACACCTTCCTGGACGACGTCATGGCGGTCGGCACCAAGGCGGGACTCCAAAAGTTCCTCGCCCTCGCGGAGGACAGGGGCGATGAAGTTAAGGAGGCCTGCTAGGAGCATCCAGCATTTTCGGGGGACTGGGTGGCTGGAGACGTACTCCAGTGCGTTGGTCGTCTTTTCTTTCAGCTGTTGTGTTATCCGCGTTTTGTATCTCTGCAGTTCAACGTTGTTCTCCAGGTAGGTGAGGGAAGTCGTGGAAGAAAAGTTGCATTTTCTGAGTTTCAAACGCACCGAGCTGGCGTAGGGGAGGGCAGGGAACTTTCTGACTCCCGCCTTGGTGCCGACCACCATGACGTCGCCAGGCACCTTTGAGGACTACTCTAGTGGCCTTGGCCTAGCCATTGACGACGGTGGAGAGCGTCATTTGCATCAAGAAGATGGCACCTGAAAACCCCATTGGGAGTCGCTTAAAACCGAAGCAGTGCCCGTCTACCACGAACATAAAGCTTGGAGGGGCCGAAGGGTGGAGGCAAACGTGGTAGAAGCCATCCTTGAGTTCAAGTTTGATGGCATACGAGTCTTCCAGGGACTGGGCAAGAACCTTAGAGATGAAAGGGAGACGGAAGGAAGGGGGGTCGTAGGCGTTCGAGGCGGCGGACCTATCGTAGACGATTCGTGCGGTGCCGTTGGGCTTGGGCACCCCGAAGATCCTGTGGAACCGCGTGATGGCTCCCTCTTCCACTATATCGTGTTTTAAGAGCTGGTAGACGAGGGGGGGGGCATCCTGTTGAAAGATGTCTGCCAGTGCCGATATCCTATCTTCAGAAAGATCTTGATACTTACGTTGGCTGTCACCTTAGGGATGTGTGGAGTCCGTGATTCCGAGTCAAAGGACCCAGGAGAGAAGAGTTCTAGGCGGGCATCAGGGTGTAGGGGCTGTTGCGTTTGCTCAAGGAGTTTCAGACCCGGGCTGACCCAGTCCTGCTGATGTTCGCCCTCTTGTCCATCGTTGCCCTCGTTGTCATTCTCCGGTCGTAGTTGTCCTGCTCGTCCTGGTTGTCCTGCTTGTACTAAATGCCCCTTGGCGCGACGATATCCGGAGGCCCGCTCATTATGTCCAGGGGGACATCACCCTATTCGAAGGGATGTGTTGACGCAGCTGGAGAACCTGAGGAGCGAGGGGGAGAAGGGATGTTAATGACAGTGGGGACCATTAGGCCAGGAAGGTGAATGGCCGTGATGATCCCGATGTCACCTGAAGGGGCGAGTTCCTCTATGGTCAAGGCACCCAGTTTGCCCGTGACTTCATCGAAGAAGTTCCTCAAGGCTGAGTCGTCGGCGACGTTGAGGCGGCCGAGGGTGGTGGAGGACTCCTCAAAGAAGGTCCGCATACCCAGGCTCGGAGGAGGCTCGAGGACGGCGGGCGGCGAGGGGTTCATGATGATGATGATGTCGTCATCCGAGGGGAGGTCGACTATCTGCGGGAAAGGAGGAGGAGGATCCCTGAAGAGAAACTCCCGCGGGACCGGAGGAGGAGTAGGCAGGTCGTTGTTGGCGGCGTCGGAAATTGAAGCCGACGCAAAGGGAATTACCAAAACCGAAAAGGTCTCCATGGGCCACCGGTAAGAAGAGGAGGTCGGCGGAGTCACTGGCCGAGATCAGGAAGGGAGATGGCGATGAGTCTAGGTAAAGGGATGGCGTGGGGTGGAAGGGTGCGCGGGCGGGGGAGAGGGAACGAAATTCTTCGGAGGTGTCAGAGTGGGGACGGTCAGCCAATATGGCGACGGGCTCTTGCGACACGGAGTTCGTCCCGCAATGAGTCAATTACGAACGTCCTGCAAGAAGGCGCGGGCCCAGTCAGATGACACAATCCTCAAAATATTCTAAAGTCCTGACCACGATAATGATATTTCCCTCACAACAGAGTTTAATTCTCAAGTCGATTTTGAGGCGGAGGTGACCTCCTAAATTAACGCAATGTCGCGGAAAGGAAAAGATTCCTACCCTAACGACTACAACCTCTCAATAACCCTAGTTCTAACCGCAAAACGATACTAGCCTGCCCACCCCAACTGCTTTCCCTTGTGAAAAGTTTTCCGGCATCCATGACAAGTTAAATTTTTAAACATTCATTCCCAATTTCACAACTTGATGGGATCTAGACTAAATGTTACGGGTTCAACAAAATAGCCATACCTTAATGGTTACCTAAAAGAGTGTGCGTTTTTGCTCATCAAACATCTTTGTACTACGTACGAAAATTATGAGGTTGCTCTCCAACATTTGGATGACGAATTTTCGACGACTATCTCGGTAAGATTATTTCAGCCCCTCTTTACACGATACCCTAACTTGATCGAGCTATCCCTTTGGTAAAAGGAAACCCTCTCTCTCATGATCAAGCTAAAATATTTCGATGTAAATTATTTGAAGAAGGTAGCCCAGGAAATAAACTGCTATCACATATCATTTATGGCAAAACGTCTACAAATTTCACAAGGGAACTTTGACTAACGATAAGGAGTTAATATCCTTCTTCCTATGAAATTTTCTACAATTATTCGTCAATCATTTGGACCCTCGACAAACTAGAACCTGTAAAAATCCTTTTTAATCCTCCCCTTCGAATATACTTGAAATCAAAGGAAATCTTATACCTCAAATAACTCGAATTTCACAAATAAATCCAATTACGATATCAAATCTCCCCGATCAAATTATAATAATCCTATTAATGACGATCCTTACATCCAAACCCTTAAGACGAATATTTCATTTGGCCGGGTGGAATCTCTAAGTAAAAGGTCAAATTTAAATTCCGTCCAATCTAAGACTCCTAGGGCCCCAAATCTGTATCAGAAAATGTGTACAGGGACCGATTCGATATTAAAGTGCCTCGTTTTCAAGGCTACAGCCCTTAGGATAGACAGGTTGTTATGCTAAAGCTATGCAAATTATGCAGCAGTTATCGGTACCTTTCAGATACTTGTCCAACAGAGCAGAGAGATTGTTCTCATCCTTTCTGCCTATAGAGACGCCATATTTCTGCCCTTTGACCTCAAACTTTCAAACATGCTGAAGCCGCTTAACTAGGAGAGGCCCCTGGGGTGAGGTTAAGATTCGGGATAAATCCCGCTTTGTTCTCTGGTCCGTAACTCATTAATAACTAAAAATATTGCTCCCTAAGGTCTTACATTTCTGAATCTCTAACTATCATTTTGTATGCTAGCCTGGCCAGGATCCTAAAATACTCTTGCACAATTCACACCATAACCTGCTTACAAAGTCTGTATATGAGACAAATGGAGGCAGACCTCTACCCCGGGTCTCAAATTATTCAGGCTTCATTTTTGCTTGATCCGAAAATTTACTAGGACTTTTCGGTCGCCGGCTTGACGAATATGTTCGAACTCTGCAGACCGCTTGGACCCCTTTAGAAGACACAGCATTTTTCCTGTCGAGCGGGGTGAAAGATCGGGTTTTAGGGATAAATTGTCTGCGGGGGTTAGACTGCATCAAATCCATTAGAAATCTTCAAAATATGACGCAGGTAAGGGATACATTCTTCTCGTGTGGTCTTGGGCTCATCCCATATTAGAGTGTAATAACTTTCTAAAGCCCTTCAAAGGATGCACCCGCTAAGCATTCCGAAGACAAAAACTTAGTTAGAAGATGGGTGGGAACTCTTCGAAAGAGAGAGGGGTAGATATCCCGGGCGCCAGCTCTAGCCAAGCTAGGATGGGGACAGTTTCAATGTTTTCTTGGTTAAAGGGAGGTGAGACACCGACAGAGGCAACGGTCATCGCAAATCATTTCAAACTCAGACTCAAACTTACCAGAAACCTACCAGTCAAATTCAATTCGGAAGCCCTCCCTCGAGAATTAATCGGCTTTGTACCTAGTCCACGGTCCTCAAGGTCAATTAAGATTACGGAGCGGAGATTAAATTAAGACTAGCCATTGTGCTCTTTGATGTCGACCCAGAAATGGATGGTTCTATTTTTGCCTATGTCAAAACGGGATTTAACCCTATTCATTCATTCCCCCCCCCCCCACACAATTTATGCAAATCCTATACTGATTAAGATGCTTGGCTCGAACGTGTGTTTAGATTGGAATCTCTGGTCATTAAACACGCTAATACGTCGTCCCTAGATACGATTAAATTCTCTCAACTTCATAATTCCATAGAAAGAGCTGTGAGAAGTACCCTGTAGCACTTCCATGGTACCATGAAATTCTACCGGAGGTTCCTTCGAACTATAAAGTGTAGTTGGGTATTTAAGACAAAGTTAAAGCTTCTTTGGCTAAAAAGGGGCTAAGTAAAGCCTACAATGAAATTTTCGAAGGTCAGTTGTAGGAATGTTTAATTGAGCGCGTAGATGTCTCTAGAGATTTATGCCCATTATATTTGGATGCCCCATAGATAGACTTGTACTAAAATTGGCTGTATAAACCACCACTATAATAAAGGTCGTTCTTAACTGCAGCTTATGTATTTTCGGTTACCCCTCTATTAATGATGCCTCCTTTTCTGAGATAGACCTTCTTACGCCTCTTTTTAAGATCTTGTACTGATTTTATTCAAATCAATTTTTCATTCTGTCGAACGTCGAAAAAGCGTCCCTTCAAATAAGATTAACATTAATAGAAGAAACAAACCGTTTTTGTTTTGGGGGGGTGAAGAATGGTGAAATTGTTAGCTATCGTTATTGTTTTCTTGTTTTTGGACCTAATTTCTACCCATCTATAAATAATTATATTATTAATAACCAAGTCAGCTCCTATATCTTACACCCTTATAGCAAAACTTTGACTAATTCATATTAGGTTTACAATTTAGTAGTGATAAACTCCGACCCTACCTTTCTCAAAGAAATATATCTATATCCAAAACAAAATAATGCAACAAGGAGGCTTAAAATTCAAGTCATGGAACTAGAATAATTCTGGTTTCAAACAACTTTTCTAAGACGATAATAGATCGGAAACTAATGGCACTGGGAACGAATGCGTTCTCGGGTACCATTATGATTTAGAAACTGACCTATTGTCAGTTATATCTCCCTCTTTTGACCTCATTGTAAAACTAAAAGAAGCATACCTGCTCTCTCAAATATCCAAATATTTGATCCGTTAGGACTCTATTTGCCAAGGACAATTGAGAGCCCACGACTGATGAAGAATCTATGGTATAAAAATGTTGATTAGTTTTCTGAACTAAGCGAAACCAAAGCAAAGGCATGGAAGTCCCTTCGTTTGGAATTAGAGGAGTTGGGGGATGTAAATATTCCGTCGTTCATTTTTGGAGGACGACGGTGTAGCCGAACTATAGGTATTTTGTGATGCTGGTAACAATGTTCTGTTTTTACTATCTCTACTCTGCATTCTATCGAATTCCACCTCATATTTTCAAAATCCAAAGTTTTCCCTATTTCCGCGAGAACGCTGCAGTCCTTGGAATTAATGGGAGTCGTTCTTGCCTTTAAATCCCTTCCTCTCTTTCTTGAGTCCTATTCTTTTAGATCTATTAAGATCTTGGTTGAGACTCAGGTTGTCTTGTCTCGGATTCTCGACCACATGAATAAATTAAAACAAAGGTCAGTGTTCGTCAAAAATAGACTTCGAGATATCAAACTGTCCAAGGAAGAAGTTACCTCTAAATATCAAATTAACGTTTCTTTCATTTACGTGCCCAATCTTGACAACCCCACAGACTTAATTAAGTATGGCCTCTCCCATAAGAAATATATTTTCAAATTATAATTTTTCTTTTGGTCTATCCTGGTTGATCTTGGAATGGGATATGTGGCCCTAAGGCAGAATTGAAATGCCTTAGGAATCTTCTAAAACTTTGATATCTTCCCATGTTACAATTTAAAACTATGTCATGCCCCACTTACCTCATAAAAATTTCTCAAATTTAAATATACCTTTCCGAATTAAAGGCCTTGTGCAAAAGTTTATTTTCAAATTAAGAAAAAAACAAAAGTAGATATTAATCAGAAGTAAGGAAAGAATTGCTAAATCCATCTATTACGATTATGACGTCATTAATTCTATTTTAATGGGAAAGAAGAAAACATTTAACCCTCCTAATATTGCACGATTGTCATGCAAAGTGCAAGCACTAAGTCATCGGCCCAAGTCTTCCGATGCTCAGAAGTAAGGGATTCTGGTTAACCTCTCCCCTTTAAACCATCAAAAGGATCCTGAGCGAATTCATTACGTGCAAGAAAATTTAATATTTGCCCTCTTTCTCCCTAAAACCATAACTTCTCGGAAGCGCAAAATAATTTCATCAAGCCCTTTAAACAAACCGGGATGAACTTATCCGGCCACCTGTTTGACAATGAAAATGATCTCACCATCAAAATCTACGTCTGAATTTTCACTTGAATCCACTCACACGGCTATTCATTCAATTGTCTACCTCCCAATTTATCAAGGCCTTTCAACGTTTCTCGAACCATAATGGAGTCCCACATTTTTATTATAGCAATCATGCTAAGACTTCCGGAATAGAGGATAAATTTGGAAAGTAAGAAAAAGGCCAACACAAATACAAATTAAAGATAAGGGATTCAACCAAATGCAACTTGGTTGCTAAATGGCCACCCTTCCCAGACCTCAAAGTCAAGCTGTCTTGCAGGCAGAGTGTAAAATTAAGGAAATTCAAGACTAAGAGAACCATCTGGAAATCAAATACTCCCCTAACAAACGCTTGCTCTCCTTTCAAATGCTCACTCTCATTTCAAATGTGCGCCCCTATTTCAAATACTTCAAATAAATTACTCTTGAATGCTCTTAAGTTTTATAAAATTTCTAGATTTCGAAAACTTCAACAGTTTCAAAGTTTTCTTCTGTATTAGGTGTGACCGTGAGAAAATGGGCCACGCAAGCGTCGCCGTGCTCTCCGAGCTCCCAAGTGTGCTAGCATAGTCGTCTCACCTCGCCCTTTTGGTGGCGGGATTGCCTCAAAAATCTCTTGTATGCGGGGAATGAAGTTTCTCTCCACCCCGCCCCCATGTTCTCTGCGCGATTGGAATTGAATCGAAACATCTCGCCTTGAACTTTAAAGGAAAAAATCTCTTACTTCAAAGATTCCTGACTTACTCTGTTCGTACCCCTTCAAAGTCCATACATTTGTTCTCCAGGTTAAGGCTCAAATTCAGAGGCTACTCAAGATAAGTACACAATTTTCTATTCTCGGGAGAAAGGAACCTGTACTTCAATTTTTCCCCAATCGTCAACTCCTCCCCATTTCATTTACTTTTCTAAACTAGGAACTGTGAACTAACGAGGGTTATCTAAGCTGACTCTGACTTGAGAATCTCTGCTGAAAAGACAACTTGTATATATTCATTTTTAAATGATAACAATATGAAATTTAATCAATAATGTATTCTCCCTTGTTTTTTACGACTTCTTCCCAACGTTCAACTAGTTTTTCGATGCTTATGAAATAAAAATCTCTGGATTTTGACTCGAAGAATTCGTCTAACAGGTTCTTAATTCCACATCAGTATTGAACGAAACACCGCGCAAATTGTTGGAGAGCGATCGGAACAGATGGAAATCCGATGGAGCTAAGTCTGGCGAATATGGTGGATGCGGCAGGATTTCCAAATTAAGCGTTTGGATGGCGTCTTTTTGTCATATTGGCAATGTGAGGACGAGCATTGTCGTTTTGCAGAAGGACTCCATAACGTCGATGAGGTCGCTTTTCACGAATAGCTTCAGCAAGTCGATACATTTGTTGAACGTAGAGTTCTGCATTGAAAATCTCGTTGTTGGCAAGGAGCTCATAAAGAATGATGCCTTCACAATCCCACCACACACACATGATCGTCTTTCGTGGATGAAGTCCTTTGTTTAATCGCGGAAGTAGTTTTTTATTGGGGCTAAGCCATTGTTTTCGATGGTTCATGTTGACATGAACACTCCACTTTTCGTAGCCAGTGATGATGCGGTGAAGCAATCTGTTCTTATATCCACGAGTAGCCTTGTGCGCCAATTGTGGAGCGTTCAAGTTTGTTGCTTTCGCTCAGAGCGTGCGGAAACCATGCACCGAGTTTTTAAACTTTGCCCATCAAATAAAGGTGGTTCACTACACTTTTCTGATCACGCGTCAATTGTACAGCCAATTCTCTAGTAGATTGACGAGGATTTTCATGAAAAAGGTCGTTCAATCGATCTTCATCCAACTTAATGGGGCGCCTAGAACGTTCTTCGTCATTAAGATTGAAGTGACCGTATTTCAAGGGTGAAAACCACCATTGAGTTGTCCTTTATGATAAAGCATTTTCTCCGTACACAGCACAAATATTGCGATGAGCTTTGGCTGCGTTTGCATTGTTCCCGTCTCGATTGAAAATGAATAACAACAAGTGTCGAAAATGCGCCTTTCTTTCAACTTGACATTCAATTTTGAGGGTACAGAACAAAAATTAAATTAACACAACTTTTAAATAAACCGCAATGACTTATTACTCAACTTCAAGACGTAGCCTAAGCAAAAGCCTAATAGTATACGTTGTTAAGAGACGTAGCCTAACCTCTGCAAATTTTGCTCCCATTATTCATTATTGTTTCTTAATATGTGTACAAATCAGGTCAACAAAACTTAAATCAACACAACATTAAAAAAAAGTGATGGTAAAGGTTGTTTTTCTGTAATGGCTTATAATTCTGATAGCCATTGCCCAAAACGTATATCTCTGAACGTAAGAAGCAGTTATTGCTTCCTAAAGGTGGGTCAGCTCAAAATTTTGTATCATAATTTTAATCACTTGATATATGATATTACGATAATGCCTTAATTCTTATTGATCATTTGTAAAACATATGTAATTTAACTAGGTAGATTAATTATAGTTAAGAATTCATGGTTCTTACATATGCCTAAAAATTATTGCCGCTAAGCATGATAATCGGATGGTGCCTTTACATATAACTTCATAATATTTACCAACTACTACTTGACTTAACATCATTTATCAGCGGTGTAAATACTTCATCTACTTTATTCCACAAGATACTATATCAGAGGCATAATTACACCTGCTAGTAAGGATTTGTTTCAACTTTGAAGATTATGCATTCAATTATGTTTGTTGAAGGATCGAAAGACATAATAGTTTAACTAACTTAATTCTAGCTGCTTCACCTTATTGTACCACAGCGAGTAGACAATTATGGCCTGATTGCTGAATATGCAAGATGTATACGTTAAACGTTTCTATATAATTGTACCAAAATTATTTAGATGTATAATTACGAGTAGGACGTGTTGTAACTGTATTTATTATTTTTAAATTAAGCAATTTAATTAGATGGGCATCGAATGGAACTTTTTCTCTATGGTTCATACCCTTTAACCAACTTAGTTAGAAAGCCAAGACAAAGGGTTAGGTGAGATCTGAATCATGCTATGCGACAAGGTATTTTATCTTGCATCATAGTGAAATCTGATTCCATGTATTTTATTGCTGCTATGAGTTATGTGCCTTCTTCGTTCCTGCCGCTTTCACATATTTCTACTTTTCCTAACTTTAACGATTGTGTACGTTTTAGAAATCACCAAGAAATAAGTAAGTGATGGCAGCTTACATTTCTTAATTTAAGTAAGAGGTTTTAAATAGTTTAGCATTGGAGAGGTAATAGTACCTACCTTATTTGAAGTACATACGTATATTTAATTATTGCTTCGTATTTTTTTGGGGGGGATAAAAAAGTTTTAGTAAAACACTTTTATTTTTATATGTATCCTTTATAGCTAGAAATTAGAGAAAAGTATCAAGCCAAACATAAAAAACATGCAGAGAGTACGAGTAAGCCAAGATCTAAAATAAATGTGGAGAGAAAAATTTAAAAAAACATGTTTTAGATTTTGGGGGTACAATAGCTACCTAATATATATTAACCAAAATTTTGTCTCAGATTAGTTGTCTTTTAATGGTACTATCCTATTGGCAAAATACTTTTTAGATTTCTTTATCTCTTACAAAAACATCTTTCAGGGCATCTGTTCGCTAGTCAGTCTCAAAATGACAAATTTTGGAATCGTAATTCTGGTCTTGGGAAAGGTTGCTGAAACACCCTTCACGCTCGAGTTTCCTCTAGCTGTATAGGACACTCCCAGTGGTGTTTAAAAATTAAAATGTCACAAAAGCTAAAACAATGTGGACGGTGTAATTTCAAATGACAAAACAAATACTACAAACGCTTTATCAATTAATTGCAGGTCAATCAATACACAATGGCACAAAGGGTAGCTAATCCTTCCTCGTTTTCTAGTTTTATTTCTTTTAGCTAAAGGTTTTCTAAATTACATATGTTACTTTTTTATAGAACTCTAAAGCTAACATTATCTGAATTCAATTGTTTATTGCCATATTGTGCAGACCAGCTGGGAAAAATTTCATTAAACTGGATTCACATAAAACAGACAATTCCTAACATTTCCTACCTTCAGTGTGTAAAATGAAAAAAAAATCCCAAGATATGTGAATAATAAAAATGCTTTTCTATGCTCCTAACTGTAGATCATTCAGTCAACTGTTACTGAAATCAGTTTTAATTCACAGGTTTTTTAAAGTTTAGAAAATATCGTATCATATGCTGATTTATTTTTGAATTTCACGATATAATACACTTTTGCAAGAATATATTTTTTCTATGAAAAGCCAAAATGCAATGTTGTTGACGGCAGGCAGGACCACTGTAGAATGAACCCTCATAAAACTAATGTGTACCCTTTGGCAGTCAATCAAGATTAATGTTAGTTTCCATAATAATGATGCTCGCCTCTTCAAATAAGATGAATATGTTCACCCTAGGTTAGTCAGTAACTTCCTTTTTCTTCAGGAACTTTCTTTATCTTTTCATCATTCTTATAAGAATTTCGTTTTTGTGAAGAGACCCAGTTATGAATTACAGTACGCGTCACTTTTTCCGTATGGGAGGCTCTTGCTTCAACCTTTTGTACCAGCATCAGTGCAACGCCCCTTCTGGTATCTAGTAGGTTCGAATGTTGGGGTGGCTCACCTTTTGCCTAAATTTCAATTGCCTCATTATATTATATTATATTATTCCAGCTTTTAACAAATCCACTTTATTTTAAAGTAAATTCTATCTAGGAAAAAACAGGCAATAACTTCGCTACTAAGATTAAAATCTTAAATCTGAAAAAAAGCAGCCATGGTTAAATTTTTATAAATTTTATGAACTTCGCCAATTATAATAATTTAAAAAGGAACTTTAAACTAAATTTCCCTCCTTTAAAAGTATCACGTTGGTAAAATATAGTTATAGAAAACATTCTTCGATGAGATGTTTGTCGACCAAACTATCGTGCGAAGAAAGATCCAGCGTGGAAAGGCCCGGTCACGCTCTCACGGAGAGAAATGGGGGTGGACAAGAGTTATTTGGTGATATTCTCAAAATTCACTCTATTCTTTCCCCTTAAATCTCCAGATTCCAGTCGAAAATACACAATGTTCCAAAAATGCACAATAAATCGTGTTGAATGGCTATGGCCTCGAAGTACAGATAACCTCTACTAAGAAGAACTTTTGGAAAAAAAGCGGGATTGATTTATTAGATGTGAATTTATTTAGTAATAGGGAAAATCACGATTGCATCTCCCTAAAAATTATATGATGAGAAATCTGTATAAAAAGGGTGAAAAAGAGGAAAGAAAATGTGTGAATGAAATATAGCTGCAAATTTTCCTGTTTTCATTAGGGTCAGGAGGGCAATCAACTGCTGGCATTGCGCAAGTATTCCTTCGGATATCAACAGCAGTATGATCGCGATAGTTATAGCAGACACCCAATTAGTGGTATTGATTTTTTAATGTCTGTCTCTGGCACACTAATTGGAGTTGCTAGAAGTAAATGCTCAAGAGACAAAATTTTATGACCATGGTAAATTTACTCATGTTCAGACCTTAATTCATCGCTAGCAACGGTAACCGTTGTAGTATTCTTACAGATCTCAAGTGAAAAATATTACTGTGTGAAAAAATGTGTTTAAGAAGGATATTCAAAGTCATTATGAATGAGGTTTATTTTACATTAATCAAAATATGCTCCATTATATTCAATTGTGTATTGCCAACGAAATGTCAAGTAAAATATTGTCATAAAAAACTTGGTTTTAAACTATGAAATGCTCCAGTGCTCTATCTAGGTCTTCTTGAGAGGTGAATCCATTAGAGAATATACTCGTACATAGTTCTAAGTACTTTGAAGAGAAGCAATACAATTAATTTGTGTACTGGCAATTTCGACACCAAGCTTCATCAATTTTTAGAATATTAGTTGAGAAGTAATGTAACAGAGCTATTCATAATTTAAGAATGACTATCCGAAAAATTAATTCTAAGAACTAATCACTAATTTTATATATATCTAGTTAGTAAGTTCATCTACCCAGAATAAAGTTAAGATATTTTAAGCTCCTGACTCAATTTAGGAATGCTAAGGTGTACTAAGGTTCTTAGGGCCTGCTAATCTTTACAAGGTCCGCAACTGGTAAGATTTGGAGGAGGTATGAATGTGTAATTGGTGCATAATCCAATGTGACACTTCAAGCTGTTATTAAAGAAAAGGAATTAAACTCCCCCAAAACTCGACCCTGATTTAAAATTAAGACAGCATAATCGAATTGAGAATAGTTTAAAAGATTCCCCTATCTTCTGGTATCTACTCATTCATGTAATATATGCATATCTATGGCTAACTCGTATATATCTCCACAACCGTAAAAAAAAAATGAATGACACTAACAAATTAAAGAAATTCAGCATTGAGTGAAAATGCATAAGGGTTACCACAATCTAACTTTCGATTTTTTTATTAATCTCACAGATTAATATGCCCCCCCCCCTCCTGTGCCCATTGTTCATTAAAAGCAGATTCACAAGAAACTGATCCATATGTGAAAACAAGTAGTGCATTTCAATGCGCATGTTCTATCCGAGGCTTTTGAAAGCTGTTAGCAAATTAGTGACAAGTTCTTTTTAGTTCCTGGCCTTCTTATTGCAAAGAAAGTTCTTCACGACCAGAACTAAAGCCGTCGAGCTCACGGAGTTGAGGGACGTCAAAGATGATGGCTTCAACTTCTTCATGGTCACTTCTGAAAAGGCGTGGAACAAGTAAGTGAAGGAGCCACCATCCTTGTACAGAGCTTTGGTTACGTGCTTGATCAAGCCGAGCTTGATCAGCAGCGGTGGCAATTCTCATGTCTCTGTCTACGAAATATTGTGCCGAGGTGGCGCAATAGATATATAGTACACCAAGTTCTTTTTTTAAGAAAAAAAGGAGGTAGTTTTGATGTCACTTGCGGTAGACAGTTAATCGAGCAATGTCAGAGAGGAGGTTTATCACCTTCAATCTGGCTGCCGACACTTTAGCAGAGGACTTTGATACGCTAAAATCGCAAACTCGATAATTTATCTCCTTGTGGGAAAAAGAATTTGGATCATTATTTTCAAAAACTTTTCTTATATTCTTTATTTTTTCGACACTAGAGGAATCTTGGCCAGTAATGTCAGCAAGTCCTCCAAAGACAGGTACTAGTATCTCCTTACAATGAGCTAAAGAACGACGTGATGATTGAAGATCAGGATATTTAGACTGCTCCGGTTTTTTTCTTTATCCTAGTTAAATCAATAGTGCAGAAATATCAGTCACTGCCATAGTTTGTCAGCTTCCTCTAAACCATAGGAAATCCATACTTCAGACAACTCTTATTGCCCGTGTTCCAATGACGCAGATACTCGGTGCATGTCATGAATACCATGTCTTGCGACAAAGCTTTATCCTACTCGACAACTTTCATATCAAAATAATCATAGTATGCACTCTTTTTACAACTTTTGACAATAATTCCTATTACGAACAACTGTGTATTCGCCGCATATGGAGCCAAATACTCGTACGTCGGGCGTATTTCCGCAAGTAATTCTGTGCAAATGTATTTCATTCACCTGAGAAAAAAGAATAGCAGTTAGGTAAAATATGAGGCATTTAAACTCTTCAGAAGTGTTTATTTAAAGAAAGATTTATTAATCATATTAATAGAAAATACCCGTACAAGTAAAGAAAACACCAAAAAATCACGTAGTGATAAATCACAAAGCTGACCTGATTCAGCAAAACCAATGTGAATTTTAAATACAGCGTATATAATTCTCCTATTTCTAAGTAGATAATTACTTATAGGAAAATAGGATATTGACATATTCGGATTTCAATACATAGTTTAATATATTGCCTACAGTCACATTTTAGTCAAACTGTTTTGAATTTTTTTATAGTCCCCATACCTCTCAATAAATAACAATCAAAACAATTCTTTTCGACATTCGTTTTCAGAGTACTCTTAACTCTTTGGTTAAAAGAAATTAAGGGGATTGCGGGGGCAAAAAATAAGTAAAAAAGCCGACTTTGGGGACGTGTATCTTAACACTTAATTGCATACAGATTTAGAAGAAACTCAAATCGAGAGATTATAATGAGATTAAGATTTGAACGGACATTACTGAATATTCTGTAAGCAAAGTATATATTTCAGTAAGTAACCTAACCTAACCTAACCGACTTTGGGGATGTGTATCTTAACTTGCAATTTCATGGAGACGCGTATCTTAACTTGGAATTTCATGGAGACGCTCTTCTTATCTCTCAGGAATTTGGGGACGCTTTTCTTAACCTTGAAGTTTTGAGGGACACTTAACTGTACCTTTGTACTTTGGGGACGCTTTTCTTTACCTGGTCCAAAATTTGAATAGTTTAAATTCATTGCGCAACGGAATATTTTGACATAATGTAAACTTTAGAAAGTAGGACAACAAATATCTGCAGTAACGGCCATTTTATTGGAGAATATTAGATTCGGTGATATAAAGATATTTTTTATGATAGAATGGAAAAGATTGGCAGATGCGATATGATGTAGTACAAAAGTCTTAAATTTCTTATAAATAATTAATAGTGCGAGTCATTTGAATCGCTGGAAGATGTTAAAAGTTGTGAAGGTTGCGGAATTTATAACTGTTAGATAATTATAACTATTCCATTATGAATATTTATAATTTAAAGAAGATTTCGTGAAAAATACATCCGCTGCCAAATTCTAGGACACCTCAAAAATATTAGCAAATTGAATTAATTCAATGTCGTAAACTGTTAATTAGCATATAAATTTTAATATAAAAGTAACTAATAGTGAATAAATAACAATAAGTTATAAATTCCATAACAAATCAACAAGATTTATAAAATGTTTCCAAAAATGTACTCCTCAACTCAACAACAAATGACAGATAAGCTGATGAAGCTCGGTGAAAAAAAGAGCAACGAAAGAACTGTTGCAGGAATCCGACACCTGACGGGTGTCATGATGACAGATTGAAGGGTGGCTGACGGCAGCTACAGCCTTATTCTACTCCCACCACAGAGGTTTTGAATTAGATTTATATAAGGAGACTGAGGTGGGCAGTCAATCAGCGTGATATTGTTGCCACAGAAATACTCTATCGTGAGAGCAGACATGTTACATAGAGTATTGTACTGCGAAGAAATCCTATTCCTGGGATTTGGGAGAGATATCCGACTGATGGCAGCATGTAAGCTCTCAGGATAGGTAAGAACTTGACTGAATTCTTAGTGCCTTGACAAATCGTAAGAAGACTTTTTATGAATACCACTGTAGAAAAAAAATTCAGTTTTAAGAACAAAAAAAGATCTCATCTGTATTTTATTAAGTTGAATGCGCGAAATTCAAAATTGATAAAAAATTTCCCATCACGTAACATTTTCTTGTAAATACTCGCTTTAATAATTATGCAATTAATACCGACTTCCACGATACCATGAATGTATCTTGCTCCTAAATTTAGAGTAAATGTGTACAATGTACTTAATTTATGAATATATAATGAACCAGCATGTTTGTTAGTATTATATAATATTTACTTCGTTTGTAAGAAGTCTCAGCTGTGCTACAGATTCCAGCAGAAGTCAACCAGCATAACAGGGCTCCATTTTCCTTTATACCTATTTTCCACTGATGCTCTGTTTTGATGAAACCCCTCTCCAAGTTCATTACTCACATCTCATACCTTCTCTGGGAAGAAGGACAGATGAGAATAAAGAAAGTGTATTTTCAGTGACATATTGCATCCGAGATCTTCGTAGCACCTGATTAGGCTCTCCAGTATATGCTCTCGCTGGGCCCCTTGGTGCTTTCCCAGAAGTCACTTGCATACATCTTTGAAAGCATGCCGGGCCGCTATTTCAGTTTCATCCATTGTCGCCTCCAAGTCCTCATCAGTTATAAGTTGACGAATTTGAGGCCCTATAAATATGCCTTTTTTAATCTTGCAATCAGTAATTTTAGGAAAGACTGCTTTTAGGTGGTGGAAACATAGCTTGTTATGCTACAGTGCTTTGTTAAATTGCTCCATTAGGACTAGTTTTATATGCAGTGGTGGCAAAAAGATTTTCTCCTTCTTAACTATTGGCTCATGAATTACATTAAGGCATTTAGGCGTCATAGTTTCCCAAAGTGACCATTTTGAGACTACGTAATGTTCTGATCTGCCCCTATTATTCCACTTGCAAAGAAAGTTTATAAACTTGGTGTATCCAGTTTTCAGCCCATTAAGTAGAGCTAGTACTTTCAAGATTGCAAAAGTAGCCACTCATGTTTATGTTAACTTATGAAAACTAGAATAAAAGCAAGGTTCTCATATGTCTCTCTTAAAATGACTAAGTGAGCAAATTGAACTGAAGGCAGGGTATTCCTAATTTGCAAAAGAACCACTTTAATGCTGTAAAGAGATGCATCTATGAATACCCTTCACTCATTTTGTTCATAGATCAGCCCAAGGGCATTGAATATGCCTCTGCTCTCACTAAAATATGTCAAGTTGTTTTGAAAAGCAAAGAATTGTTGTAGATCTGCAGAACGCTTCCTAAATACTGTAATTCGAGCATGCGGATCAAACAGCTTCCATTGTTGCAGACCTGAGGTCAGGATTTCACTCTCTTGCTTAGTAAATGTTAGGTAACGAACTAGATCATTTAGGTCCGGTTGGGTGATAAGGTATGCTTTTATTTCAGATTTAAACTCTGCCACATATGCGTATATTGAGAATCTGAATAGTCTGAATTGCTCGTGTCATCTTTTGGTAGTTCATAAGGTGGATATGGTACAGGGATAGCACTTGACTGATGAACTTCGCGAATAGCTGATTGAAAATCTAGATACATGGTAGATTTCTTGATCTTTCTGTTGCGACCTGCAGTGAAATAAAATAAAATCTTACAAACACTGGATATTACTCGCTGTGATCACTTGCCGAAATAGTAGAATTACAACATAGTATGTATTTTGATATTTTTTATTAATACATCAGTTAAAAATATATAAAGACCAGGAAAGAATACATTAAATACACAACTTTAATATATGTTGGGCAGAAGTAGCAATCCATTCTATGCTCCTTTGGCTACCTTCAGACCATTAGTACGCTAAACATGAGGCAAGACCCTTTGCCTTTCACCCAGGCATAAAAGGAACTTGTACACCTGACCCAACATATGTAAGGTGCCCAGGCTTTGTCTTGGTCACCCAGTTTAAATTTAAAGTAAAGGTCATGAAGTTTTTTCGCAAGTTGAGACAACTTGTATTGCCTTACAGTAACTAATCCACATATATAAGAGAAACTTTCTGGAGGATTTTTGCATTCTCTAGACATTTGAGCTCTGTCTCCTGTAAAGAAAAAACAATATAGTATGTGAAAAATAATATAAATATATGAAGTATTTAAGTAAGTTTCAAAATTATCAAGCGTTACGTAAGAGCTACCACGGATTTGGACTCATATATTAAAAATATATTAAGGTATTCTTTCATAAATTTCATAGGTTAGGTTGGAACACCCCATTAAAATTTTAGCAAAATCCGTTTATAACATTTAGAGTTGTCAGTTTCGGACCAATCCTGTTGCATTCAATCCCTACGGAACCAGCACTGTATTTAACGTAAATCATAATTTACGAGAAACTCGAGGTTTGCAGAAAGAGACGGATGTTATATTCGTGATTTACACAAAAAAATACCCATAGAAAAGGTTATTCTCATTTTCGTTATTTTTATTGTTGTACAGTGTTATCAGCAATATATATGTATCTATTTAAAAAAATGAAAGACTCAATAGTCAAACAAAGAACTTAAGAATACCCCAGTGAACAAGTCTTTTGGGAGGGTAGATGTTGTCTGACCAAGCTCCTTGAATTCTTACATCGAATTTTTCTGGAATACGTTTCCTAGACTTCAGATGATGTTTTCTAGCTCGGTACCCAAAAGAGGGTCTCACAAAGCTAACTGCAGTCATTTATTTGCAACCAAATTATCATCGTGTCCTCGCTGTAGCTATCTGTCTACAGCGAGCTGGTTACTTCCCTAGCCTATTATATTTCTAGAAAAATTAAACTGGCATTTTATTTAATTTAACTTGACCGTCACGAGTTTTGCAATTTTGGGTGAATCGGCTTGGTCGCATCCAGTCAATGCATCCCATATGAAGTTCTGCAATGAGTGAAAAAAATACTTCAAAGAAGAAATTGCTAGAATGGATTGAAGCTTGTTTGATTTAAAACGAAAGAGTGCAATTAATGAATTTACATAAATAGAAATGCGTTTATTTTAATCTTTCAAACGGATTTATTTGGATAAAATACCGTTCGTGGTTTATGTTTCTAACCTTTTTTTAATGGTATGCTGAGCAACATATTTAAGTTTTCAATTGAAACGAAGATCATTAAAAAATTATTGGTAAAGCGATTATATCAAGCTACAAACCATTTGGCAGTTTTTTTAATTTTGTTTAGTTAAATAAAATGTAAACATCATTATTGAGAATTTTTATGTGGGAAAATATTAGATGAATACTACATTTGCAATAAATTTTGGGCTGATAATCCAGTTTAGATGTCTCCAACCACAAATCTGTACAAATTTTAAGTAATCTAGAATAAAATTTTATTTTATTTGCAATCAGGGGAAGGGTAAAAATGAGTCTGAATTAATCAAAATTTGTCAGCTCAGTTAAAAATACTTCAATTAAGGACAACAATTTAGTAAATGGAGATACATTAAGGCCTCGCTTAAACCTCTTTACTATGGTAGTTGAGCTAAGCCATCAATTAGCTATTAAAATTAATATTGCAGCTATTACTCTCTAAATAAGGTACAATGAATGCAATGAAAACGCTTAATTGCTAATAGACACAAAATAATCTTCGTTGGCATTAGGAATGATATAATAAACCAAAAATGTGTTTACTAAATGAAAAAAGGAAGAATAATATGAGAGTATAAAAACGAATGGCAGAGGGTGTAGTTGTTAATGAACCAATAAACAACGAAGAAGTAAAACATCCGACGAACTTTCACGAGATTAAATTGCTGTGACAGAGACAAAGTGGTGCAGATATAGACTTTCTTACGGCCCATGAACTTGCAGGCATCGAATAAAACGCCTGCGAATTAATTGATTAAAGATATTTTAAAAGAGTGATTATTCTTCATAAGTCTTGGTATGTTTCTTGACACCACGAAATGATGTAAGGCAGGAATTGATTTTTTTACGTTTACCACGTCTCGTTTTTTTAATGCATTGCAATCAAATTCCCTTGAGAGCTTCAGGGTTCTTGATCATTTCTATTTAAACGAGAATTTAGTGCAATCTCCTTTTGGCAATATAATTACTGAAAGTTTTTTTAATTTAAAAATGTGTTAAATCCAGCTTTTACTTATCAGATTTATAGGATAATATTGTTTTACTGCAACTCAATAAGGAGTGGAGAAACTGAATCCCGTAACATTGAAGATAGATTCGTATTTATATTAAAAGACTAATTTCGAACGAAAAGGATTACAATATTTTAAGTATTAGGTTAAAAGCAAAGTTAACGCACAAAATATTTTAAAATTTTATTTATTAATATATTTATTTAACAGTTTATCTATTTATAGATTTATAGTGGTTTTAAGAGTAAGTAATATGTAATAGTCTAGTCTTGAAAAGGTGTCTGCGCTCGAGCATGGCAGGAAAAGGAACTTGGACAAACAAAGGTGCATCTGTACAAATTCAGGCAAGAGCAGAATGGTATAAAAAGTGGCTTATGGTTTTTCTATTGTGGAAAGTGAAAGGAAAAGTTGAAACACTGTTGTGGTATAGGTAGAACCCCACACCTGACACCAAATATTTATGTCGTGGTATAGGAAGCACCCCACACCTTGACACCAAACATTTATGTCGTTCGTATAGGGAGGACCGTGTGCTGGAAGGAGTTGGTACTTACGGTTTGTTTATGTACTGCAACTTGATTAAAGTTATACCTCTCTAAGAGTGCTATATATATATTTTTGATTATTATTATATTGATTATTGACTTTTTAAAACTTTAAAGGTTCCCTATAGCAACGTAGCGATTCAAGGATAGAATTAAAAAAATGTTAAAACAAACTAAAACTTTAATTAAAACACAAAAACAATATAAACATGAAACAAAGAAATATTACAAATTTAAATACACAATAATGACTTCAATAAGTTTTGAAGTAAGGCTTTTTAACTTGACCTACTTGACATTATAGTAATGGTTAACCCGGCAACGGTTTGAGTCTGACCTTGAACTCAATGAGCCCAGACACCTCAGGAATACGGTGGGTTCTTTGACGCGTGCCTGGGCCAGATGGTTGAGAGCAGACTGAATAACTTGACAATCACAAGGGACTTTGGCGAGTGTGGAAGATGGGGGTCTACACGGTACTCGGGGAGGAGGTATTCTTCAAGGGCGAGGACTATCACGGTGCTTTAGGATGCACCAGGATAGGCGGGGTCTCTCTGACGAGAGTAAGTTGAACTTGTTTCTTAAACCAAGTTAACTTAGAGTTCGGTGTAACCACCCGGTAACGGGCTCGAGGAGGATCTTTTTCTTTCTCGTTTCAGAATTCCTTAAGCGCAAGGACTATCTAAGTGCTTTGTGCTACAACATGATAGTTAGGGGTGGGGGTTCTCTGACTAAAATAAGTTGAACTTGAACAAGTTAACTTAAAGTTCGGTTTGATAACTAGGGACTAGCTCGAGGATGAGCTGCTTCTTGGTCCCTTCTCTTGGTAGCCCGTCCTCTCTTGCAGGGGACTTCGTAGCCTGGTTGACTCGCGTATTCTACCACGTTTTTGCCAAGTGTTTGGTATTTATACCTCGTCATCCCACTGGGGTAGGGGTAGGAGGGAGGTGACTTGTGGCCTGGCCGCAGGGGGGTTCTCACTCCAACGGTTTTGTTCAGTAAATCTTACCTCTGGTCCAGCTGGCCCTTCAAGCTTGAGAGAAACGCGTCTCCAATATCATACTTAAGGTGAAATTGAATACGCTCTTATAGGGGAGATCTTGCAGTTTAAACCTTTTTGCTTTTCATTGGGACGAGGGGTGAAGGGCTATAAGTACGAGATTGATACAAAGTGCCTGGCCCGGATGTTTTACCGTCAACGTCCCGTGTCTCAACTGGAGGAGAATGGAGAGGGTCGATTCCCCTACAAACGCAATTAGCCTATCGAAGCTCAATTATACGCTCAACAACTGCAAACATGTAGCCGATGCAATTTCGAATAAACAACCAAAAATTACTGATGTCATGTTTACTTATGATAATACCTGAACACACGTTGAAAATCATTATCATCTAAAGCTCCTTAAGCTGTGGTTGAAAGTTCTGCTTTAACCACTGTACTCTACCGGCATGGTGCCAAAAGAGTACAATCATTCTCGTCGTTGGAAGGAGGTGCTCGAAAATAGCGGTGAATTCTTTGTAAATTGATATGTTTCTTTTGCTTCATTGTTTCTTTGTAAATGATTGACAAAACCATTTGTTATCAACCTAATTTTTTTATAACACGTATTTTAAACTCTTAAAACGCTCTACGTTTCTGTCCACGGATCATTGCCACTTGGTAAATTGCCCATTTTAAAACTGATCATATGAGAAAACCACCACGGGAATATTCCTACGTTTGACACTTTACAACAAAAAAAACAATCATACCAATAATGGCCATTGCTTACATAATTTATAAATTCCAAAACATGACAGAATAATAAATAAACCCTTGCTCTTGGACAAAAAATTATTTTAGGAACTATTCAATACGAGTACACGCCCAAATCACAAGTCCCTGAAATATGTGTAAGTGCCTTTTTCATAGAATAAAAGATGATTTATGGAAACCACATATCTAGATCATTATAATTATTTTTGTTCACACAGGGATGCAATACTGATATTTTAAAATAGAAAGAGAATTTTCCGCTATGCACTCAAAGAAGTATATTTACTAAAAGAAAGCAAATTATAAATAATATTATACCAATATTTACTCTCCCCACACCTCTCCCAGAACTAAATTAGGTTTATGCGCATACAAACACCTACAATAATAATACATCTTTTTTTAATTTCATGTGTTCAATGTTTATCCACTTGCCATGGTAGCTGCTTAATCGTATGTGAACTAACCATTTGATAAGGCTATGATAAGGAATAGTGTGAAGGCTTCCAATAAAACCAACATATACCTGCAGAGAGAGATTTGGCTTCAGTTGGAGTATAGTGTAATTCTTTAATTCACCGACAAAAAGTCCTTGAACTAGTTTGAACTGATAGGGAGTGATAAGTTAGACAATTATATCCTGCTGATATGGTAAAAAAGCAGTGCCTTAGGCATGTGGTCCTCAGTTATTGACAACATTTATTGGCATTTTGGATTTTTAGAGGAATGTATGGTTACCTAGTCGTACGGGGGCCGCTCCTAAAGATGGCTGAGATACTTCAGGAGACCTCTCTAGAGAATAAGAAATTCTTTCTATTGCCAATACCATAACCATGTATATATATATATATATATATATATATATATATATATATATATATATATATATATATAAACCTTTTTTCCTTTCGTCTTGTTGATTTATGCAGCGTTTTAATTCACCATCATTCTGATTGTCGCAGTTCGTCGTGCATTTTTAACGATCTGAGTTTTGATAATTTGAATGCATCCCTTGACTATCTGATATTTGAGAATATCTCATAGGTTCTCAATCCAATCATATTAGTAGAAGAATTTCCATGTTAGGTATCCTTAAATTCAATTGTTTTCAAGATAATTCATAAATATTTTCACCCTATAACTTAGTTTTACAGAACGTCTAAAATGAAAAGTTCATTACAAAATTGTAGTTGACATGTTGGTAGAAGTTGATCATAGCAAATATTTTGATAGCATTGCGCGTTATAAGTGTGTATGTGAAGTCACCTGGTATCTAAAATTAAAAGCCTCAAATATTTGTTACATTTTATTTTTATTTTTTTTTAACGCCATCCTCATTGTACCAACATTAGTTTTGCTATTCCTGAATTTACGAAAAAAAACAAGACTGGTTCACAGGAGTGATGAGTACATTTAGGTTCTACTGAAAAGGTAAAATCTGGCCCCTCTGCTTTCTTGAATTATAAATGTTGTCAACATTAGTTCTCAGTTCTAGCTATAGAGAAAATTGCGTAGTAAAAAAATCTTCACTAAGAACAATGAAGAGTAAGTGGTTTTTAAATAGAGTAAAAAAAAATAAAGGATAAGCCAATACTTTAGATAATCATAATTTTTTTTAGGCATTTACCCTTGAATATTTTCAGGCTGATCAAAATTGGCAGCGTTTATCTCCAAGGAGGAACCACTATTTATTCTTGAAGAGATGATATTGGAGATAGATGGAAACTGCAATATAGCAAAATCCTCAAAGAAAAACTTATTGATCTACAATGTTAGATTTGATATTTGATTATCAAGAGATAGATGAAATAGGCAGAGTTTCCAGGATACGGTATATTAATAGGGCCCTGAGGCTTTACGGAACTCTTAAAGACTTATATAAATTTATATTAAGAAATTTAAAATGACGAACACAAGAGTTAGTAACTCACTTCTAGGACGTGAAACATGTCTCAATTTTGGAAAGATTCCAAAATTGGGTCAACATTAAAATTAAAGATGATCTGGAAAGATTTTGCAGATCACTGCTAGTTGTACATAGAGAAGTGCATGCAATTTTTCTTTGTCCAACCTAATAATTTTTATTTGAAAAAATCCTTACTGAATCAAAATTGCGGGTTTCGCAAGGATAAGGTCCTTGCTCAAATTTGCAACAAATGTCTGAAACCCTAATAAAAATGTTTGATTTTCCTTCCTTGACCTAACCAAAGTATTAAGTACGGTAAATATTATATGCTTTTAAGAATGATGATGAGATAAGGATACTCACAAACGACTCTAAACATCTAAGGTGCCTTTCTGAAGGAATAATGATCGTAGTTTCATTGCTGGTAGTGTGAAATCCATTTGGGGTTAAGTTTGTGGTGCATCATGTGAGCGGGTAATGCCCCAATTATATATCATGTCTTATTAGGTGTGCCTACACAACATTATGGCTAAACTTTAAACCTCAAGATACAAGAAATATAACTTCTCCCTTTGAGGACAGCATTTATATCATGCAACCTTGCTTCCCTAAAGAGAACACGATTGTAACGAGTGCTAGGGCTAGAGTATGCTAAAGCTTGTGTGCTGGTAGCACATCACCATCAGTTCCTGCAGTAATCGTTTAAAATGAGGGAAATAAAATACCTTCTAGAAAGATGAGAATGCCTGGCTTTCTATAAAAAGTTCTTCTATAATTTTTGCCAGAGAAAATTCAAGATTAAGGAGATTGGTTTATGATAACCTTCAGGTATAAGCTACAAATAGTTAAAGATTATGCAAATTTCGATAAGGAAACTCGATTTAGTAGCAGATAATCACTTTACAAGATTAATTAAAGTAAATAATCTGATGCAAACGCTTAGGTTCCGTGTAGAGGGAAAATAAATTCTTTGCATAGCAACTAATTTCAGTTAAATCTCGTGCTAGTTTATTATCTTGCCAGCTGTTGTCCAAGTAACGTATCTAAGAAAACTGTCGCGATTTTCTCATTCTGGAAGCTGATCCTAAAGTTCCGATACCAAATTGATTTTTCTATTGGATTCATGCAGAGACTCTCAAGCTATCCTAATTTTAGTCGATAATATCCTGTCAACCTATGACTAAAGGTTTGGGTAAGTCTGGTAAATCAAATGGTAGGCCAAAGACGACATCAAAACAAAAAATCCAAGCTATTAAACAAATTGTGACGTAGGACCGGTTTAAGATGGCTCCAGCAGTTTTTCAATGTATTAATAAGATTTCGGCTAATATTTTCCTGAGGATGTCTGTAACAGGGTTGCTGGAGGACAAAAATATTCACCCTAGCAAAGCCGCGGTCAACCCATTAATTAGTTGCGAAATCATAAAGGCTCGTACCGAATTCGTCATTGAGTAAGTTACAGGAAAGGATGCCCAGTGGAGCCCAGTTAATTTTTCTGATGATTCTAATTTCCCTTCATTTAGATCCTAGGAAAGATGGTTATTTCTTTGCAGAGAAGCTGTAAAATTGTTTGTCATTTGCGCCAAAACTAGTGTGAAATATGGCCTCCGAAGGACAACCTGCTATTCACATTCATGATAACGCCCTTTGCGACATATCTAATTGGGTAAAGATATGTCTGCAGAGATTCATAGCCCGAATTCCATTGAGGGTTCCGAACATAGTTCAAGTCCTTCAAACGAGGTTACAGTGCAAAAGTATCAACAGTTCATTTGTTCTTGTGGCAGGAGATGTCAAATTATCATCGATAATAAAGGAGTATACACAAGGCTGTAGCATCGCTAAAAGAAATTCCACAAATCACCATGCACATCTCAGGTTTTATACACTTGAGTACACATATTTCAAACGTAATAAAAGATTTTTTCAGCAATATTTGGAAAAGTCCCTTTTTTGAAGCTCAATTTTCTTTCTTTTAATTGCCGAGACAGAAAAATATATCAGAGTTGTTAGTTTGTTCCTATAAGTGCTTATAAATACAATAGAGTTGAATTTAAACTGAGGATAATGATAAACAAGTGAGGAGCTCAGCTTTTATTATCTAATATTTGTAAATGATACATTAGAATCATGATTGTCTTCAACGATGGCATGAATTGTTGGGAGTTTAGTATAGCTTAAATGCAGCCATCTCTTGCTTCTTTTCCATAAACTCCACCTGTAGCTTCGATCGCCATTCGTCTACACTGCTCCACACCTTGATAATGGCATGTAAAGTCAATGGAGACTGTCTCGTCGAGAATATTTTTCAGGTCCGCATTAGATAGATGCATTGTAAGTGCTGGCTCAAACATGCACTCCTCTTCAGGAAGAATTAGATCTGTTAGGTTCTTAGCAGCCTTATCTATTTTGGGTCTCCTAAAATCACGTATAACTGCCTCATACATAGTAACTTCTCGGATCTTCTTGATTCTGTCAATAGCTAATTTCCTTTTCTTCTGAACAAACTCTGCCAGCATTACAAAAAGGAATTATTTTACATTGTTTGCCATGCTATGGCTTCACCTCCAGATTGAAGAATTTGCAGAATATACATAAGATACCTATAATAACACACAAAAACTCTGTTATGAAATACCATTCATTATTAGATTTTCTATTGCCACCTAAAGTTAAGATATTCTGCTGGCAGCGGTGAGCCATCTTACATGACATATTCGCACTGGTTTCATCTGTAGGAGATCATGAGCAATTAGTACACCACTTTTAATACCACTCATAATTCTATGCAGGTAAGCTTGATCCCGACTAAGCTGATTCACATCTACGTCTGGAAGAGGAGATCCTTTAGCAAAACATTGAAAGCCCTTTGGTGATACTGGTAGAGTTTCACAGGCGGTTGTATTTTACCAAGTGGTCCTTTCCATTCAGTTCAACCTTCTGTTGAACCAATATATTTTCTGCACAGGCAACTTGAAGTTCATTTAGAAGCAAGTGCTAATATCTACTGTAAAGGAGGGTTTAATTGATATAACAACCCTTTTATGGCTCTAGACTTGAAATACTTTCCATGCTGTCAGCTACTACCGCCATTATCTCATCTTTAATGTCATTTTTAACAAGCTATTTCATCAATCTGTCGGCAATACCTGCATTTGTTCTTCGTTCAATAGTTATATGATCTAATAGAAAGTACCAGGTTCCTCTACAAGCAAGTATTGATCTTGAATTTGTTTTGCTCCATACCATTTGTTCTCTTTCTTTTTTTTGGTTAGTTTTATGTCTCTCCTCCCATCAAAAAATAAAGCAGTAATTTTCTCCTCCAAATTTTCAGAATCTGTGAAATTCCTCCTTAACTTCTGCGGTGCCATTCATACTTTGTGATTGTCAATTACATGAGAGCGGTCTTCTGAATTTATAATACCATAATCAAATATGGTGCATTGCTCACAGCAGCAGCTCTATTTGACACAGAATACCGATCTTCTTCCATAGCAATTGTTGGTCTTCGAAGTTGTTTCTGTTCTCGCAAAGTCTTTCTTCCATTCATCATCAGAAATGTAAAAAGATGAGATTTCTTCATCCAAGGCCTTGTCTGAAATTGCAGTTTTCACTTACCTCTTCTCTTTTTGTGACTTTTCTTTTCTCCTTTCTTAAATTCGATCTTCTGTCATTTTCTTTTTTTAATCATTTGACTTGGTTTTGCAACCACTGCTCCATTATTTATGTGACGCCGAGTTCTTTGGTCAATAAGAAATTCATGCTCTCGACGGGGCACTTTCATCTTCTTTTCACCTTTGCAATCCAAGAGATCAGCACACTGGAAGCCCTCTATATTAAAAAGTTGACCCAACGATGCGATAAACTTCTTACTCTTAGGTGCATCCATTTCTTATTTTGATACCACAGACGCTTCTTCCATCAATCGGAGTGATTGGGTTTTATCATCCTTGATCGGCTGAACTGTAATATTGTTTTTTTTCAAATCTCAGCAAGGGCCTTGGATACTTCAGGAATGACATCCTTGTTTCTCTTATATTTATTGTATTTTACATAATGAACATATGTTCCAACCTGTTCTTTTGTTGCCAGCTCATAATGAGAAATCTCTGAAGAGGGGAGCCAAAGAAACTGGGACTTGTTGATGTTCTAGTTCTTTTACTCATTTTGGCCCAGAAAATGAATGATAGAAAGACCCCTCAGTATAAAATTAAACTAAAACATGTGATGAGTAAATCTAAAACATACATTCAAAAAGGTGAAGACATATCCCTCCATAGGAAATACTCTGTAAATATCTCGTAAATTTGTATACATCGATTAATTAATATTGTCTTCTGAGTAGTTTACAAACAAGGAATTCTTTAATCTACAACTGCCGTATTGGGTCTTACAGATTTCTCTCACTTGGCGTTTGGTAGTCTGGGTAGGCAGATGATCGTTGCTTCCTTTAAAGTTAAAGGAAATTTGGAGCCGGTTTCAACTTCTTTATTTGGTGGGAGCGTGGATAGGTCTTGATGTATTTACAGAAAAATAATTCTCTTCAACGACAAAATGCTGCTCTATATATACATTTTCTACTAAATCTTTGGTTATGCAAAATAAACCAATCAGCGTTAAACAGATTTATTATAACTAATTTATGTTTAATTCATTTTTGCGATCATAGGCGTTACGTTAGCTGATTATGTAATAATACCAAATTGACCAATCAACGTAGAGACCAATTTTAAAGAAACATTTATGTTTAATTTATTCTACAAGATATTAGTTAGCTGATTTATTACACATTACCGGTAACAAAATACCTAATAATATTCACCTTAAATCATAGTGCAAATAATGTTGTCGCCAATTCACAAAAGAAAACTATACATGACAATAGTCAGGGCTACCTTGCTGTACCCAGCTGTTCCGCTGCTTATTTCTACGAAGAGTTCCGTGCTTAAACTTCAGAGGATACAAAATGATAGTACCAGATGGATTATAGGCACAAGATGGATGAATATGAAAAGGCAAGAAGAAGTACATGGAGAACTTAGAATGAAACCGGTCAAAAAAGTCTTACATGAGAGGGCGGTAGAAATCTGGAAAAAGAACGAGAAAGAGCTGAGAAATGGTTGGGAGGACAATCTGAGACTAAGGGAGGGAATCAAAATGATACTTCAATTTCCCAATAAAAGGAACCTGATAAGCACGAACCCAGTCTCAAGGTTCGTGTAGACCAGTGAATGATAAAATAAGAAAACTATATTTATAGAGAAAATGGAAATAAGAGAGTGAGAGTGAATACCAAATATATATCGACTATTTAGTCGAGAGGAAAAGAGTCGGAAGGTGAGAGGAAATGAGACGGAAAGAAAGGAAAGGACCATCCAGTCACATGGAGATTACACACACACACTTTAACACTAACACATACGCTTTACTACTTTTAATTTTAACACCAGACTCTCATAACTATTACTAAATTCATAATACATACAAAAGTTCATCTATGAGGTATATTTTGAGTCACTTTACTTTATCAGATTTTTCAACAATACAAGAAATTGGGATAAGTAAGGCGTTAATTTATAAATATAATATAAAACAAGAAGTATGTACAGTTTGTAAACTGAGCTCCCTTTCATAAGACTTATTAATTTACGATTTTATATAATGTCACCTTTGTTTACTGTGAACGAATTATAGAATCTTATAAGATTTAAAAAGGCTCATCTTCGAGGTTGTTTGAGTCAAATGTGATTCTATAATGTGGTTCCAACACCAACGCCCAAACCTTAGAGATACATAAGGAGTTAAAGTGCGAATTTTCTTTCTGTACGGAAATTACCCATTTCTACTAGCATAAGAGACAAGAACTATAATAACTGAATATAACAGCTTCACCCTACGGAAAATATAACACTATTTAACACACTTTTTGCTGACTTATGTTTTGTGGTTGTTTTTAACTAATTTTGAACTCCTGATTTCAAATATACCATCTCTTTCTTTGTAACACATCAGGGTTGCATTATACAGCATATTTCTATTTTACGACGTACTGTATGCATTTACTCGGTAACGATAGTTTGCTAAGTGTTATAGGTTCAAACCATAACTTAAAATGTCAACAGAATTTGAAAGGATAAATGCATTGTAAGATAACATCACCTATTAATAGATACAGACAGGTTATTTTTTTAATCTAATGGAGAAAACACAAGTAATCGTATACATACTTATACATTCATGGAGGATAATTTCGCTTGCGAAAGTGTCTGGAGCGTTTGATGTATACACAGTCTTTTTGAATACTCCAACAATAGTCTGCCATCGAGTGTGTGTTCCATCAGCCTTGATATCTGTCTTGCATAATCTTGATATCTTGTAGTTAGCAGCCTTTTTGTTTCCAAGTAATCCTTTCACAAAAGCCACAAATTAATTCCATGCTCTTTTTTCTATATTAGTCATCGAACTAGACAGGTTTTGGTTTTCCATTAACTTTTTGATTTTTGCCCCAACAAAAACTCCAGCTTTTATTTTATCCTAACTCAAGCCAGGAAATATTGTACATATAAATTTGGAACAGTCCCCCTCCACATTAAGAGCTTTCACAAATTGTTTTATCAGCCCTAGTTTACTATAAAGGCGAGGGAAGATGATTTTCTCTCACTCAACATGTGATGGTGTATAATATTCTTCTCACGAATAGTAAAACTTTCTCTAACTGGCCAGTGTTTCTGTTCCAAATATTTGGCCTTGGCTCGGCTGTCCCATAAATACAGGAAACACGGATATTTTGCATAGCTTCCTTCTTGGCTAAGTAAGAAATTTACCATTTTTAGATCCCCACCTAGGATCTATTTATGTTGATCATATTTGAGTAAATCTAATACAGATCATATGTGTTCATGCTTCTCCTTTAAATGCATAGAGTGACTAATAGGAATTTCACCGAACAATTTTACATTCGCGTTTTCTTGCTATAACCAGAAGTCTTTGTGAGACAAAAGTAGCAATCGTTTACATGGCTATTTGGCTCCCACAACACCATAAGAAGGCCAAATCCTAGTGTTTCCTGGTGCCCTTTGTCCATTGGCGTAGATTTTCGATACATGGTTTACAACATTGTGCTAGGCCCACTGTTTATCCTGATTACCTAATTTAGTCTTAAAGTAAGCTAAGAATGCTCTTTTCACAAAGATATTAATGTTCATTCTTTGAGTTGATGCAGTAAAACAACGACATATAAAGCAAAACGAGTCAGGGGACTTCAAACATTTCGTTCGTAATGAGGCCAAACTACTCAATGTTATTTCATAAAACAAATCTGAAAAAACTCCAAATTATATTATAGAAAATTGATTTATAAATCTAGATGTGCAAAAAGAGAAGTCTAAATACATAGATAAAGTAAAATAAGAATACCAAACGCCTTCAACTCCGTTCCCTTGGTTGTAAGATAGCCTACTACTTGACGTGGTAAGAAAAAATATGGCCATTTTTAAATTCAGTGACCACGAAAGTCCCACGAGCAGGTCTCAAACTTAAGTCAGCAGAAAAAAGTTAAAATTTGTTAACTAGTGTAATTTTTAAGCAAAATATGACGTGCAGAAAAGGCGTGGTACGATTTTTTCCTTTGTTTTTGTCTTCATTTCCAATTTTAGATGGTTTGCTCTCCAACACCTGAAATGGGCCTTAAAATTTGCTGCGAGACTACGCCCTATTATAGACTGAATATTAATTTTTTTAACTGTTAAAAATATTTTGCATTCCTAATTTAATCATTATATTACAATAGAAATATGCTTCCGCTTTCATTCGTATCATTTTGCACAATAAAGTATTTCTAGAATATTTCTTACCTAACACAAACGTTCGTTTTCTTCATCCATATATGCATAAACCTTTACGTAATTTCTAATTGTAGGTTTTGGTAGAACAATTTTAGAAACATTAAAATTCCTTGGGAAAATGTTACAGAAGAGGTTGTAATAGAATCATAGGCGTTATGAGCTTTTCGGAGGGTACTATAGTCAAGCACTTGCTGTTTCTTAACAAAAAGGAATATCCTGAAATTATATATCTATCGGATGCGTTAGACGAGGATATTTCTTACAATGAGGTCCCGAATTAATAAGGTATCTTCTGTCACGTATTGCTAAGAAACCAGACCTTGACATAGTACAAAGAAAAGTGTAAAAAAGGTTGCGGTTTAATATAGGGACGTCCTTCTGCTTAAGAAATGCCAAAGACTTTTGCATTAATTAGATTAACTACAAAACTACAGAAACAAGCGCCAGCAAAGAACCTAAGATCCACTCAAGGCCAATCCGCTAGAGCTTGAAGATGTTAAACTACCAGTATCTACTCTTTGTATATCAAACTTTTTAACATGCTTATTTATGTCTTTTATTTCTACGGTAAACACTTATCTGCATGTGTTCCCTTTGAAATGTAGACTCAGTTTCACTCAAAACACGCATAGGTTCTTCTGAACATGGTGAAGGGGTGATAAGACATTACTCTCTTCTCCCGCGGGCTTCTCCTGCTACTGACGAAAGAAATAAACAGACAAAAGAAGAATAAGGGAAATCAAATTCATTTCATGCCATGATGGGGCACGTCGCTGGCATCTTTATATTTATGATTTCATTTATTCCTTAGCTCCTTATGATATATGATGTATTCATCAGTGTTCCTACTATGTTATACTTACTCTCTTAAAATAATCATTTTCAGAAATGAAAGAAATGGAGATCAGAGATAGAGAGAGAGAGAGAGAGAGAGAGAGAGAGAGAGAGAGAGAGAGAGAGAGAGAGAGAGAGAGAGAGAGAGAGAGAGAAAGAGAGAGAGTTACATAGATACACAGATCACACGGGCCTTACGGCCCAGACTAAGGTGATCTGGCCTTAAATCTACTGCCACTTACACATAGAATAGTAGAAGTAAAGGATAGAAAAGTTTTAGGCTCTCCCCACCCTCCACTCCCTCCGGCAAAAGCCGTACATGAAATAATTTGGGAAAAGTACCTTGCAGGTGTAAGAAGACAGTACCTGAAGGAAATTTGCATTGAATAGTAATTAAATGAAATGAATATGAAAACCACTTACATAAACCTGAAAGAGTTATATTTTTGTAATATTATTTTATTTTGTAGCTTATGCTAAACAATTCCAATATTTGTTAAGTGTTTGTCTAATCTCATTTTAAATGAATCTATAGTTCTGCTGTCCACTACCTCGTTTGGCAAATTATTCCAATCATTAATAATCGAGTAAGTGAAGAAGTTTTTTATTACATCCATAGTGGCTCTTTTACCCTGAAGTTTTGAATCATGTCCACGGGTGGGACACTCCCCTGTCAGTGTGAACAAGTTATTGGCATTAACGTTGTTAAATCCTTTAAGTATTTTGAAGCACTCTATAAGCTGCCCCCTTAGTCTTCGTTTTCTGACGGAAAATAGATTGAGTTTTTTTAGCCTCTCGTGGTAAGGTTTGTTACGTACTGACGGGATAAGTTTTGTCGCTCTGTGTTGTACAGCTTCTAATTTATCTATGTCTTTTATTAAGTAAGGGGCCCAGAACTGTACAGCGTATTCGAGATGGGGCCTGACAATACTTTTATATAGTGGCATAATTATCTCCTCGCTTTTATAACTAAAGTTTCTTTTTATAAATCCTAGTGCTGTGTTAGCTTTGTTTGCAGCAGCTGCGCATTGGTTTGATGTTTTTAAGTTTTCTGTAATTATTACTCCTAAATCTTTAACCTGCGGGGTTGTGTTTATTAAGCCGCCTTGCATTGTATAGGTGTATTTTTTGTTTTTTGTTCCGCACTGAAGGATTTGGCATTTGTCGATATTAAATGGCATTTGCCATTTCTCAGACCATTCGGTAATTTTATTTATATCAGCCTGCAGGCTAGCCCTGTCATCTTCACATAGTACTGAGTTACCTATTTTCGTGTCATCTGCAAATTTAGATATGATATTATTTATTCCAACGTCTATGTCATTGATGTATATAGTAAATAAAATAGGCCCCAGGACTGATCCCTGGGGAACACCGCTGGTAACAGATACCCAGTCCGATTCCACGCCATTTATTATCACTCTCTGCTTCCTGTTTTTTAACCAGCTACTAATCCATCCGTATATATTACCGTTAATTCCTAGCGTACGCACTTTGTTCATGAGTTTCTGATGTGGGATTTTGTCAAATGCCTTTTTGAAATCTAGGTAAATTATATCTAATGATTTAGTATCGTTATATAGGTTGAAAAGGTTATGGTAAAAGTCAATTAGGTTTGTTAAGCACGATCTCTTAGACCTAAAACCATGCTGGCTATCACGTATAAGGTTATTGTTTTCGAGGAACTCTACTAGCTTGTCTCTAATGATCGTTTCGAGCAACTTTCCAACTATTGAGGTTAAGCTAATGGGTCTGTAATTACTGGCCTGGTTTTTACATCCCTTCTTAAAGATAGGTGTGACGTTAGCTTTCCTCCAATCATCAGGGACGACCCCATGCTCGAGAGATTTGTTAAAAATGAGAGCAAGTGACTCTGCTAACTCATTATGGACATGTTTTAAGATTCTAGGGTAAAATTTATCAGGACCAGGAGTCTTGTACGAGTTCATTTTCTTTAATTTATCAATTACTAGTTGCGGATTTACTTCCAGGCTCCTTAGTGATGGGTGTCTGACCTGTATAGACTCGTTGTTATCGTTATTAGTATATCCTAAGGTGAAGACTGAACTAAAAAACTCGTTTAAGATATTAGCCATACCCATATCATCTGAAATAATTTCACCCAACTGGTTTTTCAAGGGGCCAATCCCGCTTCTCATTTGCCTATTTCTATTGATATAAGTATAGAAGTGTTTGGGATTAGTGGTGCTTGCTTTCGCTATCTCGATTTCGTATTGACGTTTCTTTGATCTTATGAGTGTTTTAACCTTTCTTCTGCTAGTGTTATATTGTTGGTTAACTTGATAGCTTCTATTGTGTTTTTAATAATGTGTGGAGACGGTTCCTATCTCTAATTGCTCGTTTGATGTCATTATTAAACCACGGCGGATTGCCTCTATTCGCGTTACTATTCCTTGTCTTAAGAGGAATAGAGAGAGAGAGAGAGAGAGAGAGAGAGAGAGAGAGAGAGAGAGAGAGAGAGACGGGTAGGATGGAAGGAACCCGCGTTCGGCTTTTTTTTAAGTAACTTCCGTTTAATAACACGCCCTATAGCTAGCATAATTGTAACAAGGAGAGGTTCCCCGAGATGCCGTGAAGGTCAAAATTCAATCCAGGCGCCTTTATATAGATAAAGTAAAATCCACTTCCGGCGCCTCGGTAACATTTACTTCCGTCGAACCCGTATAAAAAGTTAAGCGTTGGCCTGGGTAAGATTAGTATTTTGCAAAAGAGGACGCGTCGCAGAAGAATTATTTCTCTCGGCTGCCCTTACCCTAAGAGCCCGAAGACAAGAAAATTAAATAAGAAGATGTAAGAACTAGAAACGAGGAGACTCTTATGCAGCTGTATTCGACTCAGCTTCTTTACAGCGTAATACTCCCTCGATCCCTCCTTTCGAGGCTAGCAGTAGTTGTTATAAGACAAGTTGTATTCGTCTTCATAACTTTAAGCAGGCCGAGTAGTAAACGGCCAAGTGCAAACCAACCGTACTGTGTGCTGTTGAAAAGCCATCGAGCTCGCCCCCTTCCTCCCCAAGCCCTTGTCTCGGATCCGTAAATCTTGTCGGTTGTGTACGTTTATGTGTACGTGCTCATAGCTCGCACCGGGAGCTGACATGTATAATATTTTTTCCATTTAGTCTTTTGTTATTTCTATGTTGTCTTCATTATTTTATTTTTGTTTGTACAGCAGTATAATTTATTTTGTTTTATCCACTTTGATATCCAGAACCTCCTAGTTAGTTGATTTAATTCAGACAAGGAAAAATAGTCACTCTTACTCGATTTAGTGCAACCCACGTTTAAAGTGCATTATTCAGAGCAAGCTAATTGCAGAGTAACCTGCGGGCTTACCACGTTCCCTTCCAAGTCAAAGGTCAAAGGAAACAAGCGGAGGTCAGAAAATCTAACTTGACCTACGACATAGAATATTATATATATATATATATTAAGCTGGTGTCATGGTTTTATGGGGTTTGGTTCTGGCTCTCAAAACACTGTTGAAAAACAATCTTCTTGCATAGGCTACTTACCCTTAAAATTTTGTTTACATTGTGACATTGACCTTTTGAATTTATTTATTTATAAGTTCTAAAGAATTTTATATTATTGAGACTGTGCTTCACCTATTCTCCAAGCGGAATTTCTGCTTGTTTTCTGGCCCCATATACATTTTCTTTGGTATTTAGTGTACTTGAGTGGTAGACGCCGAGGCCATCGTATCAATCACAGTAAGGTGATTTTGCTAAAATCTCAACTCCAGAAATTCTGGCGAGTAAGCGAACGGGGTGAAATTTGAATCGTGTGAAATAATTAGATGTTTTCTTTTGTGTGTGTGTATTTTTTCCCGTTGTGATTTTGGGGGGCTAAACAAAACCCATTTGCACTTCCATTAGTGCATATAAGTGAAATTGGTCGAGTGACTTACGTTAAATCGGTTTTACAACCTCGCTAATTTCTTTTGTTGTGTTTTTCTTTTAAATTTGCGTACAAGTTTAGTGTACATGATAGCATGTCGTATTTTGAAGTTCTCCAAGGACAAGGTGAAGCTCTTGTATTTAATAGGAAGGATTTATTGGCGTACATCCAAAAGGAAGAGAGAGCAGTAAGAGTGGAAAGAAGGGGAAAAGAAGAGAAAGAACGTGAAGAGAGAGGAAAAGAAAGAGAAGCAAGAGTGAACATTCCTTTGCATGAACTGGAAATGAGCAGGGGCAGAAAAGTAAAAAATTCAATCACTTCTAGGACCGAAGTGAAACAGATGGCGTCCATAAAGTTGCCTGTTTTCAAGTAAGGAGAAGATTTCGGTCCATACCACACTGATTTCGAGGAAATCTTTTAGGTGAATCATTGGTATATTGAAACAGATGACGTGGCCAAGTTGTTGCCATTACTTTGTTTTCAACTCAAGGAAATTTTCATCTCTCTCTCATCAGAGGCAACCATTGATTATTTCACGTTAAAAGCCGAATTGCTTGCTGCCTATAACATAACTCCAGACTTTTATCGAACAAAGTTCCGGCACTATCGGATGCAGACTAAACGAACATTCCGTCAATTTGGATATTCACTGCAGTGTAATTTTAATTTCAGACCAGACGCGTCCAAAGTTCCCCGGGAATACGATACTTTGGTTGACTTCGTCTTCAAAGACTAACTCTTGGCGTCACTTCCGTCGAAGATTAGATCCTTCGTTAAAGATTGGAAATGCCTAAGATTAAAAAGTAAAGCGAGGAATCAGATGTATATGCAGCTAGTCCTAATTTCTATCCACAAGAAGGCAGGAAAACGGAACCATACTCTCCCAAAGCAAAGGCTCATAAACCGAATTCGTTCTCCACAACATGGATAAGTTTATTAATATGACTGGTCCTTCTAAGCCTAAACCCTTCTCCCTGCCAGATAAACGTAAGATCAAGCACATCTCTAATTGCCCTATTTCGTCCTTCTCCAGGAGAACTATCGTCCGTTACTCCTGTGGAGTAGAGAGTTATGTAAGAACTAAATGCCCTCAGATTTCTTAATTAAGAGGCAACCATCCCCACCAGGTGAACAATATAAGTGCCACGCATGAGCAACTGCCCTCGCAACAGAAGCACCTCTCCTTTCTTAACAAACCGAGTCCCAGCGGTCACAAAGTGAACTTTCTGTTTGATAAAATCACCCCTGGAGGTCTCCAGTTCGAAACTAGAGCAGTAACCAGTTGCCGGATTTCAACTCTCCTGCGGGACACAAACTGCACGTAATATCTTACAGATTACTTCAACCTATAACCCCGGATCACAAGTTTGCAACAGTGCACGATTACTGGTGCCGTGCTAAGAGATTCCCATTGTGAGATGCTACATCGAGTGGTGCACTTGATGTAGCATCTCACAATGGGACGAGGTCGTCGCAGTGCCCATCAAGTTCTGTGCTGCACAATTATCCAGAGTTCGCGGGTATCCCCTCCCCCACGGTGCTTAACCTATTATAACCCGATCTCAAACGGTTAAAGAAATGGAAGCGCCCGCACCTCTGGAAACCCCCGGTGCTTGAGAGTGCCCAAATGTCCTGATCGAAGAATTTATGATTAGTCAGAAAAAGTGCTAACTTTTTCGACATCTATGGATAAAGGCATAAAACAAGACGCAAGAGTCCATTAGGGGCAACAAGATAATTTCTTTCATTGTTAAGTACTTGTGTTCCCCGCTTTTATGTCAAATTCTTCCTTTTAACCGCCCACGATTGTCTGTTCTCGGGTCATTTTAGCCACTCTGAGAAGGCCCAAAAGATCTTTAAATATTTCTATTGGCTAGGTGCATCGGACGAAATCCTGGGTTACTGTCGTTCGTGTGGCATCTGCTAGAAACTGTAATTAGAGGGCGCGTCAAGCCTGCAGCCTTACAGAAGGGCCCTATAATTCCCGAACTTTTCTCCCGAGCGGCGATTAACTTAAAAACATCATATCAAAACATGAGAGTATTTGGACTTTTCTTCTTTATTCTAGAGCACGTGATCGAGATGACCTCCATTTCGCTCTGTGCATTTCATGAGGCGCAGCACAAAGATGTCCATGACGTCCTTACAAACCTACCGACTAATAGCTCTGATCTCCTCCCTGATGGCTTCCTTGAGTTCAGTGATGGTCATGGGTTTTCCTGCATACAATCTTTTTTTTAAGGTAGCCCCAGAGAAACAAATCTGAAGGGATAAGGTTGGGCTGTGAGGTGCCAACTCAAAAGCAATATTGAGACTGATCATACAGCCACCAAAGATCTCTCTCAGCCAATCTCGGGAGACGTTGGAGCTGTGAGAGCTGGTTCCATTTTGCTGGAACTAGAACTTTCCCATACACGACGAGAACACGGTGTGCAGCTCCCTCTTAAAGGTTTTAAAGAACTCAACATAATGCACCTTGGTGACTATCACTGTCGCGATTCCTCGAAGAAAGATGGCCTGATGATGCCTTTCACTGAGATTGCAGTCCATACCGTGCACTTAGGGGAGTGTAAGGGCTTGGTGGCTAACTAATTTGGTCTGGAGGTGCCCCAGAAGACATTTTTCTTTAAGTTTTCTTTTCCTTCAAGATGAACGTGAGCTACATCTGAGTTCCAAAGGAGGTTTAGGAAAGTTGGAGTTTCCTGAATCTTCTGCAGTACCTTAACTGCCATAGCCTTTCTCTGCTCCTTGTCTGAGGCTGTAAGATTCTGCTTCGTCTATATTACAAGTACTCTCCTACAAGTCTCACAGGATATGCCATGGGACTGACTTCGCTTGCGCAAATAGCGTTTTGGACTCTGCACGACTGACTCTCTCACGCCCGTGACCAACTCAGCTGCACGGTTGCTAGGGCATCCTAAATGGATTAAACGGTTGCCACTGGCTGCATTGAGGTTCTCTACTGTCTTATAGTTCTCGAAGTAGTCCATCTACTCCTGAATTATGCTCTTGGATAGGATTTTTCACATTCGAACTGATGAACGAAAGTGTCCTGCACTTTCTTGATCGAGCCTGTCTTGTAGTAATGTTTGACGCAGAATATTCTTTGCTGGATCCCTATTGAAATCTAGTTGTGTTCAAAGGCGTTGCTTCTGTCATGTCGTGCAAAGAAGGGTGATTAATGAATGAATGAAGGATATATAACAAATGTGTGTGATGTCCCGTTTTTGGGGAGTCACCCTGTATGTGTAGAGCAGCCAATGGGATAGCACAGATATATTCCGGAAGCATTCTTTTCATATAGAGAAATTCCCCATCGCAACCTGGGTTTCACTCCGTTTGAATTACTATACGGAAGGAATGTACGAAGCTCCTTGAGCATTTTGAAGGAGCTATTTACAATTCAAAAACTGGATCAGGAAATCGAAATTCCGTAATCGTATCTACTCAAATTACGAGAGAAGTTGGAGAAAATGTGCCAAAATAGTGCAGCAAAATGCAGATGTTAACCAGGATAAATATAAAACTTACGGCGACTGCAAATTGGAAGACTGAAAATTCAAGCCACGTGTGGAAGTTTTTTTGTTACTCACAGCCGAAAACAATAAATTCCTGAGCCAATAGAAGGGCCTATATCAAGAGATCGCCAAACGTGGCCCCCTTCGATTCTTTGATTAAAACGTCAACAAGAAGGAGGCTTTTCCATGTAAATCTTATCAAGAATTATCACTGACACGTATGGGATAACCAGATTCTGGGTATTGATAAGGAATCGCCTATGGAAGCTAATTATTCTATGGACTCCCTAAGTGTACTACAATTTTCTTGCATAGAGCAGAACAGCGCATACCGTTTAAAAGTCTTGCCTCTTTAAAAAAAATCCATTTATAAGCGCTCACGAAGTAATTCGGTGACGTCATCTCGGAAATTCCTGGTTGTGCAGCCCAATTCGAACACAACATCCAATTGAGCACCCAAGAACCCATCCGATCTAAGCCGTATCCGCTGCTCATAGAATACATCTGAGAGAAACAATTAATGCGGAGGTTGAAATGCCTCTGCCATCGACCAAGAAGCAATTAATATCCTTTATGGGTTCTGCGTCCTTTTACAGACGCTTTATCCAGAATTTCGCCTCACTCTCCGCTCCCTTGTGTGAACTTGAAAAAAAGAAAGACGAAGAGCGCCTCGTATAGAATCCGCTGTTGGTTATGAGTTTTAATCAACTTATGTAAAAACTCGAATCGCCGCCCATATTATGTTAGCACAATCTTAATGTACCGTTTGGGAATAGGTTGTGTTCTAGTCTAGTACGGGAAAAATGATAAGAGCTTTGCCATCGCATATGCAAGTCGTAAATTGCCTTCTCGCGAAAAGAACTACGTTGTGATTGAGCGAGAGGCCCTTGCAATATTTTGGGGAATTCAAATGTTTAAAATGTTTTTGGTAGGGAAAAATTTGTAATAGGAACTGACCATAAACCCTTGTCCTACCTTCAAAATGTATAAAACAATAATGGTCGCTAATGCGCTTGAGTTTTTTTTTAAAAGAATTGAAATATAGGATCCTGTATATTAAAGGCTCGGATAACTGTATAGCCGATAGCTTAAGCAGGAATACCTTTAAATTGATCTTCGAACTGATCCTAATTGAGACTAAAGTTTATTAATTTTTAAGATTGAGTTATTTTTTTGTACATATGCACAGGCAATATTTTTATTAAGTTTAAGAGAACATGTACCGTTTTTTATATATTTTGGGGGTCTATAATAGACATATCATCCTAACTTTATATTGTATTGACCCGAAGCATGTAGGCTTTTTTCTTAACGATATTCGTTGCTAATTTTCGTTATTTTTTTAAATGATAATTCTTATGCTAGAACCATTGCGAAGACCTCCAATTGCTTGGCTGTCATTCAAAAAATGGTGAAATGGATTTGGAAAGAGTTGAATAAGTGACGCTGGGATTACGACCGTACGGCGTCTAGGAAATTCCACTTTAGCTTTTTATTTAATATGAAAACATACCCACAATTGGTTGCAAAGATCCAGAATATCATTGAGAACACTCCCAGGATGCAATGTCGTCAATAGCTAAATAGAACTGAGTGACAAAGTCTTTCATTAGACAACTATTGCATTAGGACATCCACTACTACGCATACAAGATCAGAAAATGCCAGCTACTCTTGCGATTGGCGTTGATTTTTATCACATACGTCTGTTAGAATACTTTTATTCTTCACGCCGTTGATAATTATTAAATTTTAGCCTCCAAGATGCGTTTATTTCTTTGAAATATTCAATGTCCAATGAGTCATCTTAAATTGTCACCCTGCCTAAACTTTATATCGTATATGATTTATTTGTACTGAGTTAGACAACTTTATCGTGAACACTATTAAATTGATTTACAAATTTCTCAAAATGTAATAAAATGTTAACTAAGAAGATTTACAAAGAGAAAATTATTTACGCTTTAAAGCAAAACAATATATATACTTCGGAATAATCAAAATTGTTTTCAAAATGTCAGTCGAAGGTACAAAGAGAATAAGAAAAAGCCCAATATGAACGGAAATTGAGCAGCCGCTTTTAAATATTTTCTCAGAATAAAATGATTGGAAACTACATTTCGATCTCACGTCTACAAAGTAGTATTCGTTAACCTCATGAGATTCAGCTATAAATAGTTTAGAATATATCGCATCTAACCAAAGCATAAATCTAAGAATATACATTACAATCACATCGATTATTCATTACATTTATCACCTGAATGAAAACTGAGAGATCTGTGAATATTTATTTGATATGATAATACAAGAATGACTGAAAAATATAAAAGTGTATACTACGCTTCTCTCTCACTCAAATATTTTCTTTGCAAAGGCACTTTATTGCTATATTCCAGTGAAGATTTATCAAATAAATCAAATGAGAGTGAACAATATTTTAAATTTATTATCATTTATCTGTCGATACTGCCGTTGGTAGAAATATTGTAATTTTCTTGCAAAACCTTTGCATTTCACATTGGTCAAAATTAAGTGTGAAATTATATCCAAATTTCGAAAATATCCAAAGCTCTATTAACACACCTTATTTTTGTTTAAATATCTTCCTAGAGTTAAGAAAATAGTGAACTGAAAATGTAATGTCAAAATGTGGATTCTAAATTCTATTGACCAGGAAAATAAGACAAATTATTATTCGATTTTTACACCCGGGAGATATTTCAAGATTTATCTTATTACCAATAGATAGATTTTCCAACTTTTATTCTAAATAAATCCCTGATCCATCAACTGAACAATAATTTGTGAATGAACTATGCTAATTAGTCAATGAGTAGCCCTTTATTCTCTGTACTATAAGTACTTTGAATCCTAATTATAATAAAATGATATGAGATTTAATTAAAACCCCTTAGATACATAACTGATTTATTTTTACTATGGATTGAAAAAAAAATCGAAATTGTATTTGAAACAATGAATTCACTACATACATCAATCAAATTCACTTAAAATAAAAAAAATATTTTCGCTTTCTCGTAACCTCGAAGGTATTTTAAATTTTTTTTAGGCCAATTACATATGAAAAAACGACGCTCACCTTGATGCCAAAAAATCTAGCTTTTCTTCAAAAAGATTACGAATAAAAGTCCCATTAACACAAATTACCGCTACATCACTTTTCCTTACAACATTGATTTCTAAATCATTTTAAGAAATTGTTACCAATCATACTTTGGACGCAGCGGCAGAAAATCAGACAAATGCATATACGAACACAAATATAGCACGCACTTAAAATACTTCCAATGACATGTTTAATCAGATTTCCTTAAGAAAAACTTAATTTAATCAGATTTCATTAAAAAAGAATAAAATCCACTAATATAAAGCAAACCTTTTTCATTGCTCAAATGACAATATTTGCTTACAAATTATTGAGTCGTCTCCAATAAATTCACTTCCAACCTTAATCCGTCCCCAGTAAGTTTTAATATTAGCCCTACTCTAAGCAAATTAATATCCTAATGCAGAAGTATTGCGTACTCGTAGTTTATCCCAATCTGAACTTTTATCTAAAAATAAATAATATTTAAAATGTATAGGTATTTTTTCTTCTTTGTTTAATCCCTTCCTTTTGCATTGGTTTTGTATACTATCAGCGCATGGTCATTCCAATTAGCCTGATCAATGCGCTCAATTAACTAAGGTTAAACAACCAATATGAATTTATTTTAGGAAACAAAATGAAATGAATATAGAAGATACATAAGTTTAAATAAGAATTATTCAAGAGCTAATGGACAAAGGAATCTATTTTGAGGATACCTTTAAACTCTCTTGTCTTCTGATTAAGTCAATATTTTTATATAATCAGCAGAAGCATTCTTTGCAGAAACTTGGATGGCTGCTAAAAGGCTATGTTTGTTGTTAAATTGAATGTCATTTGCGTAAATGTCTATCTTCAGGATGGGCCACAAGATTTATATAAGATTTAGTTCGCAAACTTTCTCAAGACAATGCCTGATTTTGTCTCCTACAAAAATTTATACTCAAAAATTCTTAGAAAAGTTGAATACATGACTAGTATCATCGTCATACATGAAGGCAAATGACATCATCATCCTTACAGGCTGGATCTGTAAGCAAGGTAGAACTTTTCTCCATGAACTCGCAGTGCTTTTAGGAATCTAATTTGGCTCCATCATCATTTTTGCAAACACCTACTAAATTCTTACTAACACTAGTCTAAATTATTGATCCTTCTCTTGGTTGTCCTTTTAGAAACTACTTTCCTCAAATTTCTCCTCCTAACCATATGACTCCTCCAGAGTGAAAAGTTAGGTCTGTGTTTGAAATCTTTTTATTAAAGTACTTTTTATATAAGTCTGGGCCCGGAATATACCTCTTTTCCTTGTGGGTTTTGGTTAGGAATGCTTTTTGGTATTATTTATAACGATAGAATATTTGCAAAGTATTGCATATTAAATCTCTCGAGATGTAGGGAACCACATCAGATCTAAAAATGTTTGTTTCTGCTAAAATTAGAGTTTCTTACCCAGTTTTCTTTTGATTTGAGAAATATCTCGAGAATTAATAGCTCAAAATTCTTGTTGAACCATTTTCTTTCTTGGGTGAATGGAATTCTCTTCAATTTTAATCTCAGTACAAAGATGAAGTTTCAAATTTTTGAAATCTACAGTCAAGAATATTTTTGTTGACTAAAAGAGCGAAAAGAATATTTTAGCTATCGGAAAGGGTATATATTTATTTCTACCCCTATTACATTCTATTCCTCTTTGACCAAATGGGTTACTTTGGCCATCCAATTCCCATCCTTTCGTTGGTTAGTGGCAATTAGATAGCATCTCAATTCGCTAACAAATTGTGATAGAAGCCGTGATTCGATTCCTTTTGAGTCGCCTTTCCTAAAAATTTAGCACGCATTTTATAGTTATTTTCATTTGGGGATACTCCAATTTCGTATTCTTTAGAAAATTATCGGGACAGAAATTTTCCCACTACACCCTATTTCAACACAATTTTTACTTAATAGCTTTACGATATTATTTTTCTCGTCGTGAAAAAGTTCCTTTTCATAGTTCAATTCATCATTAACCACCACCCGAAAGGATTAAAAGGTTTATGATGAAAATTGCCATAATGGCCCATGATTTACGTTAATGAGAGAAAAAATCATAGCTTTTAGCTTCGGTCCGTGAGAAACCTTCTGATGATGGACGAAAAGCCTAGAAAATCATCGTCTTGACTGATTTGTCGCAAATTTAATAGAAATGGGAGCACATAAGTTCGTAAATATTTTACAATTGATCCTCATTTTCCCATTTCTATCTTTTTTCGAATTCCCAAATTTGATAATGTTTTATCATACTAAAATTTCTCCTATTGCTCCTTTCACCTCAAATTTAGTTTTTTCCTAAACTCAGTCTGTTCATTTTGGTTCATTTTCTATCCTTTCATTTATTTAACTCTTGGATTTTTTCTCAAATCTTTTACTGGATCTCCCAATCCTCTTAAATTTCGTACTACATTGGTTATGTTCTAATTAGTTTTCATTAATTCACTCCATCTTCCAAATGTCATACCTCAAAACACACATACCTAGATATAATTTCTCCCCAAACTTTAATATCAAAAGACTGCTTTTCGAATACTTGTTTAATCGCAAACTAATCAATATAGCGCCAAAAATGTTCCTTTATTCCCAAATTATTTTGCTATTAATTTCCATTCGACATCAATGGAAGTGACTTCGAACGAAATTCTCATCTCCCTCCTTAAAAAAGGAGATTGCTAATTATTGCACCGTGGTAGAGAAAGCTTCTCGGGAATGAAAAAAATGAAGAGTGATGGAGTTTTGTATTATTAAGGAGTCATGCAGGTTTGAGTATGTAATGGAAGTTTCAATTAACAGATGAGTGGAAGAGACACAAGAATGAATCAAGGGTAAGAGATGACATAATGCCACTAGGACAGGTATAACAATCTTTAGAATGATCTTATTTGATAATTCACGAAAATGGAAAGTAGAGTATTAAATAAAGAATTAAAAAAAGAACAAATGCTATATCTCTGTTGCAAATATTTGAAAGAGAAAGGTTGGCATATAAGTTGTTTTTGAGTATTTGGCTTCTCATGAGTCACATTGAAAATCTAGCTAAATAAAGACTAGTCAAGTAATGAACTTCACGGAGAGAAGATATTTGGAAAACTAATGTCAAGAGATCTCTTTCTGCAAATATTAGGCTTTTAGATTTTAACGATAACACAATTTGAAGAGCTACTAAGATAGAAAAAATCATCACGTTTTGGATCTCATTAGACAGAAATTTAAATTAAAACTGATTCCTTTCAAAGACCTTTGCATAGATGAAAGTCCACTCCTTCAGGGAGGAAGACTTCATCACAGGCAATACAATCAAAATAAAAGACATAAATTCGGCGTAAAACCGTTTGCATTGTGCGATTGTAAGACTGGTTATGTAATAAATCTGTTCATTTATACTGGAACCGGTAGAGTTTTGAGGAGTCGTATTTTTTGTTTTTTGTGTACACCGTCGGCTAGTTTTGTGCCAAGATCTTGTGCGGCGAGTGTGTCAGAGGCAAGTTCGTGGAACTTGACTGCGTCCTCCTGTGAGCGCAAAATGAATTTGTGGCCTGTGTGAAACTTTATTAGGTTTGTGAAGGGGGTGTCATGTCTAGCGGCTAGGTTGTGGAGTGTGGGTTCATTGTTGGTAGTGGGTGTTTTTTTCGTAATGTGTAGGAGTGTGAGTGTGGATGTATTGTTATATACCATGATGAGGATCGCTTATGAAAACTTTCCTTTCTTTCTTTGGAGGGGGTTGCCCGCCCCGCTGATAACGACCCCGTGAAAATAACTCGGATGTGATGATGATTAGTGAGTATGGGCTTGGTTGGGCTCCTCAGGGAGTGTGAAAAAGATGGTGGACTTAATGATGACTGAAGCCCGAATCAACTGACTCTAGTTGGGGTTCTGTTTCCTCTATTGGGTTTTGGATATTTCTCAGTTACGTCCGACTCCTCACAGAGACGGTGATATCTTCCTCTCTGTTCTTGGACGATGCCACAGGGTAGGGTATTAATCCTCCCCGCGTTGGTAACCGAGTGCCAATGCAGGTTTGCTCCTTCCTTTGGGTCCTGCAGCGGGCTAAGCCTCATACATCCTTTCCCCAAAGTTTGCAATTATTCCCTTTCTAAGTATAACGGCATAGTTGCAACGGAGCTCTATGTGTTGAGTCATATTCACGGAGCCAATTCATGGCGGAACAGGAATGAGGAGAGTTTAGCACGTCATATCACTATGACGAGTCAAGGAAATAAAGGAATTTTTATTCAGGGTCGGGTGGGGGGAAGCGGGGATCTTTTTTTCTGGATATCGTGTATGCCTCTCGAGATGATACCGTCCACGCTATGACTTGCCGAAATAGCACTGTTCGCAGTGAGAAGCATCGAAGGAAATTTCGCTGGGCCTTGCCTCCTGTTTCAGACAATCTGAGCCTTCCAATTTTATGTTTCTTGTAGCGCTTAGTGTTCCCTTAACATTTTTCCGCGCCATTCTTGGCCAATTTTGTAATACTTATGTTCGCATAGAAGAACTATATATAATGTAGCAATTTTTGAGAAAAATCAAAATGGTATAGAAACATCAGTTTAGAGGAAGCCCACTAATACGATGTTAGAATTAAACTATTTTAGTAGCTTCGATTTGAAATATATAATCTTGTCCATTAAGACCCTTATTCACTGCGCATGCAATCTTTGTTCATCTTTTATTCTTATAGATGAAGAATTCCAAAACCTCAAATCCTTCTTTTTAAGTAATGGTTTTCCTTTAAATATTGTTGAAAAATCACTCCGCAGTTTTTTTTGTGGAGTTTACCAACCTTGTGACCCGAAAATAACGGTTGCAAAAGACAGACATTACATGAATATGCCAGAGCTGGGTATTTATAATAAAGTTCTTAGCCCCAAATTACACGCATTGTTGAAGAAATATTTTTGTCGAATAAAATTTCAAATTGCTTTAAAAACAAAATAAATATAAAATCTTTCTTCAAATGAAGGATCCGGTTGCAAAGAGTCCTAGGAGTTCAATAATATATTTCTTTAAATGTGATGGGTGTTTCCATGGCAAGTACATTGGAAGCTCCGTGAGAACTCTGAAAGTTAGATTCTCGTTTCATATGGGCATAAGTTTTTGAACTGGCAAAATACTACAAACTAAAGAAATGCGGCAATCAGAGATCACGCAATAAAATGTAAAAATGAAATCTGCTCTATAGAAGATTTCGAAATTTTAAATTCACATAAATTCCGAATTATACTTCGAATCTTGGAAACATTATATATTAAACAGCTCAAACCAGACTTAAATAGTGATTTGTTTTCCAATGTCTCCTACTTGACTAAATTAAAAAGTCAATAGTGCTTAGTATATTGTTTAATAATATATATTTTTTTAAATATTTCAAGATAAATATTAAACTCATAATCCTACATATGAAATTTAGGTATTTTTTGCAGTTACTAACTAATTTAAATTAAAAACACAAAAACAAATTCTATCTTTATACTATAAATATAAACTCTAATTTTAAAAATTGTTTAAAATCTATATTTGTTATATTTGTACCTTTATAATTGTGCTTTAATATATATTTATAGGCCTAAGAAGATCACCGTATTATGGTCGAAACGTCGCCACTAAATAAATAAAAATGTCAGCAGCATTTATATATATATATAACTTGCTTTAACCCTTAGCTTTATTTATTATGCCGATGAAAGTAGCAAAAGATTTATCAATAAATTAAGAGAATTATCTTTTCATTTATTAATATTATTTTCTATCAATTTTATATTCAATATTAAAATAGTTTAAACTTTAGAAAACCTACGCCGTATTTATAGTCTTATAAAACTACTAATGGTCATATTGGACATTATAGTCGTCACAAATGGTTTAGGTTTGGCGCAGGAAGTACATATTTTTAAGATATAACACCTTATTACGGTTAAAATTCACATTTGAAATACGTCAGCTTTGCCTTCTCCTAATGGGAATATAAACCATTATCTTCACAAACTGGCAACATTTAATTCGCATTTAATTCACTTATCGGCAACCTGAATACAGGTTTTTATAAGAGCACCGCTCTCGATTTTTTATCGCCTAAATCTGTATTTTGCCTATTGAAATTTTTAATTTGTACTAAGACTTCTCATGATTCATCATTAAATTTAATAGACACTTGTTGAAATTAGCTTCATTTTGAAACGAAGCGGAGTGAAAGATGTGGAATGATTATAAAATCCTCAGCACTAAATAGTAAGTTTTTTTTGTTTTTTTTCGAACTTATTACTAGGCTTTCAAATTGTTAATACTACTAGGATTTTAGATAACGTTTCGTTATACTCTTTTCTTTTTCCTGAGGCGTGAGCGGAGCGAGTGGAGGCTACTATGGGGGGCGGAGCGTCCCCCTATAAAGACATCCCGTAGCCCAGCTCGAAAATGGTTTCCAGTAACCAATTGCATATACGAATAATCTAAAATAAATAGAAAGTGCGTAAAAACAGTACTAATGGTGTTTTTAGTAATTTAAGTCATCATTTACGGCTTTGTTTTCGCGCGGAAATCAGTTATTTTTAATATATGTATTATCACTGCAAGTAGAGTAGTAGTCAGAGTGCTAGTAAATGACGACTAGAATCCCTAAAAACACCATTAGTAATGTTTTTACTACAAAAACATGGTGTCGGTTAACTGAAGTTTGATGTAAATACTTTATAGCTCGCGTACAGACTAGTGTAAGATTTGATCAAATCTTTTCTAATAATTGAGATTTTTATTTCAGTTCACAATTCCTGAATAATTTTACTAGTGAAATAATTAATTGAAACATATTTAAGTTTCCGCAGCCTTTCAATCTTTTCTTGATAATCTCTACTTGAATATTATTTATCAAAGCTCTTTATCAGTCTGCCAATCATTTTAGCAATAGGAAAGTGAATGTATAAGAACAAAAAGAGTTAATTAACAAACAACTATTTATGGTTCTTGCTCTAATTAGCCCTAACAGCTTGGCACTGCTGAATGTCTCCATAAAGGAGGATTCTTCACACTTTTACTGTAACACGAAGTTCTGGATACCCACTTATAGGCATGTTTATCGTGTTGATATTTCAAAATATATTTTTAAAAAATCAAATATACGAAGCAATCTGTGCCAGCAAGTAGTAAATTTTGGAAGATACAAATGGGTTCATTTTGTAGATAGCTATTTAAAACAGAGGATATCATTACGAATGTTTGGCTAGGAGGGTAAATAAATATCGGTAGTCATATATAATATTAGCAATTTCTTTCGTCGACAACAGGTAACCGTCCTCCATTCTATAATGACAGGGAATCCTAATGAAAAAGAGTGAAATATAAAGGTCTGATTAAGAGTCTTTAGATATCAATTTAACTTGATTTAGGACTTTCGTTTGACCTGTTTCATTTACAAACCTTGCCACTGATTGGTTCCTCCAATTTTGCCATCAATATTTATCTTTCCTTCTTCGTTGCAAATTTTCTTTTGATTAATCAAAGGACTTAGGTTCACGTCTCAATATAATGTGTGGTTTAAGAAAGAGAATTACAATGTATTCACAGACTAACATAAGCAGGTTTTAAATTAATTATATCAAAAGTAATTTGATCTCTTACATGCCGTAACTGTAAGAGGTCCTTCCTTGATGATAATAAGGATTTTTAGATGTGTTATGCTCTTTCATGGTTATTAGAAACTTACTCTTACTTACTCTACTCGCAGTGATAATAAGGAATTTCGGATGTGTTATGCTCTTCCATGGTCATTTGCAACTTAAAAAACTTACTTACTTGAGAAGATCAGACTTTGCAAGTCTCCCTACAGGATTGGCTGATGTGAGGCTGGAAGAGTGTAATAATGTTGAAGATTTTGTATAATAGTTTCAACACTACGTTTATGAGTCTTCAAACTGAATTGATCCCTGTAAAAAGCCTCCCCTGGTCTTCCGTTCAACCAAAGTGGTTTAATCGAGAAATTGGTCAAAGACTTCTGGTGGCTTTGATGAGTACCGGAGGCTAGCTAGGAGAGTGAAGTGCAGCATAAGGGCGGCAAAACTTGCCGAGGAGCTTTACCTGGCGAGACTCAGAAAAGAGAATCGCAAGGAGTTCTTTGGATATGTAAATATCCGTAAACCTATACGTCGAACGATTTCAACTTTGATGAAGGAGGAGGGGGCATTAAAGCACTCAGATGCAGAAAATGCAAACTTCCTGAACGACCATTTCTCTTCAGCGTTCACTGAAGAGTAGGATCCCATCTCCCAGCCCACGGACTCTTAATTGGGTGAAAAGCTAGAGGAAAGAGACTACACCCAAACCGAAATATAGGAAAAAAATCATCGAAATAATGACAAATAAGTCCCCTGGCCCAAACGGGTTTCTACCTAAAGTGTTGAAAGAAGTGCGTGATGAGATGTCACGACATCTGGGCACACTCTTCAACATGACAATCCGGACTGGATGGTTCTTCAAGACTGGTGTGAGGCGGAGGTGATTCCTATCTTCAAGAAAGTAGACTCGAGCGAACCGACGAACTACCCACCTATTAATTTAACTTAGTTAGTTGGTAAACTCATGGAAAGCATCATGGTGGACAAATTATCGTCTTATTTGGAGTCAAACCTGCTATTGAAGAGTCCTCAGCAGGGTTTTCGAAGGCACTAGGCATGCCTAACGAACTTTGTGGAATTCTTCCACTTCGTTTTCAGTGAACACGACCGGGATAAAGCGGTGGATGTTGTGTACTTAGACTTTCAAAAAGCCTTTGATAAAGTACCACACCGCCGCTTCCTCCAAAAAGTGCGTGCTCTGGGCATAGACTCAAATGTAGTAGGTTGGATAGAGAACTGGCTAAACGACAGGGGGCGACAGGTGGTGTTTAATCGTAGGCTTCTAAGTGGGTGCCCGTTACTAGTGGTGTTCCATAAGGTTCTGTCCTTGTAGCAAAACATTTCATCATCTATGTTAACGACATGGATGGCGACATAGTTGCGAAGATTTCTAAAATTGCCGACGATACCAATCTTGTTATAAACGTTGCAAACGAAGAAGATACTGCCTGCCTACAAGAAGATCTCCGTAAGATTGGGTAGTGGTCGGACACGGAGCATATGCCCTTTAACGTAAACAAATGCAAAGTGATGCATATCGGCCACCGAAACCCCAATTCATTGTATATCCTTAAGGGCACCGCTCTTAAATGCACTGATACTGACTGAGAAGGACTTGAGTGTAACAATCACTGGTGAACTCAAGTTCTCGTAACAGTGCATTGAGGCAGAGAAGAAAGCCCAAAGGATGCTAGGCTACATAAAGCGATAGTTTCGATATCGAAACAAGGAGATAGTACTCTTTTTGTACAAATCTCTTGTCCGACCGCATTTGTAATACGCCGTTCAACTTTGGAATCCTTCGTTACGAAAGGATATCGCGAGATTGAAAAGTGTGCAAGCCAGGGCAACAAAACTTACTCTATCTATTAGACAAAAAAGTTAAGAAGATAGGTTACGGAACTTAGATTTGTTCTCATTGGATAACCGGAGGCCGCGTTTTCAGCTTATCGAAGTGTTTAAAATACTTCGAGGCTTCGCGAATGTGGATACAGGGATATTTTACAGCTAAGCGAAAACAGAACCAGAAATTAAGGCTACAAACTTTAACTGAAGTGTTACCACTGCGATCTGGGCGGGAAATATTTCACATATAGCATCTGTGGTACTTGGAACGCACTTGTAGTGAAAGTTTTCAGCAGCAATTCTGTTGAACAGTTCAAGTCGAGACTAAACAAAGTCTTGAAAAATCGCCGATTAGGCACATAAACTGTTGTGCATGTGTTCCTTAAGGGGGTCAATTGACACTTGCCTGAACTAGGCCTGCTCAGCTGTTAGGGCAAAGGTACTCTCTTTGAATGGACCGTAAGGTCTACTAGGGTACTTAGTTTCCTTGTGACTCCTTGAGACTTCTCTTGGCTATTCGGCCCTATTATCTACTAGCTAAACCAAACTTTACTACGAAGCTCTTCTGAGATCTCCCCTATCTGCGTTTTCCTAAGTTAATTTTGGCTTATTATTCTAGTAGTTATGTATAAAAACAATTAGCAACCAAAACAACGAAAAACACATCTCAGAACTGGCCTAGAAGGATACTAGTTATCCAATTGAATATGGTGTTGGGCTCCAAGCTCTAATCTTTTAGTGACACCGCACTCATTATCACCAACTAGCTAATCCTTCCCTGCCAAATAGCTTAATCTTTGCATTCCTCTCTTCAAAGCGAAACACACCTACTCTCTCGTCTGCTCCCTTAACCTGGCGATGCAGTACTCGTGGACCGAAGGTACGAACTCATAGTAATAGGGCCCGGCCCGGAAATCTAGTCTTCCAAATAAGCTACTCATCCACATTGTCCTGTCTCAGATCTACAAACGGTTTTCTGATCGCCTCTTAGCGTTAAAACACACACTACCTCCCTAATAGCAGCGAGGGCCTACTCTTAGTGCCTACCCTGTGATTGTCCTTCTGAATTCAATGTCAATTTCTTTATCAGGTAAGGATATCTATTCCAGGCTCCAAAACGCAAATGACGCTACCTGTTGCCACTACTTTTGACCAAGAAATTATAAAAGTACGTTACAATCATTTGATTTACAAGTTGAGGCGCATGACCCCATGTTTATAAACTGAATCAAGGTATATTTTTGACTAGGTGACAGTTCATCTTGAAAACTCTCGATTACTAGGCCATCAAAGAGAAGAGACGAATTTAATCTTGAACTAAAATTTATTTTAAAAAATCAGAATTCTGTTTTTCTCCGCGATAATTTTGAATTTAGTCTATTTATGAGACAAATCGGACAGTATTAACTGCATATAAATATTAAAAAGCAAGAAACTTTGGGTATTTTAAATTTATGATAAAAGTTAATATGGTAAAATTTTATATGGGAAAAGATATAAGAAAATAAAAAAGGTAAATGAAACAGAAATAAAAAAAATTAAATAATTTTCAGATAAAAGAGTAAAATATCTGAGAAAACGGGTAAGAAAAGCATCTTCAAATAACCTCGGTTTTACATTCTTAGAATAAAATGGAATCTGAGACTCAAAGACCTTTTAAGGGAAGAATTAACATGGACGACCCAGGTAAAAATCTTAATAGATCTTAAGAACTCAGTTTTAAAGAGGTAATGTTGAAGATTAAAAAAATGCCAACACTTTTATCAATTTCAGATTTTGATGGTCTTTTGTATTTCCAAAATCTTCATACCTCACAATTTTATATATATATATAAAGTAAACCAAAGTAATGGTTTAATTCAATTTTATCGTACAATTGAAGAAAAGGAATAGAAAATTAAATTAAATTATGTTGGATTTACCTTAAATCCATATTCGGACAATAAAACGTTATTTTTGCCCATCCTGAACCATTTGAGAATAAATTGGGGTATGAAGTACTGCGAAAAGACTTAAATGATTAAAAATTCAAAATAAAAACTACAATAGAAAAATTACGCCAGCGTAAAAGTGGTTGCTAATTGATATTTATTGTTTTTTATAACAAAGGCTGACTGTTTTGAGCATTACTGCCTCACAGTGCCTCATGTTCTATAGTGTGGTTTTGGTGAATGTGGTACTTTTCTGTCTTTCGTAGAGTTTGTTTGAATTTGTTCTATAATATTCCTATTTGATGCAGTATTTTCAGTATTGTTTTGTGCTCTGGAATTGTGTTGTTTATTTAAGAATTAGTAGTTTGTGTTTGTTGAGCAATGTGTTGATTGAAGGTCTTTGTCAGATGTTATCAGATGCTACCTTGTGTATATTGTGAGAAAATGGGTGGTTATTTTTCTATTTCATCTCGGATGGGGTTTTGTTTGAATTAAACATGATGAATTTAAAAGTGTGTAGAGTACTTTTACTGGCTGTGATGTCATACTTTAAGTATTTAATAATGTACTTGATTGCATAATTGAGTTCCTGAGGTAACCAGTCCTTGTCTGAGCAACTGAGGGTGATTATTATCCTTGCAAAGTTGTTTTATCTCATTTTTGTTGCTGTTTTCGATTCATGATGGGGTACTCTTAACAAATAATATCGTTTACTTTGTTATTCCTTCTTATTTTGCTAGCATAACTCTCGTAGATTGACACACGAAGGATCATCTAAAATGAAATAATCGCCTGCTTGCTTAGCGGATTATTAACCACAATGGGCCGTGAAGCATGTAGCAGTTTCATTTCTAACAAGAATAGTGGCATGGCTAGTAATAATTATAATAATAGTGACTAATTAATCAATTTTTAACATTGAAATAATAATTTGTTTTAAATATTATTACATGGGTTTTTTACAAAGCAAAAAAAAGAAACCTTCTCTAATTCGATAAGAACCATTCCACCTGAATTTGATTCAATATTTCCTTCGTTCGATCGTAACATTTGTTGCTTTAGTGAGCAATTAAAGCGTTCATAAATTTTCTTCCTTAGATACTATCATGCGTGACACTTAATTCATCAAAATGGAGATTATTCATAGACTAATCTAAATGCTGTTTGGAAGAAGTAATTCTTAAGATAGAATTATGGTTGCATCTTCTCTGTAGCTCATTCTCTAGAAATTGCTGACAGATACGGATACATTAACATTTTATAATTGATTTTCGAGCTTTCTGCTTTTAACTGAATGTAACAACAAACGGATTTTGCAAAATAGGTTATTTAATGAATAGAAAGAACAGAAAATATACCTTAACCTATTTACTATAAGATGCAAAGAATATTTTTCATTTTTACTCATTAGAAACGTTGTTTATTAGACACATTTCTTTCAGCATTACCACCCTTCTTATAATAAAATTCGGGTTGAGTTCTTTACTTCCTCATCCATCTTTTAATAATATCTTCACTTTATTAAAACAAAGTGATTACAGTTGTTATGCGAGTTTATTTTACAAATAACCTCATAAAATTTGATTCACAATAACTCTCATATGAGCTGGAGTTCCGTTTTGCATCCACCAAAGAGGATTAACTAGTTTAAAAAAATAATATATAACGAAGAATTTCTTAACATAAACTCTTTCATTGCCATCGTTGTAGTAAATTTTCTGCGAGCTTTTTATAACATTTTCCCTTGCGCAAACTTTGAGATGTTCCACCAATAAAGGGTGCACATGTTGAATTTTCATCTTCTGTTCTAGTAGTTCTCTGATGTCTAAACGTCATTGTTCAGATTGAGAATCATTCATTCTTTTTTTTACTTATAAACAATCTGCAAAATTGCGCGTATGATTGGAAAAGCAAAATTAAGAAATTCTTGTTGAAAGCTCTTATTTATCAGATAAGGATAAGTAGAAACTATGAAAACTCGCTGTACTCGTATTAAATGTATCAAAAGGGTTTCAAAAAACTTAAAAATTTATTCATTTAGCTTCTGAGCGATGTATTTAAAAAAATTGGCAAAATCCTTTTAGTTATAATATGACCCGGAAGGAACGACCATTCCGTGTGATCCAGTTATAGTACCACTCAGTAATATAAGAAAGCTATAAAACCCCATCTTTTATACACGATTAAAATCGATGTTAACACAAATGCATTTCTTTAATTGATATCAATTTATTCTGTGTTCTCTTTCTTTCGGTATGCTGAATTTAATTTCATTATTCTAATGAGAGATGTACTTTATATATATATATATATATATATATATATATATATATATATATACACTATGTAATGAAAGAATAATTCTCTTCATTATCTTAATTAATACTATTTATTTATATAGACTCATGGTTCAGGATATCTAGGTTTCCATATGATTTTATTGATTAATCCTTTATAATAGAGTAATGTAGACTAAGACTCATTCGATAAAGTTGCCTCCAAAAGAATCTGAAATTTATTTTTAAGTGTCACTGCTCCTTCTACAACCTCTTCCGTGCCTACATGAAAGGGCACGTCCATTTGATTTCCTGGTCGCCTTCCTAACGGGACTTAGCGTCCCTTCCGGCCCCAGCTTAGCTTCTTATCCTTTTCCTGACGCCCAGTCTCCTTAACCTGAAGCCTCACTTTCCTTACAACCTCTCTCACAACTTTCTCTGTTCTCTTCTACATGCACAGGCTAGACACCAACCATTTTTATCTCACCAAAGCTTCCCAGATCAAGGCTGTTGGGGGAGTGGTTACCTCCCCTCACTCCTTAGCCCCGGTTTAGAGTGGTCAGTATTTACCAACTTGCCTCACCCATACCCATACCTCCTTTACTTACCCTTTCTCTCTTCTTTCACGGTTTATCAATAAAGAATCTAAGCCCAAGGTGGAGCCGCCATGCTGATGGGCTGCCTGGGCACTGGGTGGAAGGAACATTCTCAAGCGGCAGCAGCTTGCTTTGCCGGCCACGTATTAATCACTCGCGGAGCGTGCTACTGCGCGGGGTGATTAACGTAGCCACCCCGTTGAAATAATAGGGTCACCATTCCCAGTGATGAGAACTCTTTAAAAAACCTCTCCACTTCTCCTTTACCACTGTCGAAGTGGCTCTTGGGCAGCTCCATGGCAGAAAAGGAGGTGCGCCCCTGTGCTTTCTTTTTGGACCCCCCAAACTTCTTGTCCCAGAGCGGAGGCTTAATCCTCTACTAGGCGTAGGGGTGCGGAGTAATCCAATGCAATTCCTTCTCTGGAGGCACCCTTGTGGGACTTCTTCGTTTTCAGCGGCACTCCCTCCTTTGATTTCACAGGGGAATGCCAAGAAAGCTCGCAGGTGACCTAATATTGACAACTTCCCTTAGAAGGGCAAGGGATATCTGGGCCATTCTGGGCCCTTTAACGTCCTGTAGTAGAGCTTTCTGAGCTTAGAAGGGGCCATCGTACCTGCACCCCCTCCCCTCTCAAGAAAACTTGACTTGAGAAGAGCAGACTCTGCCTGCCTTCGTGCTGGCTTGACTGATGTAAGGCTAGCGGTATGCGAAGAGGTTGAGGATTCTTGGAACAATTTCAAAAATAAGTTTATGAGTCTTCAATCAAGTTGCATCCCTCTAAAATGCCTCCATCGGTCTTCTTTTCAACCAAAGTGGTTTAATCGAGAAATCGGCCAACTGCTTAGGGAGAAAAAAAATGCGTACTGGAGATCGAAGATCTCGGGTGCCTTTGACGGGTACTCGAGGCTAGCCAGGAGAGTCAAGTCCAGCATAAGGGTGGCTAAGCGTACTGAGGAACTCCGAGTGGCAAGACTCTGCAAGGTGAATCCCAAGAAGTTATTCGGCTATGTAAATAACTGTAAACCAATCCATCGTAGGATTGGGCACTTAGTGGACGAGGAGGGTGCATTAACTCACTTAGATGCAGAAAATGCTAACCTGCTCAATGACTATTTCTCTTTAGTGTTTACTGAATAGTGTGGTTCCATCCCTCAGCCAACGAGTTCTTACTCGAGGGAAAGCTGGAGGATATGGAATTCACCGAAGGAGAAATATAGAAAATGATCGCTGGCTTAAAGACGAATTAGTACCATGGACCGGACGGGTTTCTATCCAAGGTGTTGAAGGAAGTGTGCGATGAAGTATCACGACATCTGTGCGCTATCTTTAACATGTAAATCCGGACCGGATGCGTTCCTAGAGACTGGCGTGAGGCGAAGGGGACTCCGATCTTCAAGAAAAGAGAACCCAGCATCCGTCAAACTACCTACTCATCAGTTTGACTTCTATAATTGGTAGACTCATGGAAAGCATGATAGTGGACAAGATAACGTTTTATTTAGAGTCCAACCTGCTACTGAAGAGTTTCCAGCACGGATTCCGAAGGCAACGGTCATGCCTGACGAACCTTTTGGAATTCTTCCACCTTGTGTTCAGTGAGCATGACCAGGATAAAGCGGTGGATGTTGTGTACCTTGACTTTCAAAAGGCCTTGGATAAGGTACCACACTACCGCCTTATCCAAAAGGTGCTTGCACAGGGCATAGACGGCAAGGTATCAGGTTGGATAGACAGCTGGCTAAGTGGCAGAGGGTAACGAGTAGTGGTGAATGGACGGGCCTCTGAATGGGCGCCCGTATTTAGCGGTGTCCCTCAAGGTTCCGGCCTGGGACCACTACTGTTTAATATCTATGTCAACGACATGGACGGAGACATGGTTGCCAAAATCTCCAAATTCGCCGATGACACCAAGCTCGGTATCAATGTGGCAAAGGAGGGGAACACTGCCCGCTTCCAAGAGGACCTTCAAAGGATTGGGGAGTGGTCGGACATGTGGCAAATGCCTTTCAATGTAGGGAAATGCAAAGTAATGCATATCGGCCACCGAAACCCCAAATCTCAGTACATCCTCAAGGGCACTGCTCTTGAATCGAGTGACACTGAGAAAGACTTGGGTGTTACTATCACTAGCGACCTCAAGTTCTCGAAACAGTGCATCGAGGCAGAGAAGAAAGCCAAAAGGATGTTCGGCTGCATAAAGCGCCAGTTTGGATATCGTAACAAGGAGATAGTACTTTGTCTGTACAACTCCCTTGTTTGGCCGCACCTACCGTATGCTGTACAATTTTGGAGTCCTTCGTTTCGAAAGGACATCGCAAGATTGGAACGCGTACAAGCTAGGGCAACCAAACTGATTTCATCTATCCGACATAAAAGTTATGAGGATAGACTAAGGGAATTAGATATGTTCTTGCTGGAAACCCGTAGCTTGCGTGGTCAGCTCATCGAAGTTTTCAAAATACTTCGAGGGTTCGAAAATGTTGACTACCGGAATATTTTCCTACTGAGTGAAAACAGAACGTGCAATCACGGCGTCAAACTTGAATTGAAGCGTTACAACCGCAATCTGTGGGGAAATTTTTTCACCTACAGTATCTGCGCTAAGTGGAATGCACTTCCAGTGGAAGTTCTCAACAGTGAATCTGTTCAGCAGTTCAAGTCAAGACTAGACAAAGTCTTGAAAAGTAGCCATTTAGGGACGCAAAACAATTCAACAGCCATGTGCCCGCTCAGGTGCTAGTCCAAAGGTACCCTCTTTGAATTGACCGAGAGGTCTCCTAGGGTACTTTCTTTCCTTGTAACTCCTTGTAACTCTCTTCTTCGACAGATGCAGGCTTGCCGGCATTAGACGATAAAAAAGAACATCGAATAAGACCCAGGGTCAGGATAGCGGCATGGATCTCCCCTCTGCCGAGTTGGAAATTGTCACGGAGATCACCCAGCGCCAGACTGTATGATCTTCCATGGCGTTGAACCCGGGCTCGAAGCCAAGCACAAAACCTGAATCTGCCCCTGTGCAAGCTACTGTTCACACGTTTTGGGCCAATGACGCCTTGCAAGGAGAGGAGGGAGCTCCTCTCCCGGCTCGAAACCCCGTGACAGCCAAGACCTTCTCCATTTCAGAGAAGGATCTTAATGAGGTCGTTCCATCTGGCCTAAAGGCTACTTCCGGCAGAGAAGCAAAGCGGGTTAATATCTTAACCTCCACTTATACAAAGAAAAGAAACAGAAATACAAAAAAGACTCTGGGCGTCTCCCCCCCCCCCCCGCGAGGCCACATTAAAGTCAGTTCCGCTGCGATTTCGGTTAGTGATCAAGCCAAGATCGGCACATCTGCCTCCGGTGCTCTCCCGGCTGTGGAATCCCACACAAAGACCAAAATTGCAGTGCCCAGAGGAGCCACCTCGATTAAGTTGGGCACCTCATTCTGAAAGTAACTGGCGTTTTCGAGCCCGCTGGATTTACACACATTCTCGTTTTTCACTCCACTGTCCTATGGCAACATGATCAATCAGAGCATTGTAATTGGTAGAGAGCCGAAGGTGACCCGTTACTCGGACGGAGCCTTCTGGCGAATGCGTTGAATCCCTCCGAGAAGAGCATATTTAGTACCCTCCGGACACTTGTTAGCATGTCAATGAGTGTGACGCGGCACTATACCATGAAATTCGTGAAAGCAGCGGTTAACTGCGAAGAAACTCGTCGACCACACAATAAATGACATCACCTTAGCGCTGGCAGGCCATGAAGCGAGAATTCGAACGTGTAATGAGAAAACAGGCAGGGGCCTCGAGAACCACCCCCTAAACCCTTGGTCACGTTCGACTGAATCATTGCGTGCGGGTTGGTATTGAAAACCACATAAAGGCATTTGTGATATTGCCGCGAGGTGCGAGTAAAGCCACAGCTTTGGCCATATCAATCGCTTCTGTGGACGTGCAAATTTGGGCTTACCCGAAGTCAACCAAGTTGCTTCAAGGCCGCACACGATAAATCCAAATCGTGTGTGGCTAAGTGTTTCCAATGTTGAAAGCTGTACTTAACTTCTTTGAAGAAATGTGTTGCATATCTCTTTAAGAAGGAACTTTGGGCCGTTAAAGCCCAAGATCGTCTGTCATTTCGTGACTCTAAAGACTTGGACCTGGCGTGCCTGAAACTTCATGGGACGTCTTATGCTTCGATGGTAAAAGGGACACTCTGTTCCTGACACCCCTCCAATGCTTCGAGCACAGTTGTTTTCAAAGCCATTCGGAAGGCTTTTGGGGTTCTACCCACCCCAAGCGAACCCCTGGTAGAGCGGGAAGCACAACTTGTTCACATCTAGACCTTAATAAAACCAGGCCTCTTTCCCATTCCCACAGCGTGACCGTTTTTCGTAAGGCAAACTGGCCACGCGCCTTCACCGAGTTGTTAGACAAACAAGAGGCAATACCAGTGGGGTTGGTGAGAAGCCGTCTTCCTGCAGTTGGATCTTTTGGCTTGGACGGGCGAGAAGCTGTCCGAGAGCTTTCAGGCCAGAGCCAAAAGCCTTTGAGTGTTGAACAACGCAGCTCAACGAGGAGTGGCTCTGGCAGAGGCGTACAATGCAAGACTGACGAAGGGTGAGGAACAGAAGTAATTCGTCTTCCGTCTTATTCACAAACACCAAATGGCTAACTCGATACCCTCAAAGACAAACCTGACCAAGAAAAAGTGAAAAGTGGGGCTACCGTAAGCACTGAAATAGAGACAAGGTTTTAGGTGTGATAATTTTTCGTCATCTGTAATAAAATTAGCAATGTGGAGAGAATGAAATATCGTTTTTAGTTTTGGGGACCACCCTAATACATATCCTCACGTCCCATGAAAAAACACCTACTGAAAAAGCTGTTTTAATTAGTTTGATGATTAAACTCACTATAACGGAATCATTTACTCAATAAATTGATCAAATTAATGGAAGGAAGCTTCTCTCTTAAGTCTAGTATTATCCCTTTTTTCTTAAATTATCTTGTACTGTTCAGTGGTTTGTTGAGTTATAGAATCCCAGCCCATTATCCAATTGTCTCTAGTAGCATTAGAGACACATCCATGGATTAGTCTAAAGTTTAAAATAGACAATAAATTCCCTATTTAACAATTAAAAATATATAGAAATAGAAATTAAAAAATATTCGCTAGGGCGGCCCATGTGGAAGATTTATTTGCGTTGTGGCTTCTACTTTGTAGTGATTTTGAATTTACTTATTGAAGTTTGTAAGCCTTTGATAATTAACCATTTGAAGCATATTTTTTTGTTTTTTCAACTTAATTGAATTGACCTTATAATTATTTATAGGATCTTTAAATATGTCACTAAGTTCTAGTTCAATCTGAAATTAATACTTGCGCCCTAGTTTGGTTATCCTATTTGAAGTTTTAAGTATAAATTAAAATTTATTTATCCGAAATTAATGAGGAAAAATACCATATTTACAATTTACTGAAAACCCCTCATCCAGATTCAAGCATGTTTTTGTTTTTGATTAAAGGGGGTGGGGGTGAAAAAAGCGAGGTTGCAACAGGGCTCATAAATTGTAATTTGAAAGAAGGAATAGAAGAACTGTAAGGATCGTTATCAAAAATACGTAGACTCGTGGCACCCGAATTGCAGGATTTAATATGCCCAGCGTGAAACTCCACAAATTGACGCAAAGTAGAGCTACCAAATGCTTTAAATAGCTATTTGTGTAAATTAGGGATATAATATGCCAAGTGTAATAAATAAAGAACCAAAGAGTATTAGGAAAAGAAAATATATATGTGTCAAAGTGAACAAATAGATGTGAGGCAAGCAGTCGTTAAAAGTCATGCAGAAACACACTAACATAGAAACGCTAGAAAGAAGTATCAAAGGAGACCACTTGAACAAATATGAGGATCGTGCATAAACAAACAAGCGCGTTGGGAATATTGATCAAGGGACGGGAGACTACAAGGCAACCTGAACAAATACATGCTTTATCCATAGACATTTCACAGATATCTGCAAAAAGCGATTCCCAAAATTAATATAAATCGATGGGAAATATGTCAGTACAACTGGTAAACAGAGCTGTCGGAAACTCCGCCCACGGGGTGGAAATAACGAACAGACTAGATCACTGGGTCCGCCTCACTCAACAAGTCATGGTCACGCCCCTTGGAGACGACACACCTATATATAGAGATACGCACTCTCATTTTCCATTATCATTCACCACGAATCGTTCAATATTCAGCAGTCAAGACAATAGTTCTGCATTTATCTCATTCAATTGGTGTCTTCCTCCTCTTGTCCATCCAACGTGAAGTCCAGCCTGAACGTCTAGTAAGCCCGATGAAGTAGTCCTTGTCATCGGCTATGGAGTGGTCCTCTCCCAAGGATGTAGGCTCTGTGACCGGTGACTCTCGAAGGATGGAGAAGAAGAGGCATGGTGCGTTTGTCAAACAAAACTAAAGAGACCGCCACCTCTATCTTCCGTTGAGTCACCCTCTCTTTACTATTCTCCCCTACCCCCAAGTACTTACATTTGGTGGCAAAGCCTCATATAAGGAAAGTTTAGCTAAAGTGGCAATGAAGAGAGTTTTAAAATAAAAGAAAAAGAGTGTAAAATAATGAGCAAAACTATAGAGAGATAACAAAATAAATTAAGAAAAAAGGAAACTTCAAATAGTCATAACCCTTGCAATTCCTCGAAGCAAAAGCGAAAAAAATCCTCAATTTTCCTAGACTACACTTTGATGTGATCACACCCAATTTCAAAATTGTAAAGCTCTCCATAAAAATATATAAGTTATGGATTACTAAATAAGAATGTTTTGCCTATCTAATACAACCCTTTTAGCCTGATCCAGCAATCCATATTAATAATATTCAGGAAAGTAGAGAGACATATCATGAAGCATAAAAACAGGGCAGATTAGATTTAATCTTATTAAAAACTTCTTCAATAAAAAATACTTCAGTCTTAGAAATAAAATCATGAATTTCAGGCTAATATGAGAGCCCCCACTTAATTCTAATCTAATGTTGATGCATATAATAATAAACTAGAACAAGAATTACAGGAATGCATATCTTCAGACCTGTGGTTACAAATTTTACCAACGTTTTGATAATTTTCAGATAGCATTTTCGGAGGCCGCAAGAATATTAGAGCATCATGAGATTCATAATAAAAAATGTAAATCTTATCATGACCTCCATAAGCAATAAACTTAAACCTAAGCCTATTTTACATTCCCCTAATTCTCAAACTTTGTTTATAGAAAAGCCGCGAAAGGGCCCCCAACTAATGAGAACCGTGAATCACCCTTTTTATCTTAATCATATATTTGTCTCATTCTTTTCATTTTCTTGTATGCTTTGCAAAGGCTAAGAATTTACTTTTTCTTATTGCCTTATTTACCTTTCAACCATCTGTCAATTAAATAAAAACCTCTTTTAACTGGTCACGATGAGAATAGAAAAGTCCTTCAAAAAACACTCAGGCGATGTTCTTTTTCGGGGTATTCTCCTTTAAAATCCCTGTTTTCCTGATTTGTGAAACCTTTCTACACTTCATCAGGCATCATAAGTCTGAACGTAGTAAATGTTTGGTAGTTTACACGCCAACCACAATTGGCCGATAGCTTTTGGTCGCACAAAGAAAGGATGCGTTCCGTTTCACTTCTATATTCACCATCCTTCAGGACAATCTCGAGTAGGCGTGTCATTTTGAGATGCGAACGGATTAATTTGACTTGGAAAGAAATATATCAGTTTGCGTGTTGGTCCCGTTAGCGGATAATGGAGTGGCATTATTAAACAAATGCTGTCTTCAAGTTCAAGGACGAAGGGTGTCACACTTGACCTGAAGTAGAGCTGTTGTCTAATAATGCCACTGTATTAACCGCACCATTTGTCTTGGAATTTTGTCAATCATTCGAATGTATTTGGCTAAGATAACTCTATGATTATATATATATAAAAACGGTTTTCTACGACGGTAAACGAGACATGTATAAAAAGATACTTTGAAATGTGCTTTTTTGGCACTGTAGAAGTTTTAGCCGAGTGCTGTCTTCCAGTTCGGGAAGGAAGAGCGTCACTCTGGAAGGGTGGTCCAAAAACTGAAAATTATATTTCTTTCCCACAACAGGGGTAATTTTATTACACTTCACGAAAAGGAATTATACGTAAAATTTCGTCTCTCTATCTCATCATTTATTGGTCGCCCCACTTTTCACTTTTACCTGGTAAGGTTCAATGGTCTTTGAGGTTGTAAGACTGGAAGTTTTTCGACCTCTAAATAACATTGAATTGTGATGAAATTTGTCTCATAAGGAGAGGAATGAAACACGAAAAAAGGCAGCGGTATGGATAAAGGATTAGTACACTTGAAAATTTTACTCCGTATTTTGGACCACACTAATATATATATATATATATATATATATATATATATACAAATAAAGCAAATACAGGATCTGTGGTTGATTATACAACCACCAGAGGACTATGCCATTTTTATTTTCTGTCTTTCAAATAAAATTTGAAGACAGAAAGAAAGATGCAGAAACCTGGTGTGGCTGACTATAAATACATATAGTACAATAGGAATGAGAATTGGACGCGAATGAGCAAATGAGACAAGAAACCGGAGTTTTTTTTAAAGGCAAGAGAGAGGGACATTAGAAGAATCCAGAATCAAAGGGAGCAGAGGGCGGCACAGTGAAGGCGATGCTTTACTGAGAAGACAGAAATAACGCCAGGGGAAAAAAAGTTTTGAATTCCTGGCCGAGACTCGAACTCGGGTCTGCTGATTGACCGTCAGATGCTTTACCGCTAATATACCAGGCACATTAACTATATTTCGCCCAAAGCGTTACTACATCAAAGTAAGTATCTCTCTAAGCTAGGAACTTCCAAGGAACTTTTATACCACATCCTCTTACCCGCTCACAATTTGAAGGCTCACTGTGGTGCTTGTATAATCACCCACAGATCCTGTAGTGGCTTTCTTTCTATGTGACATGGACAGTGAGCCTTTAAATTGTAAGCGGGTAAGAGGATGTGGTATAAAAGTTCCTTGGAAGTTCCTAGCTTAGGGAGATACTTACTTTGATGTAGTAACGCTTTGGGCGAAATATAGTTAGTGCCTGGTAGCTTAGCAGTAAAGCATCTGACCGTTGAAAGCAAATCGGTGAAAATCTACTAAAAAGAATGTGATTAATATCGTAAAAATAACTAAATAGAATAATAATCCCATGAGTATAAAATATACATTATAAACATGAATTAAATTCTTATTGGAATACAAAAATTATAAACTATAGCAATATAGTCTAAATTCTCTTCAGATATTACTTGTTTCTCCTAGTCTCTTAAGTCGTCAGTTTCTCTGTTTGATTACACAATTTTATATAGCTTTATATGTAGACAAGTTGATAAATATAATTCTACTACCATTTGTTGCCAAAATCCTAAACTATCGAACTTGGGTATAAATTTCAATTTAAACTGTTCTAGGGATGATCTCATCTTTAATTAGGTCAATATGTAGATTAGCGACTCAAACGATTGGGCGTACTATTTCGTCCGTGTTCCAAAATGATTCACGTTTTTGGAGTGCATTTAATGGGACGGCTCATGTGGGGGTAAACACAATGGGCGGACCACCTTACGATGATCCTGAGTTTCATTAAATTGGGGAGGGGCTGGGGGCACAGCCTCCAAATATATAATCCTAATTGTTTATAGACTAATGTGCTAACGTTTACAAAGGTGAATGATTTAGCTAAATCATTTCAGCGCCTTTAATCGTCTTGCGAATTATAATGAGGGTTGGGGTGGGGTCTGACGTCAGACGACTCAAACGCGCATTGATATTCCGGTAAGAATGAACGAAAATATTTACCAAAAAAAACCACTTTTTCGGCCGAGTGGCTAATATACATATTTACCTAAATTCAAATTAACACTGGTCTAGGGATGATGTCATCTTTAATTATTCCAACAAAGTTCTGACCCCTCAGGAAAAACGTATCCTGTCTCTGGGAGTAGAACTTAGACTCCTGGTCTTTAAATTAGATTTCTATCGTTACTTTTTTGTATTTCGAAAAACTGTGCCACCAACCTAATCCCCTCCCTATGTTAAAACCAGGCCGTGGTAGAGGGGAGAGTGTGTTCTGTAGATGGGGAGTTAGAGATAGTGGGAGAGTGGGTGGTGGTCGTGGAAGGAGGGTTGGAGAGAGTAGAGTCTAGGAGGTGGAAGTTAGGAGCAGAGGAGAAGGGAGTAGAGCTAGTAGATGGGGTCTAAAGATATTAGGGTAGGTGCAAATTATGAGAGAGGGTATCGGGAGAAAGAGAGGAGGTTAGGAATGCAAAGAAGGAGGGGTGGAAGGAGGAGAGAAAGAAATGGAAAGGAGGGGGTTGGTTGGCTTTACGCGTGGTTGTGTGTGGCGGGGTGGTTTCGTGGTGGAATTTTTTTGTTAAATGCGGAATGTTGTGGAGGATGTAGGGGGATTGAGGGGGGTGGAGGAGATGCCGGTTATGGTATCAGTCGGAGTGGGGCTGGAAGCTGTGAGAGGGATGGGTGGGGACGGTGGGAGGGGAGGGGGAGTTCAGGTTGCCGAAGGAGGAGTGCTGGTGGTAGGAGGGAGTTTAGGTATAGAGGAGGAGGGAGTGATAGCTGTGGAGGCTGTTGGAAGAGAGGGGGGAGCAGTGGGGAGAAGGGCGGGTAAGGAGGGTACAGTGGACAGAGGGGCTAACACAAAAGAGCGGGAGGAGGCGGAAGAGTATTGCAGGTGGGGAGGGGGGTGTGAGGGGTTGGTGGTTTCAGAAAGAAAGTTGTTCGTGCCCACTGAGGTGTGTAGGAGTGCGGGACACCTGTGTGTATGGTTGTTGATTAAAGAGAACACCTTCTCGGGGAAGGTGATCTGTTTTATGCCATGCGAGGCAAATAGTATATTGAGTATGTTTGTATATAGTCGGGTGGAGCCCTCGACAGGCCTTTTGCCTCCGTTAAAACAAGGGGGACAGGTGTATCTTTGGGTATTTAGTCTCGTTCGGTGTGTGGTGTGGGGTAGGGGTGGGTGTTGGAAGTAGTGGGGTCTCTGGATGTAGCGTCTTTTAGTGGGGGTGGGTGTCGAAACATGTGAGTGAGTCTGGTTTGCTGCTGGGTTAGGGTCTGTCTGGGGTAAGGAAGAGAGAGCTGTGTACAGCATTGCATCGGCGGAGTGTGTGGTTGTGTTGGCGAGTTGTGGACGCTGTATTGACGCTACGGCGTCAAAGCGGGCCTCAATTAGGTAAGGGTATTTAGGGTTGAAGGCGATATGGTCGCCACCGCAGATTGTGCAGAGGGGTGATGTGACTGTGCTGGTGTTATAGTGGTGGCCCACTACACTATACCTTTAGCAAACCAAGTCTGCTTGGCACTTACGTGTCACGTGTACAGTTTTGTAACACCTGTGTCACTGTATGAGTTTTAAAGTTTACTGTTGTTCGATGTTATATGGGTGTGTTAGAGTGCCACAGACCTCGATGCCTTGGTCTAGCAGCAGTGTTTTTTCTTATTTGTCGTACAGTGTAATTACTGCCATTGTATCATGCGGTTGTAATAGAGGTCTCTGATGACCTCCTCCCCATAATTCTGTCTGAGGTGTGTGCGGAGATCATCAGTGGGGAAAGCTATCCATACGGAAGTGGTCTTAAGGACACGTATTTGGTGTTCCTTGTGTACACCGTCGGCTAATTTTTTGTAAAGGTTTTGTGCGGCGAGTGTGTCCGCCGCAAGTGTATGGAATTTGACTGCGATCTCCTGTGAGCGGAAGACGAGTTTGTGGTCTGTGTGAATCTTGATTATGTTTGTGATGGGGGTGTCATGTGAAGTGGCTAGGTTGAGCAGTTTGTGTTCGCTGTTGTTAGTGAGTGTTTTATCTGCTATGTGTAGGAGTGTGACTGTGGATGTATTGTTGTGTGCCATTGGATCGGGTTTTTTAACTTACTTTCCTTTTTCCGTTTTTAAAGTTTGCCCCTCTTGGATTTTAGGTATTTCTCCCGGTACGTCCGACATCTCACAAGACGGTGATATGACCCTCTTTGGTCTTGGATGATGCCGCAGGGTAGGGTATTAATCCTCCCCGCGTTTGTAACTGAGTACGAATCCAAGTTTGCTCCTTCCTTTTGGTTCCGCCTCAAGCTAAGCCACAGGACTCCTCTTCCCAAAGTTTGTAATTATGCCCATTCTAAGTAGAACGGCATAGTTGCCACGGATCTCTATGTGTGGAGTCATATTCACAGAGCTAAGTGACGGCGGAGCAGGGCTGGGAAGGGTTTAGCACGTCAAATCACTATGACGAGCCAGGAAAATAAAGGAATTTCTATTCATTGGGGGTTAGGGGCTTTTCTGAATCTCCTAGTTACCTCTAGAGATTATACCGTCCACGGTATAACTTGCCTTAATTACTGTTGTCAGTGAGAAGCGTCGAGGGAAATTTTCGCTGTGCCTTGCATCCTGTATCTAAATGATAGCAGAGAAATGCAAAGAGATCGTTGGAAGCGCGCGAAAAATGGATTTCAGCCGTGTTTATATGCAAACGGTTTGAGCGTTCTTAACTTTTTAAATCTATCGTGGCGCTGATTGGATAATTATTGCATTGCTTATGTGTAAAGGCTGAATGGTCAATTTGTTAACGCTAAGGTATGTTATTCCAAAAATGAACATAAGTATGACGAAAAAATGTCTTGCAATCCTGATTGGTTGAAATTTGTAGTATTATGAGTAGATAAAATTACTATTTACATAGGTGTACTTTTGTGGAAAAGGAGAATACAGAAAGACTGCGCTTAGCTTCAAGAGCTTTCAATACTCGCCTGAAGAGAGTAAAAGTCCTGCTTCATCCTTTCGTCTGCATTTCTGCTAGAAATAGTAGGTGAAGAAATTTACGCGCTTCTCAAGACCGCTGACGACCAACGTCCCTGGCCCCTTGAAGAAGCAGCGGAGGCGCGCGCGCGCGCGCGTGTCTACCGGGGAAGCCCCCACCGAACCCCACCTTTGGACCTGCGCTTTGTTCCTCCACCAGCAGCACATCTCGAGTCCTGATAACTTCTCTGCCACTTAAGACCTGTAGAGACCACCGGTACCTGACGTGTCCGAACCCCGGAAGGAAGCCCTACAGGGGGCGCGAAGAAGGGGGCGGAGTGGTCAGTACCGGCAGGTGGGTCCTCCTAGACAATTTATTATAGGTAGGGCAGAGAAGGTGGTCCGAGCTTATAATAGGGACACATCTAGTAGGAGCCTGGTTGACCCCAGGTGAAGACTCCCCCTAGCGGGCCGTCATGGACGACCCCAGGGGACAAAGAAGAATCCCCCTCTGGGTTAAAGAGAGATGCCCGAAGCCTACGAGGGAAGCGGTTTTCTCAACCATCTTTAGCTCGATCGGAGTTGCTCTATGCCGTCTGGTCGACCAAACGTACGGCTACTTGGCGATCTGCGACACGGACCTAGACGTAGATAAACTCCTCAGTGAAGATGCTCGAGCGAAACTCGGCGGACTTGGTTTGGCCCCGAAAATCCCCCCCCACGTCTCTGCTCAGAGATCAATAATCTGCCGACGCCTAGATCCATGGGTTGGATCCCACACCATCGAGGAGATAAGAGACGAGATCGAGGCTGGCCAAACTTGGGCGAAAGTCGAAGAGATATATAAATTCAAGAACCGTGAAGGGGGTGACTATTCCCATCTGTTTAAAGCCACTTTTCAGACCACTGAGATGGCCGCTAAAGCTGCTGAATCCGGTCTTGTCCTATTTTACACCAAGATCTCCCCATCATGTATAGAAAGAGAAACATTCGTATCGGTCCAGGTGTGTTTCTCTTGCTATGCCCTAGAACAACATGCCACCAAAGACTGCACCTTCCGAGGGAAGGTTTGTAGCGAATGTGCCGGAGACGGGCACACCTGGCGTGAGTGCACCAGCGGGCCTACCAAAAAGTGCCTTAATTGCAGCGGCCCACACCGTACCCTCTCAATGTCGTGTCCAATGAAGAAGTCATTAGTCACAGACAAGAAGAAGAACATGCAGGAGGAAAAACACCGCAGGGCAACGACCTCCTACGCTCAGGCAGCCCAGACCCAGGAAAAAGAAAAGACCCTTCTACAACTAGACCCTTCTATGAACTCAGATCTAGTGATGTGCGTCATACACGCTCATTTCGTGAATATTGCTCAGCCGGGAAGTTACGCTACTGAGTTGAATCGTATGCTAACTCAGAACGGAATGAAACCTATGTGGTTTCCGGATAATCCCCCCTCAACCGAGCTATACCAGACTCAGACGGGAATTAGACCAACCGCTGAGGCAAGGAGACGCTCCAAATCCCGAGATCCCAGACTTAATAAGCCAACTACGTCGGACTCCCCCACGATTATGGAAACCGAACAACCCACTCAAGAGATCGCTGATACCCAGAGGACGACTCAAAGAAATAGGAGCCCCAAGAAAACCAAGCAGACCTCCCTAGTATACAAGTCGACTGACATCAACCTTCGTGTTTACGCATCCCCATCTGCCCCCCTCCCAAGAACGGCTAAGGTCAAAGATATTGTTGACGGAATGATCAAAGGAAAATTTAAATGGGACTACGACTTCGATATTAGCGAAGAAGAAATGATTTCGGCTCTCAAACAAGGCAGAATTGAGATATGTGTTGAGTCATGTCTCAATCTTTCCCATGACCAATTTAAAAAAAAGAGATCTGCTCGAGTGAGGTCGCCCGCACAGGCGGAGCCAGCGAAAGTATCTAACCTTCACGGGGAATAATATGGAAAGTACGATCAGATATATTAACAAACTTAAGATCTTCTCCCTTAATGTTAATGGCTGGATGGGTAAGAAATACGTATACAGCAATATAATCCGTGAGGTAGACCCTGACATCGTCCTTATCTCTGAGCACGGACTTAACCCAGAAACAGACCCAATCAAATTATACAACTATACCACCATCACGGCTAATCACTCTAACGAGAGATACGATGGCGTCGCCCTTGCAGTCCGTAAGGGCATCAAGTTTAAAGAAATTAGTAATGTAGAAGAGCCGTATTTAGCGGTTAAAATTTGCACGCTTGTCGATGATTTGATTGTTGCTGTTGGGTACCAGCCACCAAGGAGATCGTACTTGCCCATTCCCAACTTCCTCCGCCTCTTCAGAAGAAATAGCTCCGTAATTCTCATCGGTGACCTGAACGCTCGTTGCAGGGACGCAGGTTACACCACCGGCTTCAATGGGGTGGGCAACTCCTTGAGACTATTAATAGAACGCGGCGTGGTGAACAGAGCGGGTCCAGACTTCGCCACCTACCTGACGAGGAGGTCGTCAACTACTCCCGACATAGTGCTGACGAACGACGGATTCGCGTTAAACCATTTAACCGTCCCTGGCCCTTATTCTCCCTCTGACCACCTCAGTATGATTACCACCGTCTCGATCTCCCCTATCCAGGTCAAGATCCCCTCCCGTAGATGTCTACCCAAAGCTGACTGGCTCGGGTACAAGAGAGTCCTCCAAGACTTTCGCATAGAACACCTGGACGGATCTACCCTCGAGGACTTAGATCAACACCTCGAGGACCTCACCACCAAGATCACGGAAGCTGATAGATTAGCTATCCCGAGGGTCGAGTATAAAACTCTCCCTGCTCCACGTTGGAATCTCCAGATTACAGCAAGGAAGGACCGACTGGAGGAACTTATTGCGGAGATCAACGAAAGTGGTAACACGGCGGCGCGATACCGTGAATTTCGGGATCTGCGCATGGAGATTAGACATTTCATCCGTGAAGAGTCCAAGACAATCTGGGATGGTATGATCGACAAGATGGACCTGGAAACCAACCCCAGAAAATTTTGGTCAGAAATTAAGAGACTGAGTGGCACTCAGCAGACCAAATCCAGTATAACCATCGCAGCTGAGGGGAGAACCATCACCGAGGACCGAGAAATTGAATCCCTCTTCAGAGAACACTGGATGAGGAAGTTCAATATAACCGAGGAGGAGAATGAAGACTTCGATGAGGAGTACGAGGAAGAAATTCTGACAAACCTGGAGGAACGAGGACCATCTACAACACCGTACCACTTCGTCGATCACACCCGACGAGCGGAAAACGAGGGTGAACCGTTCTCCCACGAGGAGTTCGAGTCGGCCCTAAAAAGTTTTAAGCAGAGGGCCCCTGGCATATCTGGCATTACTAAGGCGCATTTAGTGAACGCCCCACCCAACATCAACGAAGCCCTGCTCAGTCTCTTCAATGCCTGTCTGAACGTTGGCTACTTTCCGGATTCACTGAAGAGAGCCAGAATGGTCTTTATCTTGAAACCGGGGAAGCCAAAGAAAGAAGTTAAGAGTTACAGACCCATCTCCCTTCTGGAGTTCATCGGGAAATTATTGGAGAAGCTTATGAACAATAGACTGAGGAACCTCTTAGAGATTGAGGGCGCGTACAATAGCCAACAACATGGCTTCCGTAGCCACCTCGGTACGGAGACTGCCCTCGCTCTCATGACTGAGTACATCGCGAACGCGAAGGCCCAAAATAAGAGGGTGGACGTCGTGCTCAGAGACGTGGCCTCCGCATTTGACAAGGTTTGGGTGCCTGGGCTAAAGTTCAAACTGTGTAACCTCGAGATGGAGTCAAATTTCACCAGGAACCTCTGTGACTACCTAGAGGACAGAGAGGCATCCATAAAAATTAACAACTACGAGGGACAACCTTTTTCGTTAAACACAGGAGTGCCTCAAGGGGGGTGCCTGAGCCCGACGCTCTACACCATCTATACGAGCGACCTCCCTCTTCCTACTCAGGATTATGCCGTGTATGTGCAATTAGCCGATGATATTACACAGATAATCACAAGCGATTATCAGGCCCCTATAGACATCGCGAATAGGTCGGCTGGGGAAATAAGTAACCTCAACCTCTACGAAAAAAAGAACAAGATTCGTACTAACATGGACAAATTTAACATCCTCCCGATCGGACGTGTCACTACGGCCGACATCATAGCCGATGGTGAATACTATCCTTACACGCGAGAGGCCCGTGTTCTGGGGCTACAGATAACCTCTAATGGGTACAACAATCACATCAAGGAGAAAGTCTCACAAGCCAAGGCCAGACTTGGCCAACTCTACAGATTCAGGAGACTCTCTTTCCGCAATAAGAGAAAGCTATATTTGGCCTTGGTAAGACCGATCTTACTGTACCCAGCTGTTCCCTTGCACTTAGCGAGTAAGACACAAATTCGTTCGGCACAGTCGGTACAAAATCAAGCACTGAGGTTCATTCTGGATTTCACCCTCCTAGATATGGTCCCTTCGACAAGGCTGCACGAACTAACAGATATTGACCCCCTGAACGTGACATTGCACAGAAGAGCTATGAAGATATGGAGAAGCATGCACACCTATCTACCAGCAAGAGTCATGCATGACGTGATTATTCCCGAAGATGACTACCCGGAAAGACGCTTCAAAGTGGGATTCGCCAGCAGCCAACAGCGGTTGCGCGAAAACCTGGTACCAATTTATAAGTAACTATTTCTCACCGGAAAGACAACTAAAATAATCTACCTAATGATTGGATGATTAAACGAAAATTAAAAAGATAAAAAGATCCGTAGTGGAAAAAAAAAAGATCCGTAGTGGACAAATTGTCAACAAGACACAAGAACTCTCAGTTAAGGACAATCTGCACAGAGTAAATTAAGCTATCGTTGAGTAACGAAAGCTCTCGCCTCAAAAAAAGCAAGAGCACGAAAACAAAGGCTCGAATGCTTGATAAAAACTACAAATGAAGCATCGTACAGGCACATGGAAAGCCATAGCCAGACGTACTGGCACATCATTCTTCTACTAAAATCTCACTTTTTCTATCTTTACCTCTCTTACTATCACACCCCATTTTCTATCTTTTAAGATCCTTGAAATCCTTGAATACAGAAAGAGTTATCAATATTTAAAATAAAGAAGTTTTCAACACTGTTCTCCATTCCAAAGCTTATTCTAGCTAGTTACCAAAAAATAAAGAATCCAGATATATATATATATATATATATATATATATATATATATATATAATCCTTTATCCTAAGGAAGCTCGCTGATCGCATAACCCAGCCTACGAAACTACAAGAGAGAGTGAATTCGTTACAGATACCCTATAAGGGAAGGAAACATTGCCAGGAAGTGTAACCGTGGTTGAGACTTTGAGTTATCAATATGATAAGGAAGGAAAAGAGAAGTAAAACAATGGTTGCATGAGAAGGAAGGGTTCCTAACCAAGCAATGTCGGTTCAATCAATAAGAAATGTAATGACAATGTTTTTTTATGGGGAGGCGGGGTGCAAAGGTCTGATACTTGATGACTTTCTCAAAGGCAAAGAACCATTATTGCTGCGTATTTCAAAAGTGCTTTGAGAATAATCTACAAGGATTTACCGGTGAAGCGCCCCGAATAAATACAGAGAAGATTATTCTTTTCAATATAACGCCCCCTCTCCCTTTGCTCTTTGAGAAAGTCAACTTTGGAGAAATTCTCTAAGAGTTTATATCACCTTTCCCCCACTCCTTAGTTTTATATTGAAAATGGTTAATTATACATATAGTATCATCGCCTGCAAAAGTGTTTTGACCTCAATAGGGTTCATATTGTAAAATAAACTTGATATTCTGCTTGTTATTTTATTCCATTTAATTACAATCCTTTAGAAACCCCCCTTATATATATATATATATATATATATATATATATATATATATATATATATATATATATATATATATATATATATACATATATATATATATATATATATATATATAGAGAGAGAGAGAGAGAGAGAGAGAGAGAGAGAGAGAGAGAAAAAAAATATATACAAGTACATATGTTGTCGTGGTGCAACCACCCTATACCATTCACTACTTATATATTATGTAGGGTAGTAATTTAATCACCTACTGCAAGGCGAACCGTTTAAGAACTCTTCGCAGGGATTACAGACCGACTAGGAAGTCACACTTGAGGCGTTGGGATTCAAAGCCTTAATAATCAAACAAAGTGCAAAAATGGTTGGTGAGATTTGCTTGAATAGGCCGAGAGTGTCGTTTAAGGTTAGGTAAAGATGAAACAACAAAAATATAATTTTCTCTACACAGATCAAATTAAGAATAATAATAGACAAAAGGGAATTATTTAAATTGAGATAGTCTCTTGATAATTATTATAAGGAGGGATTCTCAAATGGAATTAATTGTTTAATGCAACTAGGCTGAGATCAAAAAGGGGAATTGACAATACTAATAATGTAGGTGGTTTCAGTCTTATGGGTCGATGACCTTAAGGAAGGACCTTCTTGCGATGATGCCAGTGGGGAACTATCCGATATGGCAATTGGAGCACGATGCGAATGAGGCAGTTAGGGCACGATCCGATTCAACCTTCTGATAAAGATAATCAAACTTCAAAGATAACAAAACTTAAAAGATGACGTGCGACAGGCAATGTGGGAATTCTCGTAATTCCAACTGAAAGAAGCATCTTCTTTTCCTCAATGTTAATCAATGAAGAGTTTCTTCGGTTCGATTAAACGAAGGGATACTGTTGGGCAAATTCAAAGGATTGCCGTTCACAGAAGCTACCGATTGACTTGTGTACAATCACGGCTGAAGAAGTCTTCTGTCTCACGAACACTTACGGAACGAGACTATAAAGACGGCCTTGAGGTGTCAGCTGGACTCCTCAAACTACAGAATAACCCCAGTATTTGTATGCCCGATTCTGGAGGGGAACGGGAAGTTTAGAGAAAGGAGTCACAAGCTGAAGACATCTTAATCCGCAGGTGGAGTCGATTCATCATTTAGCAGCAAGGGGCAAGACACAGCGGCTCTTTAACCTCTCGTCACAGGGGAGAGGGGGGGAGGAGGTTTGGGACTAGTTTGCAGGATTGTAAAATATTTTCCCAACGTGCTCGGGAGTCTAAAATTCGAGGATGTTCGAACAGCAAGTGACGTCCTCCATGGCGGATACCATAGCACGTGGTCTCCAATAAATTGGGGGGAGGGGGCAGAGGTTGTTCTTTTACATATGTATTTGGAAATTTCTAAACTATTTCGTTTTTTAGTCTGGTCACAAAACTAACAGGAAACTCAGTAAAGAAATTTAACTTAAGAAATACAAATAAGAAAGTTTTTTGCATACAACAACATTTAGAAGGTGAGAAAAGTATTCAACAATTCAAAAACATGCTTGACTTTGTTATTAAAACAAAAGAAATCTTTTAAAATTGGTCAATAGTGTAAGATTAAAGATTCTAAATATCTCTAGAAATGAAATTGATGTAAAATACTGAATATTAGAACCATGAACCATTGATAATTTTCCATAGAAGTAGCTTTGGTTTGAGCAATACCGAAAGCCAACGAAGCTAGTCAAGCTATTCGACAGCAAATTAAACTTATTAAGATGGATTAAATTATCAGACTATTACTAAGATGGATAGATTGTATTATGCAACTGTAGGTTCTATAATTCGAAAGTGTTTCGACTATAGAAAAACATCCAACTAAATAAGAGCAGATTCACTTTGCAATATTAAAGATTGGTCTCAACTTACATGGTCAGAATGTTAAAGAATAATTCATTGCTCACTATTAAAATCAAAAATCTCCCTCTACCCATCAGGAATTGCCAATAAATAAAGTGATAAAAGGATTATTGGTATTGAGCTCACTCGTAATGATTTTTTTTTCTTTCACTACACACAAAACTCCACTTCTTTACAGAACCGTTTGAATTTTGCAAGAAACCTCTTGAAAAGGGTAGTGAAATTTGGAACAATGTTACTTGGTTTGATGAGTCCAATAAAATACTTTTCAGCCAAAATGATTCTCGCAATGTTTCAGGGGCAGAAGGAACTGCTTACGATTTTAAGCACACCATGTCGCCCATGAAATACGAAGGAGGTAGTCGCCAGATCTCAATCCTTTTCAGCATTTCTAGGGCATTCCAAAGGCAGCAATCCCAAAGAGAAAGGCACAGAATCTTTTATCTTTGAGGGTAATTTGTGTAAATGAGTAAAATTATTATTGGTTGAGAATACTTTTGTGAGGAATATCGTGATTCTTTAACGAACAAACACCAAAATCTTCCGTAATTAAAGCTATGAATCCGAGCTGCTGCCATTAATGAAAGAAGGTAAGCGAAGACCAGCAGAAAAGGTTAGCATAAGTCTAGATTTATTTATTAAAACACAAGATATAAAACATATCGAAGGCCCATTTCCCGAAAAGCACAAACTCTACGAAAATAATGATGTTCTCACACATACGATCGAAGAGGTTAAACAACCTAGAACAGAAACTTGAATCACAAGAGGAAAAAATGTATCACACTATTAATTTATTCAAATGAGCCCGACCAATCAAAATGGTGTTCTTTTTTAAATTTTTAAAATCGTTTCAGCATAACCCTGGATTTTATTGCCCTTTTTTCCTAATTAGAATATATATAATTTGAGCTTAATTGCCTCACATTATCTGCTGCTGCCGTATTGGTCATGAACATTTTATAAATAAACTTTAAACAAGGTACTAATTTAATGGTTTGTGGCATTTATATTCTTATATATATATAAATTTATATATTCACTAGCGTCATAATATAAGGGTCAGTAAGAGCAAGTGTTTTTAATATTTATTATAGAAGTTTAACAAAACCTTGTGACATAATATTTTACACATATTTAGATATCTCTAATATCTATTTCTAGTGAAAATTTAAAGTCAATGGATGAAATAATTCGTAACTTATGAGGAAATTAAATAACTATCTTTCAGATGGCAGCGGGTAAAGGTTCAAGGTCACTAAAAAAACAATGTAAAATGAAACAAGAGCAAAAAATAAACTCTTACTATCAATATTTTATGAACATCACTTTACTAGCAAAGAAATCCGGGAATCGGTTACCACAGGACAACTGGTTTCTCGCAAAATGATGGGGTAACAATGTTCCATTCATTTTTCAATAATTCCCAGAGTTCATCTTGGTTCTTTGGATTTAACTTTGGAGCCCCATCTCCAATAATCTTTCAAACATTTTCTATAGAGTTGAGATCGGAACTTTGAGGTAGCCAGTCCAGGAGATCAACGCCTTTATCACTCAAAAGATATTTGACTCTCTTGGCAGCGTGGCAGGGTGCGTTGTCCTGCATGAAGATAGGAGGTTGAACTGACGAGGATCAGAGATGTGGGATGGCATGCTGTCTAAGAACCTGCTTGTAGATTTCAGCATTGATAGTACATTATAGGCGAATAAGTGGACCAAGACCAAAATGAAAGATCGCTTCCATTACCATTAAAGCTCATTCTCGATATTTCACTGTCTTCTTCATCTATGCACGATATAACCTTTAGCCACATTCGAGGGACATTTTGCCATCGGATTTAATCATATTAAACCTCGATTCATCGCTAAAATGAACCTGCGGTCAATGTTAATCTGTCTAAATGACATATTCGTGAGCGAAACGAAGACAAGCTCTTTGATTCTTCCTGGAGATCAGAGGTTTCTATGCCAGTGCCCGAGGAAGCAACCTCAAACCTCGCAACGTCCAGAAAACTGTTTTTTGCGATGCGTTGACATCGGGGGTGGAGCTAAACACGGTGGATATTTCAGCCGCACTTTTAAAACTATTCTTCAGTGAAATTCTAACTATGATACGATCGTCTCTTGGTGACGTTTTACGAGGTCTACCGGTTTTTGGTTACACAACACTTCTAGACCTTCCTACCGAAGTTTCTATCGCAAAAATTGACTTACCCTCTTAATGAAGGTACACAATTCTTGTTGTTTTTCAGCACAGGACACCGTTTGTCTCCCACATGCCGCCATGTTGACAGTTGAATGTTCCAATGATGCATGATCATAGGAAGTTACTGGTAGCCAATCAACAGTCTCCTAAATACTAAAACCTTGGTTGGTAGTTTATTTTTTCTAAGGGTCCCTTAACTTTTAGCCGCTGCACTTTAGAATTTAGTTTGTTTATTTCTTCATAACCTACGAAATATTTATTCTATTCACTTGAAATTTCCCAAACGATAGATAGTAGATATATCTAATTATTTGTATAATAGATAGTCTCAACGTTTAGTTAAACTTCTATAATAAATATATACACTTGTTCTTACTGAAACTTATATTATGACTGCTTAGATATATATATATATATATATATATATATATATATATATATGGATAAAACCACAGTAATAAGACTAATTTTATATGCGAAACCAGGCTTCGCATATAAGATTAGTCCTATTACTGTGGTTTTATACCTATTATACCTATAGTTACACGTACGCTACTGTACTTTTTTAGATATATATATATATATATATATATATATATATATATATATATATATATATATATTACAGGGTGCCAGCAAGTACTTCTTAATCCGCTTAAAGGCCAGTCACATTCTATACAAACATTGTAGAGGTCCTGCTTTGGATATTATCGCCACGATGCTCAATCACGCGACATTCAATCCACAACAAGGCTTTGTATTTATATAATATCATTATTCGTAAAATTACTGTCAATTTTTCTTTTAAACTATTCGAATTACTAGCATTTACGAGCTCCAAAAGGAGTGCGTTCCATTTTTCGATGATTTTAAAGGCGAAAGCTTTTAACGATGTTCATTTGAAACCTGCGTCCTTTGAATTTATGACCGTGGTTACGACTGATTCTCTAGTCGTACTAAAAACTAATTCCAAATTTACGTTTTTAAATTTATTTAAAATTTTCATTACTTCACTAAGTTCACCTCTTAATCGCCTAGTTTTGAGAGTCGGTAGTTTAAATATATTTAATCTTTCGATATACGATTTATTTCTAAACGAAAGAATTAGTTTCTATCGCGTATTCTTGGTGTGGTCTTACTAAACTTTTATATAGATGTATGAATATATCTTGGTGTTCATAGTGAAAACTTCTCAAAATAAATCCAAGCATTTGATATGCCTTCTTACACGCTTCATGACACTCTTTGTTAAACTTAAGATCCTTTGAAACCCACACCCGTAAATATTTTTCTTCTTCCACCAAGTTAAGATTTGTACCACGCATTTCATAGTTATTTCGACTTACGTGCAAAGATCTACACTTTTCTAAATTGAATTTAATGTCCCATTTCTCAAACTATTCGAAGATTTAATTTAGATCCCGCTGAATCAATTTGCTCTCGTTCTCATTTAAAATTTTACTGCCAATTTCCTTTCTCAAATTTGGATAATTTACTAAGTAGGCCAGTGCCCATACACAGACCGCTGGGGTACTCCACTAGTTACATTTTTACACTCCGAAACTTCACCGTTTAAAACTACTCTGTGATTAAGATTACTTAGACACGACTCTATCTATTGTAGGAGGTTTCCATTAATTTCATGAGAAAAATATTTAGTTAATAATCGCCGATGAGGAATGGTGTTGAATGCCTCAGCGAAGTCTAGGTAAACTATGTCCAAAAATCTACTTGCTGTCCTAAAATTCTAATGGATTAGTTAAACATGAACGTTTCTGTCTAACGCAGTGTTGAATATCTTTTATGAGTTTATGCACTTCCGAATTATCGATCACCGTATCGCGAATAACGGATTCCATTTAATTATTCCTTTATGGGTGGATAATTGGGAGGAAGTTCTCATTTTCCTTGTTAAAAATAGAAGTTATATTCGCTAATTTGAAATCTAAAGACACGATACTTTCTTCTAAACATTCGTTAAAAAATTTCGTTAGCGTTCAGACTATAACGTTTCGAATTTCTTTTAAATGCGCCGGATAGATTAAATCAGGCCTGTATATTTACTGGAATTTAACTTACTATATAAAAACCTATTTCGTTCGTGGAATATTATGTTCGTCTTCCTTTATAAATACCTATGCATAAAAGTTACTTAATATATTGGACACCCTTTCTCTATCCGAACCTAATTCGTTATTGACATTTTTGATAGGTCCTCTTGTTTCTTTTATAGGGTTTCTATTGGATATATAATCGAAAAACTTCTTAGGTTTATATTTACTTTCTTTGGCAAGTTGAATTTCATAGTTTATTTTAGCACTTCTTATTTTCATATAGCATTCCCTTAGGTGGGCTAAGTAAATTTCTAATTATTTTTATTTAAGTTTGTAACGCTTGTGTGTACAGCTCCTATCCTTCAATTTGACTTTGATATCGCGATTCCATCATTTTGGTTTACTAGAGGTGTTTCGTTTGTTTTTTCGAAGAATGAATTGCTCATCTAATTCTCTAAAATGCTAGATCAAAAACGAGCAGCACTACTTAATATTATGTAACGTTGGATCTTACTTTATCCCTCAAAACTTGTGGCTAAAGCCATTAAAACCCGCACGTTTAAAATTTGGCAATTTGCTATCATTATTTTCCTTGTTAGGATTTATATTAATATCAAACTTAATTAATTCGTGATCGCTGAAAGCTATACCTTCCCCAATACTAATACTTGATATAAGATCAACGTTGTTAGTCAGAATTACGTCGAGGATATTTTCCCCTCGGGTTGGTTCATTGAATAATTGTGTTAAATACTTTTCTTCCATAAACTTCAATAGCCTCTGCCGCTTCTAGTCCTCATTAAGGTGTTTCATAGTTAATATTTATACAATTTAAACCTCAATTAATAAAGTGCAATTATTTATAATGTTACCTTTCAAAATGTTATATAATTTAATGTCCATCTCAATGTGTTGTTTGAAGGTCCTTTGGGGTGGGGAACCTTTGGCACGCTTGCCAAACATGGCACGCCAACGACTTCTACCAGCATGCGAAGCCAAATGCTTAACTTAAGAAAACTAAATAATGTATCTCCAATTTATTTTATATAGCAACCGCATTGTGCACAATAGGGTGATGACTTTTTTACAACCTCATATCCCTGTGTCATAATTTGATGAGCTTTAATTAAAGATTATATAAAATCTTACTTTCCAAATGATTTGATGAAAAAACTCTCGCACAAAATAATTTTAAAAGTTTATTTGTCAGCTTTTTTGTTCAGTTTTTGAACTCATATCTGGCAGCATATCCAAGATTGAACACAGCTTTTGCGTCGCATAAATATAACATTATATAGTATCATCAAACACACAAAGAAGTAAATTAGTTACAATAATGTCATTGGACGGGATGAATCTCAGGTATAGGTTGTCCTTATTGCGACAGGACTCCTGCAAGTCTTACATAACTTTGACCGCACGCTCACAGCACTGGTTGCTTCGGGCAATATTGATTGGAGATTCATCTGTTTCCTAGGGGGTTTTCAAGCATCTGAGACCTGTTGGATGTTCATTCAGAGCTTTAGACAGTTCATAAAAATCTTCAGCTCTTAACAATTGGGTGCTAAAACATTTGTTAGCCCATGAGTAAGAAATGAATGAACAGATTTTACGCAGCCTGCTCCGGGTGTCAGGAATCAGAATGAACGCAAGTAGGGCTAGAATGGCACGAGAGTTCCAACGTGCATTGCTGATGTTTGGGATCTCTTGAAACTTTCCAAAGGGGACCTCATTCATCTCAGTCAAGTCACGGAAGACACACGTGAGGTGATAGTAAAACTTCATGTCGTCTCTCCAGCCGCCTGTTTTCTTAATCTCAGTTTTACAGTTGCTAAAGTCTGTTTTCAATTTATCATAATTGCTCATCAAATTCTGGTGATTTAGTCGACCCATGGAGCTCATCTTCCATGAAAACGCAAAGAATCCGATCCAGGACATGGTGCTGGAAACTGATGAACTTGGGTCTGGGGTCAACTTTATCTTCGAACATTTGCTGCAGTCGAACAACAACGCCTGTCTTTTTGCCGGTATTCACGCTTGTTGTGTCAGCGGCAAGCATAACAATTGATCCCCACAGATTGAACTCCTCTAAAACACCCTGGGCCTCTTTTGCAATTTTTACCGCTTTTCCATCCTCGTTGATGCTGCATTCTCATCCCCCCAAGAACTGTCTTCGCTGTTATTGGATGAGTCCGTGCTAGTTTCGGAACAATCACGTGGTGCTGAGCTGGGAAGTGGGGACACAGTCACCTTCATTGCCTTCTTTCCCTTAGGTGGGTGGATGATCTTGGCACTAGCAAGTTTACCAGTGGGGGTTCTCATCTTCTTTGCACAACTACTTGCCCTTCACCTTGGTCACGTCAAACAGTTCATTCAAAGAATTAAACTTTTGTTTCTTTCTGCAGTACTCATAGTCTTTCAGAAGGTTTTTTAGCTTTGCACAAATGGCTCGATCAGATACATGCAAGAAGTTCAATGATTTGCTCCATAGGGCTTTTAGCTCCACACAAATTAGGCCGATCCTCTCCCTTCTTTCTTTGGTGGTGGATTAAAGAAATTTGAAGCGTCCAATGACGTGGATTTTCAGGAGCATGTGACTTCGTTCACTTAAGGGTGCTTGAAACTGGACTAATTTATTTGACCAAGTTTTCTTGTTCTTCTCCGTGTTAAGAAAGCTCTTCTTGAACATGTTTTGTACTCGTTAACTGAAATAGAAAATAAACCTAAATATTAAAAAGGGAACAAATTTAAAAAACTGTTGTTGAGCTTTTATATATTTTATTATAAAACAAGCAAATTACAATTATAAAAAATAAGAGAGAAGGCAGATACTAATAAAATATTATATGCTATTATATTATATAATTAGTGAGAGAGTTAAATGTAGCTTACCAAATAATACCAGGATTTCTTTACAATAAACGCTCGAGAATACACAACAATTATAATAAGGCGATAATAATATCAACGCCGTTAAAACTGAACTAGTAACTACCCACTTTAAACATCTCGCTTATATACCACGCACTCGAAATGGCTGAAGAAAATTCTGGAACTGTACAGAAATCGCCTAAGCGATGAGGTGATGATTTTCTGGAAAATTCTATACAATTCTATGGTTCATAAATTATTGCACAAGTCTGTTTGGTGACTTATATATTTAATATAAATATTTTTAACACATATAAAATGCTAAAATGGCCTATATTACCTTTCAAAGTGGTTTGTGCGTGACCTTTGTCAATATTTCAATAGAATAAAAGTAATTTTGTCATTAATAGGCAAAAGTTCATTCATTCGTGGTAGAGCAAATAATTTTTGATAAAAAAAGTCAAAAAGTCATCACCCTAGTGTACAGCCTTTTATAAATTATGTTTTCAGTGAGGCAGCAGCAGAAGTCTCATTGATGGTAAATAAATGACAAGGTCCACAATTTTTCTTTCTCTAGTTTGGATTTGTTGTTTTCTGCTTGAAATGATAAAGATTCAACTCTGTTTAATATAATATGTATATTTTTAGGTAAAATGACTATCTTTTCCTTGTAATTTTTTGCATCATAAAGGGTTGGGAATGAAAAAAAAGAACATCTTTAATTTCATATCCTTTCATTGTGTTTTAGGCAAGTATTCACACGTGAGAAAATTTTGTAGCAAAGATTTTGCCAATTTTGGCACACCCAGTTCAAAAAGTTGCCCAACCCTGGCTATATACACTAAAAAAATATTTATTGGAAAACCATTCGATTTTACCTCGGCGCATATTAACTCAACTTCTTGAGGATAGTCCATTTTAATTTCAGTTAAACTTATATGATTTTTGGTGTAGAGTAGTATTCTTTCATCTCGCTTATACTATCGGTCCTTATAGATTAGCTTATACCCTGGTAGTTGCAAGTCACTGATATATTCTCTCCTAGATTCTGCCGCACATGATTCTGTTATTGCTATAATATAAATATAAAAAGTACAAAAAATTCAGGAATCATTAAAGGCATTCAATAATTCCTCCTCACTTAATTACACCTTATAAAATAGACAAAATAACCAACTTCCGTCTTTAGATAACCTAACCAGTAAGGATACCGATAAAATAACTACCAAGTTCACGTCACAAACACAAATCCAGGTCTTTGCATGAATACACAATGTAAATCTCCCGACCATTATAAAAAGTGTAATAAATTCCCTTATCAACCATGTTTAACCCATTGCTCCACATGGAAAGCCGCACAGGAAGAACTCTAGCGTACTAAACAAGTCCTCGTTAATAACGGTTTTACAAACGGCGAAAAACACACCGCTATAAGTAAGATGATGGAAAAGTGGTATACGTTGCCTATAGGCAGTATCAATCAGCACGACGAAAGAAACATTATTAAACTATACTCGAAAAACAATATGAGCACAGAATACAAAAGGATGAAAGAGTAATGAGGGAAATCATAAACAGAGGAGTAAAACCAACACATAATGAGAACAACGTATTACTCACAATCTACTACAATGATAGAAACACATCCAACCTTAATATGAAAAACATCACTGGTCCCCACCTAACACATAAGCAGAGAATTCATTTATTATATGAATATACTTGAAAGATGGAAGACTGTGAGCTCCTAAATCATTCATATATCGGAATGATAGAAACAAAGTTAACAAGAAAAATAAATTACCGCTGTTAAAATGATACCCCCAAAACACAAACGTTGGAAAAATATGGAAGAAAACTGGACGGGAAGTTACTCGAAAAAAATACCGAAATCCTAGCACATGCTCCAAACAACATAAATCTACTTATATTAGAAGCCTCTTATATAAGAGCAAAACAGCTCAATTAAATAAATAAACTTACATACACTTTACTCTGCCTTCCTTACGTCCAGGCGTCTCGAAAATAATCCCTGCCCATCTAAATCCTGTGTCCACTATAGATTAACCATTTTAAGCAGTCTCAACCCTTATTTCAATGTACTTTTTTGTGTCTAAGAAATTCAATCACCCACAACTTAGTTTATATGTTTCTTAACCCATTAGCGCCCACGATCCCCATTTAGGGATTACTTATACTTTTAAGTATTTCTTCAATGTAAAATGTTATTACGTTATTTTATATATCGCACTTATCAGTTTAATGCATTTTATGTAATATTATACCAATTTTCGGTAATGTTGGTACTCCTGTTAGCGGACAGTTAGTAAACATTGTTAATCTCTTCGAGATAAGTCGACATTCAATTCAAGCATGATTGCAAGTTATAATATTTTAGATATTTTTTAATATTTTTTTATTCAAATTGATTTATGTGATGTTTTAATTTCCCTCTCTAATAGGAAGTGAGTTTGAATATAAGTTATCTTTTAGATGTTTATTTACAGGACTCTAAATGTGTATCCCCAAATGGGAATTGTGGGGATTGAAAGGTCATAAAAAATTTGTTATAGGGTTAACTAACATATATTTAACTTCCCCATTTTGCTGCAGTTCTTTCTCTTTTTCTCTCTCTAATACCTCCCCACCATACACACATACACACACACACACGCATATATATATATATATATATATATATATATATATGAATGCAATGTCCCGTAGGGAAACATTAAAAGGTGTTTCCAAGTACTTTCAAACTTTATTAAGTTACTTGAAAAGGAACTTAATAAAGTTCGAAAGTACTTGGAAACACCTTTTCATTTTTTCATGCGGGACATTGCATTCATTTGCCACCTTCACGGGATACTTTGTGAGTTTTTCATTTCATATATATATATATATATATATATATATATATATATATATATATATATATATATATATATATATAGTTACTTATTTAAACTGTTTATTTTATTTTTCAGAATATGATGCATCCACCTCTTATATCCGTAAAGGATTTTTGTAAAGCAAGTCATGCCTGAGAATATCTGGAAGAAAATCCACCTGGCGTTGACGTTAGCGTTGTTGATATAGTTGAAATGCCACCACCTGTCAGTGAACTAACAGATGAAGAAGACTTCGATGATAATGCATTAGATAATATAATGAAAACTTCGATCCAACTTACGTTCCGTCAGATGTGGTTGGAACCATTGAGATTTACTGTGAATATATGACAGAAATTGCTGCACCCAAACTTCATATCTCTGAAAATAATACATGGAAAAAACTAGACCTTCCTAAACGAAATTAGGCGCACCAATGGATGGAGCTATTACAAGAACAAATGAGATCCTGCAGGTAAAAGCCCAGGAGAACCGTTTGAACGTTTTTTACTAGAGAACTTTTGTTAGATATTTGCAACCAGTCGGTATTATATGCTACGCAAAAAAACAAGCATGACTACTCTTAGCACAAACTTTTTGAGAAATTTTATAGGGATTTTGTTTTTTACTGGTTATCACAGACTGCCAAGTGAGCAATGGTACTGAGCCTTGGATGTAGATATGTCTTTCCCAGTTATTATAAATGTTATTTCACGTAATAGATTCATTGAAATAACACGTTATATGCACTTAGTTGACAAAATAGAAATTCAAAACAACCTTGTGGGCCGAGCATTCAAAGTAAGACCTGTTAAAAATTACTTGAATGGTAAATTCAACAGTTTGAAATATTTCCCATAAAGCTTTAATTTGATGAGTAGATTGTTCGATATTTTGGGAGAAACAGTTAGAAACAATTTATTAGAGGTAAGCAAATACGGTTTTGATTCAAACAGTGGGTAATGTGCTGTGGGACAATTCGGTATTGTTACTGTATAGAATTATATCAAGTAAGAGCTAAAGGTATTTGTGAACAAGGTAGAATGGAGGGTCCTGGAACACCAGTACTGAAGAAAATAGTAACCTATCTTCCACATCCTAGTGATCCTCAAATTTACATTGACAATTTCTTCACCAGTCATAAATTCTCACGGAGATGGTAGATATCGGTATTCAAGTTACAAGAACGACTCCTGCAAATCGTACATGATGATGACCTCTCACTGATGACAAAACAATGAAAAATGATGTAAGTGGATCGTATGATTATAAATTTGATCACAAGAGAGAGTTTTTTTCGTCAATTGGTATAACAATAGTTTAGTAACGATAGGAACCAATCACCAGGAAATAGATACGATTGTTCAACCAAAAGATGGCCGGCTGCAAAGAAGAAGGAAATAAATGTGCCTCAGCCTCAGGAAATTGCTTCTTACAACAAGTACATATAAGGCGTTGATCACCTTGATCGATTTATTCAAAAGTCCAGACATGCAGTGGGATAAAAAAAAAGTATTTTCCCCTTTTATCGAACTGCCTTGATATAGCTGCTATAAATGGATGGATTCTGCACAATGCATCTAATGGTACATAGTATCATTGCTGGATTTCAAGTGTTTAATTACAAGAGCCTACTTGCAAACTGAATTTTAATCTGCACCAAAGTCTTCAGGATGCCCCAAAATTTCTTCAAAAGTGTTTCCTACGCTATGATTCTCTCCCATAGGACACAAAATAGAAAGAACTGATTACGGAAAACAAAGAAAATGTGCAGTGTGCAAAAAGAATGCAAGGAAACAATGTATAAAATGCAATGTGGATTACATCTTAGTAAATTTGAAAAAACAATGGCGTAGAAAGTAACAGAAAAAGTAATCTGTATTAATTCCTGAATAAAGAATAAAATTGAATAATTTTATTATGCTATTCCTGTTGGGACTAATCTATAAGTCCTGCAAAGTGAATTCAACTGCTTTTAAAATTCCTCACATTATCATTGAAATTTCAGTTCCAGTGCCCGCGATCCCCAAACGGGGATAAAAAATAAAAAGCTATTATTCCTATATTAACTATATTAGTTTTTTTAATAATTTATCTTTCTAATGATATACAATAACACATATTTACAAAATAAAAAATCAAACAAAATTTGTGCGCTGATGGGTAATAACATATAATTAACGATTTGGATAAATCTCTGCCTTCAATTTCCTAAGTTACAAATATCATCATTCCATAATATTGATACAGGTGTATATAATGTCGTGGTACAATCACTATATACCATACACTACTCCTATATCATGTAAGGGGGGGACTTAATCACCTACTAAACCATGAACCGTTGAAGGACTGTTCGCAGGGATTAAAGACCGACTATGAGGTCACACTTGAGGGGTTGGGTTTCAAATCCTTAATAATCAAACTATGTGTAGAAATGGCTGGCGAGATTTACTTGAATAGGCCGAGGGTATCGTTCAAGGTAGTTAAGGATGAAACAAATAAATATTAGTTTATTTACAAAGATTAAAATAAGAATAATATTAGAAAAAAGGGAATTATTTTCAAATGAAATAGTCTCTTGATAATTATTATGAGCAGGGATTCTCAAATAGAATTGAATGATTAATGTAGCTAAACTCAGATCAAAAGGGGGAACTTGACATTACTAATAATGGAGGAGGTTTCAGCCTTACGATTCGATGACTTCGAGGTCGGTCCTTCTTGCGATGAGGCGAGTGGGAACGATCCGATGAAGCAATTGGGGCACGATCCTAATGAGGCAGGTAGGACAATATCCAAATGAGGCAGGTGGGGTACCTTTCGAACCAACCTTCCGATGAAGATAGCCAAACTTCAACGATGACACTTGACGGGAAATGTGGGTTTACTCGTAATTCCACTGGAAAAGGAACCTTCTTTTTCCTCAAAGGTAATCGATTGAGATTTTGTTCGGTTCGATTAAACGAAGGGAGACTGTTGCGAAAATGCCAAAGCTTGCCGTTCACAGAAGCTTCCAGTTAACTTGGGTAGAATCAAGGCTGAAGAATCTGCTCTCTGACGAACGCTCAAGGGCCGAGACGATAAGGATGTCCTTTAGGTGCAGGCTGGACTCATCAATCTACGGAATAGCCTGACTAGTTGGATGCCTGATTCTGGAGGCGAGGGGGAATTTGGATAAAGGAGTAACAAGCTCCAGACATCTTAATTCTGAGGCGGAGTCGATTGATCATTTAGCAGTGACGTGTGACACAGAGCGGCTCTTTCACATCTCGTCATCGAAGGGTGAGGCGTGGAACAAGTTCGCAAGATTGAGAAATATTTTCCCAACGTGCTCAGCATTTAAAAGATTCGAGAATATTTGAACAGGAAATGACGCCGTCCATGGCGCGATACCATAGCACGTGGTCTCCGGTAAATTGTGTGTGTGTGGGGGGGGAGGAGAGGTTGTCCTTTCACTCACAGAATCGTGTCAGGCCAATAAATAGTTTGTTTTCCTCAGTCAACTAGTTTCCTGCTCTCGTTTCTTAGTACCTTTTTGATGAATTTTGCGAACTTATCAACGGGTTAACTTACGATCAAACGCGAAATTTAATACAAATCGAGAGACTCGAAAAGAAAATAATTACAGCTATATTCACATTCTCCTTCAGTAAAATTTGTTACGAAGAGAATCTACTGCCCAAATATACTTATATATATATATATATATATATATATATATATATATATATATATATATATATATATATATATATATATATATATGAGAAACTCACAAAGTAGCGCGTTAGTAGAGCAATAAATGCAAAAAATCGCCCAGTAAAGGGCAACACAAAAAGATTCGTTTGGAAAATTCAATACTCTAAAAAGTTATAAGATTTCAAAGGGAGAAACTTCGATATTGTTTTTTACGCAATCATAATCAGGGGCATTGAGGTAGGTCTGAGCATTTGACCTTTCACTTTGTAAGGCCAAGACCATGTGGTTTTTTTTTCTCTAGTATCATTCCTAAAAAATATGTCATTCCACCTAATTTTTCCGAATTATACCACAAATGGCGAAGAATTACGTTGGATGCATTTCTCAAATTCTTCGATCTTCCCAAAGCACAAATTACTCGCATAAATTGGAGTGATGATTAGCTGAGGCTTAGTAATTGGATGGTTTTCATACCAAGTAACAAATATAACAAAACCTTGAAGACTTTGCTGCTTAGACCGACTAAGTTGGAATTCGGCCCTCATGCACGATGTCATACTGCAAGTTGAATAAATAGAGTACCTCTTTGACGGACGTCTCCAAGATCTATGATTGTAATTTCTGGCAATCCACGTCAGTCACCGCGAGGCTGTGTTTGCTATCATTACTCTTACAGAATACAATAAAGACAACTTCTCTGACATGTTGGTTCAGTGGTTTGAAGTCATTTATGTTAACATAATTTTCAGCTTGTTTAAATCTTTTAAAAAGGAGTATTTTAGGGCTAAGGTAAAGTCTAAACCAGGGAATGAAATTCTTTAGACATAAAATTCGAAAATGCAGTGTCAACATGCGAGTTAAGTATTTTTAAAGTTTTTTTAATCAAAGCAAGGCCCATTTCGAACACCCGTATAGCTGGGTGTCTGAGAAAAACACTGTATTATTAATCTATCTGTCAAATTCCATTCAATTAGGATCTTTTTTACTGTATATGAATAAACTTAATCAGTTCGGGATGTTACGAGTACTTCGAGGATTGATGCAATCTTTCGATCATTGTGACTGGAAACTTCATTTGCTATATTTTCATCGAAATGGCTCACTGTTGTCTTAAAAATTTAATTACTGTCCTAGTGTAAGGTATGTGGAGTATTCTGGTTCAAGAAATCCTTCAAGATACCACTTGCTTCCTTGCGAAATGTTATATTATCACCACGACTACTTTGTCGTTTTAATAAAACTTTTTCGAGAATATGATGTCATCACTGAAATGAAGAAATTTAAATTTCGCAGGCGAATTACAGCATAAGCTTCATTTTGAACACCGGTATTACTGGCTATCGAAAAATAACTCCATTTAGTCTATCTGTCACATTCGACTCATCTATGATATTGTTTACTGTATCGGATATAGCTTCATAAGTTCCAGAATTCAAATTTGGAATTGATAGAGATTTTAGTTCATTCTGGCTATGTATGAACTACAATTGTGATATATACATTAAAATGGATCACTGTTTTGTCATAAATTAATTTACCTTCCTGCTAGGCGATAGTGGAGCATTCCGGTTGGAGGATTCTCTTTCGATATTACTGGCTTCTTAGCGATTACTAGGAATAATTTGTCGGTTTGAACAAAATTTTAAAGAGTTTGGCTCTAACAGAGACCAATATATAGTCAGCGGTGTGCAATAGGGACATATCTGCTCTAGAGGTCTAGTGATGTTAGAAAGAATAGGAGTTTTATTTTTTTCCTCGTCTATCTCATATCTGAATAGGGATCATAAGAATCCATTTTTTACAGTTTCTTTTATCTGCTGACATGGCTTATCTGCCTTTCTAGGAATTCTGATATAGCGGTGGATCGTTTTGAATTTCGCAACTCCTTTTCAGCGAGCGTGCTAAAAAACTTCATGGTCATAATTATATTATGGGGGGGGGGGGGCATTCCTTATATTAGTCTCATTTTTATTTATTTATCTGTATCATACTTCATCTTGAGATTTCTATATTCGAATCTATTTACTTCTTGAGATGAAGATGCCCCTTCAAACATTGACTCCATGTATCTGACTCTTAGTATTTTTGTAGGGTGAGATTCTTTCTTCTTTAAGTTGGCTGGGTAAATTCTTGATCTTCTTTTTCTTGATGTATCTTCCTTTTAACGACGATGTGATGATCCCTTACAATTTTGATGACGTGATGACTTCTTGATGCTTCTTTATGACGTGATGATTTCTTAAGACGAGTTAGCCCTCGATAGTCGTTTTCTTTCCGTTTTCCTTGACAGCGGTTTTCTCTTGAATTGATTTCTTGAGTTGTCCTTAAAGCGTTTTTCGTGGTCTCCGTTTTCTTCGAGAATTTTCTTTGTAAAAATTGTGGACTCTGGGTTTCGATCTTGGGTCTTTTGAATCCCGAGGCTAGCACTCTACCATTACGATACGGCGAAGTCTGTTTTGACTTGGTAATTTAATAGGCTATTTATATTCTCGCTTTTGAAAGGAAGTTTTTTTCTTATACATCTTTGCACCCCTACAATATCTCTGTGTTTTAGATTATTTCTGTATTTTAATAAGAAACCCAATATCTTTCGGAATTTTGATAAAGTTAACTGCATTTTCATGGCAATTGTCTAAGAAATGGAGGCTCATTTGCATCAATTGCAATTAAAAACTTTGCCTCTATTTATATAAGCTTCTAATTTTAGGAATAATATTTCATTGAAACAAATTTTAGCTTTTGCAGAACTCTAGCATTTCCCGGCATTCCGTTGTAACATGCTTAATGGAAATATTGTTTCTTAGTACATTTGACATTAACACCCCTTAAGTACGTCTCTCTCGAGAATAAAGGTTCTTTGCAGCCCTCAGCCCGGTCGAAATCACTAGGTCAGATACGAGGTCAGTCAACGTGAGGATCGTGGGAACAGTCGAAATATCAAACTGCTTTCTGCGATAAGCGAGAGATTGGAATCTTAAACACGCACCTCTGTCGCCTCCCTGGGTGTTATCAAGAAACACCCGTGGGACTACTTCCCATCCTTGAAGCGTCGTGTTGGTCGAAGGAGAGGTGCCACCTGTGGGGGAAGCAGTAATGGTTCCGGCTGGTCCCTATATATTGTTGGTCCCAATTGGGCATCGATATTATATGCTTGCCTTTTACAACGAAAAATGTAATTCTCGATAGCGCTCCACTTTTGCTTGACGAGCTGAAGCCTAGAATTATATCAAAGGATCTGAGCCCCAGTCAATTGGCCCATCCTTGGTTTCATTACATTTCGTTTGGCAATAATACTCCTCCAGTTAGTGTTACTACCAGAGGTTAAAGTACCCGTGGTTAAAGTCTCTCGAATAACCATACGATCCCCGTTTCATCTCTTAAAGCCTCGAACCCAAGCTAGGCTGACACGAATCATCTGTGGCTTCCTTGCCAGACATCTCTGCCTGCGTACGTACAGCGATTCGCTATAGCCCCTCGACCACTCTCCTAGAGTTTACTGCTAGTAGCTCTCTTAGATCGACTATTGTAAATATCGAGTATCTGTTGTCATTATTCTATTTTAAACTATTTATTTTGTATACTGTGTAAATATTAAAGTTTATCTTTGTTCCTAATTTTTCATAAGCCTTTTAGCCCGAAGCCTTCATTAGAGTAATAACGGCCAACTGCACTCTATCGTTTGTATTTATTTAAATCTTTCGCACTCGTTCAGGCAATTTGATCCCCAACTTATCCCCACTTTTATCCTCCATCTCTGTCGTGACCAGAGTTGAGTCGAGGTCACTCGTTTGATATTGAGCGTTCACGCATCTCGGACAGAGGGGACGTATATGTCGGTGAGTCATTCTACGAAATTCTCTTGAAGAGGGAAGTTGTGCATTAGTTAAAATCGCCCTGGTTTGGCAAAATAAATAACTTCATTTTGTATTATTTTGATTACATTTAGCAAACAAATTGCATATTTAATACATTGTATATATATTCTACAAACAAATAAACAACAATTTATCCTCTTGAGAGCCTGAGACAATACATAACAAATGCTCAAGTAAACGAGAATAGTAAAATAATGAGGTTTACAAAGAAGAAATATTCAACCACCAGATTGGAACTACTTGAATAGTTAGTATTTGTCAATTATATTAAAGGTTAAATATTTCGATTAGGAGAGGTCTAATTGTTCTCAAAGTTCCTATGTTTGGAAATTAAAATGCTTCACTATTTGTCTAATTTTAACATCACTCAGAGGCTAGTAACCTTATCCAATTGAAGATTGCATTTATGCTGTTAAATACATCTATTAAAATCATTACGCATAGCTATGTATTTGAAGGGACAGCCCGTAGAGGGAATTCTCTAAAGGCAACATATTCCGTGTTCGAACTTAGCATTTTATGCCTAAGGAATATTTAAACATTATTGTAACAATACGGATCTAGTTAAATTTCCTTTGGTATGCAATTTATAGAAGTATCTTTAGTATTAACAGGAAATTCGTGAAATCTAATATGATATTTATTCGCCTTGTTACTACTATGGTAAACCTTTTTGGCTTTAACTAAGGCCTCCTTTATGAAGTCATCTTCGTACCACAATTTTTAATTCACCATTGTCGTATTTAATTTCCTCATGAATAAAACAAAGGATCACAAATACGAAGGGCCCGTATATTCATACCAATAATAAAACTTTTTTTACGCCTAAATAATAGTCGGAGAACGCATATACATAGTGATGGGAGTGGATGGGTTTCCTGTATATTCGAAAAATCGGATTTTCCTGGAAACTTTTTGCTATTATGAAATCTAAGTAAACGAATTTTCCTGATTCTCTTCTTCAACTGTGTAAAAAATGAAGAAGGGAAGGAAAGAGATTAAGGAGCATATCAAGGAATTTATGACTACAGAAGGATTCACCATAACAAATGTGTCGTTAATAATTTGGAATTCAACTAGTTCTTTCGTAAATAGGCAAGTAACATCAAAATAAATCCTTATCGATGCTACATTTGGCATATTTATAATTAAAAAGAGGTTTCAAATTTCGTCAAAATTTCATGCCGTCAATTCTAAATTAAGTTGAATAAAGAGAAGCAAGTTAAAAACTTTACTTCATTTCGAAACGCTCTGACTAAAAACATAATTACTGGTTGCTATACATATATTTTTAGAAAGCCAAGGTATTCTGGTTTAGTTATAGTTTTCTATGATATTTGGAATCAACTATATTAACGGAATAGTTTATATGCTGATACGGATGGCCCTTTGGCTTTGTTCTAGGAATCCTTTACGTGACCATTTTGTTTTGCCTTGTTTTAATTTACTGATGCAAAAGTATTGAATAACTAACCTATATTATTAAAATTTAGGAAAAGCAAATTAAACATGTGAAAATCTTTTAAATAATTGATGTATAAATAGAATATAAACTCCCCTTTCTACAAAAGAGTAATCGCGTACGAACTAAACTGTCCTACTTCAAATAAATCACGCAAATTCAGATACATATCACAAAATAATACTTTTTGCCTTTCTACTTTGCCCTTCCACAATCACATCTTTTCTATGTATTGCTATTTAGCTTATTGCATGTTAAGGGAAATCTCAAACCCATCCTCTCGCTAGAAGATAATTATTGGAGTATTTGCAAAGTATCATTTTATCCACGACCTATGCCCATTATTTCATTTTGTTCAAATTCTTCCATTGCTTCACCATTTTATATACATATTTTGTGTATAAAAGTGAAAATATTATACAAAATTGAGAGGAGCCTTATTTTCTTGTGTTTTCAAACTGCTAGAAATATATCTACTGGTGTGTGACACAGTTTTCCATTAATATTAAATTAAACTATTTTTGGACGAGGAAGAGTTACTCAACAGGGTATTAATTAGTGGAATAGACTATCATCCAATAAATTTCGAAAGATGACTAAAAGTAAACAACTCATTCAAGATGGAATCCTGTCATATTTGTCTAGCCCCAACATTCTTCTAACACTTCTCCCTACGCCCACCCACTTAATCCAATTCTAATATATATTTTCTCTTCAAATACTCTGCTTCCTCGCTTCTAGTATAACATTAAGTAAATTAATGGTATTAGATATATATTCAGATTTCCTAAATTGATCAGTAGGTTGATATAAGTGCTGACGCATTAGTTTTAATTTAGCCTAGTATTCTTTTATTATAACTCTTCATGTCTAAATTTGTTTTGAATTTTGTAATGAAAAACAAATTCTTGTTTTGCCTTTTTTTTAAATTTCAGTAGAGTGTCTCAACAACCAAAATTTTATAATACCAATCGATCTCCGTCACAAAATATATATGCACTTGTAGATATAGTGATTGCACTTTTAGAATCTTTCGTCAAACAAAATAAAGTTATTATGCTTATTAAAGATATATTTTAAAATTATTTTGCGCTGACCTGGCCTTATTAGCAGTATGGATGACCGTAAAGATCCATCGGTCCAGTGAGCCGGTTTAAATGTGCGTCAAGACCTACCGTGGAGGTCAGTTGGGTAGTCCTTACCCCCGTCCTACTCCTGCTAAGGGGCCTTCTTATCCTCTGCCCTCCCCCACCGAACCAGGTTTTCTTGGAAGGGGCAGTCTTGAACCTTCACCACCACTCCTGGCCGTGGCTTCCTCATTGACCCGGAGGGAAGGTGCCTGGTTCCCCATCACCCATACTTAATGCTAACAGACGATCTTGCTAGTTCAGCTTCCACGACCATCGATGTTAAGGGAATTAATTTGACCCTTGATTCTCCCCTCCCCCTCAAAGAAATCTCGACTTACCTGGAATGGTTAACGCTTTTTTTCTCTCTCTCTTTCTCTCTCTCTCTTTCTCTCTCTCTCTCTCTCTCTCTCTCCCTCCCTCTCTCTAACAATATATCTATTGATTTCCTTCTCTCCTACTATAACAATAATAATACCAATATGATTTTCCGCGAAGAATCGCTAATAAGACAATTCATCTAAGTTTTTATTTTAAAATTTATAGAATCTCCTATATCATATATTGTTAATTTCCCCTCGACAGCCAAACAGTTTTAATTTTAGCACGTTTCCGTAAGTGTTACGTAAAATCTTTTTCCCTCATTTATCAACACCTTTCCATGTGAACCAACTCGTAAGTTGAAGAATGGTGCTTTAACATGATCAGTAACATCCTCATGTTTAGATCTGCTTTTCGATGTAAAATATTATAGACTCAAGAGAGTTGTATCTCTCATTCTCTCGTTCTTTCGTTCTATGTTTCTCTCTATATCTCATTCTCTCTATAATCTCCTTACCCCCTTCTCTTCCATTCTCTCTCCTTTTCTCTTTTTTTCTCCCTCTCTCTTTCTCTCACTCTTCATCTCCCTACTCCTACTCTAACAATAGAAATACCAATATTATTTACTCGAGGGATAGGGAAGAGACATATCGCGTGCGTTTTTATTTTTCCATGAATCATTTTTCACGATTTTTTCTTATTCAGTTCATTCGTATTTCGAGTCGTGACCTCTTGTCATTTTTCTAAGTATTGCCACTTTCAATCATCTGAGTAAAAAAGTAGCAGATGCACCCTTGATTTCCTGGCTATATCGATCGTATACAAACTTGCGTCATCAAGCTAGGTTTGATAAAAGTCCAGTGCAGAGCTACGTATGAAGAATTAAAAAAAAGAAATTATTCACCCAAATGATCATAATCTGAACTGAAACTCATCTCAATTAAGGCTTAATTTACAAACTTGTAATTGTTTCATTGATTTATAAATTTAATGTTTCATTATTAAATTAGTCGCTACAAATTCATAAACTTAAATCAATGTAACGTTATATAGTGAGTGTATGTTTAGAATTTCAATATTGAAAATATGACTCGTGAGATATTTTCTCCCCATATGTTATGAGCCAGCTTCTTTTTACACAAAACTTTCATTTGTTCCAGCACAAAGGTGGTATAGACCATCTAAATGCAAAATGAAACAGAAAAACTAGACTCGAAAAGAGAGAATCTGTTTAATAATGTAAAATATTTATAGATTTAAGAGGATTGCGTACCATTCGATTGAACTAGCGTTCCTCCACACGTTTTAATTTCACCGATTTTTATTTACCTAAATTAACTGAAAGTATAACCAAACTTCCCTTATTAACTATACTCATCTAGTCTTCAAGAACTAAAATGTTAAAGTTTAACGATTAGATATGTTGAGGATGGTAATTTACAACGTTTAAAGAAATTGCTTTATGTCGTCCTAAAACTGATACCATACATCTTCAACGTACCATTGCTCAAAATTGCAATATCAATCTTTACTAGTTTCTTCAAATCAGTCTGATAAAATCAAATTATACAAAAGATTACTGAAGCCTATTAGGATTGCTTTAAATGTTTAGGCATGTAAATATCTTTAATATTGCCGATTCTAAAGAAGTCAGTATGGCTTTAGTGCGAGAGTATTTGTTGCCTCCTTCATATAGTAAAACGTCGCTGAGTATACTCATATCTTTCTGATCACGTAAAAGGACATTGAAATCATTTGCAGAATAGCAAGAAATATTCCCCAAGGATTGGTCGCATGTGAAAACTTTCCAAGTTAAATATCCTAAGAGTCATGGTTAAATGATCCATGTACGATTAATAATAATTCACAATAAGCTATTAAAAGGTGAACACAAAAATTGCCTAAGAGATGGGAATGGTTCCGCTTGTTATATGGGAAATATTAATATTAATTGTTTAATAATTAATATAAGTTACAATTTTTACAACATTATTTTACAAATAATTTTTCCACTTCGTGAAGAGATAAGACACAAACACACACACACACACATATATATATATATATATATATATATATATATATATATATATATAATATATATATATAATATATATATATATATATATATATATATTTATATATATATATATATATATATATATATATATATATATATATATACAGCCATGGGTAAAATTATGGGGATGATATGAAAAAAGACAAAACAAATGAAACTTATTCGCCTAATAACTGAAAGAAATATAATAAACATTCTAGTATATACAATCTATAATTAAAATTTTATGTTTTCCTTTTACTTGTATAACCGTTGTAATGCATTTTTACATATTGTGAAGTGGTGTGGCAATCTTCTTGTATTCAATGTGTGATGCTAACGTTTATTCCTATTCTTATTTTTTCAGTGAATATCTTATAATTAACTTACAAAGGGTAATTCTTTGTTAAAATTTTTCCGAAGAAACAAAGGGATTATCCCAAATTAAAATTGAAAGAAAAATGAAATACTCGAGAAACAGTGTCCAAAAAACAATTAGAAGCCCAGATGAGACCAATCTTTTCAAAAACCATGATGGTTAAGGTCACAAAAGGCGTACAACTCGGATAGAAGACAGGTTGCTGTAAAGGATATGTCAGGCTGATAGGAAAAAACCGCTTATGATGTAGTTGTTGAGTTTCGGTCAGCACCAAACAATTGGATATCTAGACGAACAGAGAGAAGGTTATTAGAAGCTAAAGGTGAAGGATGTAAGGCTAGACAAAAATAGTGGCTGTCACAAGCGAACAAGAAGAAGCGATAGCTTAGGCAAAATAGCATTAAGATTGGACTAAAGTTGTTTGCTTTGATAAAAGCAACTTTGCGTTAGGTCCTCCACATAAGTTTACACCAATTTATTATGCTTGTGCCCATTTCTATTTAATACGAATTTTTTTATTGTATACAAGATGTAAACAAGAAAATTTGTATTTCTCCTCAAATCTTTGGAACCCTGGAGCTGTTTATGTTCGTCGAACTGTTGGGGAAAACTATGATCTGAAATATGTTGTCCCAACAATCATATTTGGAGCAAGTAGTGTATTGTTTAGGGCTGCATGTTCACTTGTGAAGAAATAACAAATTCTAACACTTACACCAGCATGTTATACCAGGTTTATCAGATAGTGTAATCGGCCACACATTAAGAGACTCACAGGGTTGGTTTGAAAAGAAACTGTGACGTTGATAGAATAGCCCACTTAATCTCAAGACCTCAAGCCATTGAACATTAGTAGTCACACTTTGGAAAAAGAGTGAGCCAAAATTCATAAACACCCTCCGAAAATTGAGCCAAAAACCTGTGCCAACATAATCTCAATTATGCAAAAACCCATAAAAGACGTTATAAAAAGAAAAAGCGGACACATCAAATATTAATTATTTTATTGATAGAATATACGCTAAAAAGCTGATTTGTATTATATCAAGTATGAAGTAAATGAGTTTCGAACATATTCTTCCCATTTATATTCATGCCCCATAGTTTTGGCCAACACTATACATATATATATGTATATATATATATATATATATTTATATATATATATAAATATATATATATATATATATATATATATATATATATATATATATATATATATATATATATTAATAACTAACAAAGAGCTTATATTTTAAGGATTTTCTCAGAAGTCCTTTCGAAACAATTATAAATTATAAATGCTAGAGAAAGACGAACAAACACAAAAAATCGACCAAAATTGAGTTAAGCATTATGCGTCTTAGGAAAACTTCCGCAGTATTGAAAAGAATCACGGAACTGCAAGAATTATCATATCTAATGACTTAATATTACTGTAATTAAGCTCAACTCTGTAATTTTAAAGGTTTTATGTTTTCAATCAAGGGCCTTTCACGACCACTTACATTTATTTATGACCGGTAGATACGGAATCAATCTAAGAAGATTACGCCAATACATAAATAAATCCCCCCTCCCTCATGTCTAATCTAGAACTATGTTGTACTCAAAGCAGCACGTAGCCAAGAGAATATATAAAATATAAATACTCGTATATATTCTGAAGAGAAGAGGAGAGTCAGATACGAAGTAATTAGAATTTTATTAAAATGATTCTTAATATATATATATATATATATATATATATATATATATATATATATATATATATATATATAAATGTATATATATATATATATATATATATATATATATATATATATATATATATATATATATATATATATATATATATATATATATATATATATATATATATATATATATATGTAGAAGTCTAAATACCGCGTACATAAGTGTACGCAAAAATACTCCGACACAAGCTGCGTGCCCTCTCGTATCTCTAAATGCACCTCTCGCCTCGAATTCTCTGTCGTCCTTTTTCGCGCCACCGTAAACTCAGAGATGGCTCGAAGGCGTGAAAGACATATCGTCTGCCCAAAGATGAAAAGAGATTTTCGCGCGACGATACAGATTATACGAGAATTCAATTCTCTCTTTTAATTTTCTGCACTCGATATAAATAAAAGCAAAACTTCTCCCTGCAATCAGGCAGAAGATCAAGGACCTACGTCGAGATTGTGTGGAGCCCGGTCCATAAAGGAAACCGTTCGCCCGCTGCAAGGAAAGAACTGCTCGGGGAATTGGTTGTTGCCGTCACGGTACTTGTAGTGGCAAAACTTCTCACAGACCCCGCCTTCAGAGTCTAAGTTTATACAGGACCTCTCTCTGGATATTACCCTAGACGTAGATAGGTAATCGATTTTGGCTACCCACTCCAGGAGCCGAATAATCAGACAGGTACTTCGAGGAAGAAGTCCGATTTGAGTCACCGTTTGGCTCACCTTCGTGATCAGGCATAGGAACATTATATCATCGGTCTAGGATTACCGTCTCATCCGGTAACCTTGGACGACCGGTCTAGGTGCGATTCATCTTCACCAGAAGAAGATCTTTACCGTCCCCTTCAAAAATAATTAAGAAGTTAAAGGTATCGTCAATTAAATTATCCCCTCCTCTAACTTCACCAGTTTATTTGTGAACTAGAATTCCCATCCCAAGCCTGTAACCTCGAGTATCAGAAGTGCTTACTTAATGCAGTGTTTAATTTAATAATACTATTCCATTCATGCTGTCGGGTGTCATTAAGACGCAAGCATCCCAGTGAGTAATTTTCAAGTAATCCCCACGACATTTATGTAGACTTATTTATTTCGTGCAAGATTAATTGTATTTATATTTATATACGGTGTTGGTTATTTGAAATTCATGTACATTAAAGATTATTTTTGTATCAGTGTGTTTAACTATTTTGGACGATCCTTTGGCAATTATTAAGCAACCCACTCTGCTTAAATCTCAATATTACACCGATCTACCCATAGCTGGCTTTTAATAAGTGGATACGCACTCAGGGGATGATCATCTTCGTTTTGATCAAAAGTTACGCACTTGGGTTATTCTTATTCACCGGAAGTATGTAAGGTAAGTTTATTGAATATTCTCCACCTCCGCTTTACCTCGGTGCGGTAATAAAATATATGTCCAGGAAGTGGGACTGGGATTACCCACTCACTAAACTTCGACATATATAAGCTGTGTCAGGTGTGTGGGGTTATCATAAAACCACTACCCCTATTTAAATAATATTATGTGTGTGCGGTTATCACTAAATCAAACTCGATAAACTTGTGTGCATCTCAAAACTTTAAGAAAACATTGCCACCGTCTAATTTAAAACAAATACTCAAACATTAACAGCAATTCTAGTTTTGGTCTCCAAAAATTAGTTAGGTTAGGTTGATTATCTAATTTTGTTTTTTTTAATTGTTTTCTCTTGTCTACCACGTTTTGGTAGGGAACTATAATTACTCTTTTTCCTTAAACACATTACTTTAACGCAACTCTCACAGTGCATATTCTTAATTTTGGATCGGTAAAATGGCTTCCACATCGTTTGAAACATTCCACAAGTAAGGACAAGCATTCTTACTGGAAGGTAGGGAACTAATTGAGTACGTCCACAGTGAACAAAGGAATAATTAAGAAACAAAGAGGGAAGAACCAAAACTACAACTTGAAGCAAAGAGAGAAGAACAAAAACAGAAGGACGATTTAGAAAGGGAAAAACTACAACTAAAAGCAAAGAGGGAGCTACAAAAAATACAATACGAAGAAATGGAAAGAATTCGTCGCCATGAATGCGAATTGAATAGGGACCAAGTGGAAGTAAGTACAATTGGTTCATGCGGTCCGGTCAACAACCGCAAGCCACTGCTCTCAAATTACCCCCCCTTCCCTTCTCCGCGTGAGAATGAGGACTTCATTACATACCTAACACATTTCGAAAAAATATTCGAAGTAAATGGATGGGATATTGAAGCCGATGGAGTAAGTCGCCTTCTCTACTTACTCCTTCGTCGACTGAGGGAGATTTTTATCGCATTACCGCATGAGGAGACAATTGATTAATCTACTATAAAAACAGAACTTCTCTCTGCCATTAACCTTAATCCCCAGTTCTATAGATAACTCCAAGCAGGACAGACATATAGACAATTTGGATTTATCATGAGAAGAACTCTGCAATTCTGGCTGGACTCAGCTAACGTCGAAAGAGATTACGAGGCATTGATTGACTTTATTTTAAAGGATCAACTACTAAGTACACTTCCCCAAGAGATTTGGGCCTTGGGTCAAAACCGAAGGGCCTCTACGTTCAAGGATTACCTTAATGAAGCAGAACTGCACGCTTCAATCCATAACAAGAACAAGTTTAAGTACGGAAGACAGCCACATGAGAAACCCTTTCAGTTTGTAAAAGTTGCTCCGCAATTTAAGCCCAAGAACAAATTCCAGAAGACCCCGGAAGACCGAAAACCCCGTGGTTTTAACATCAACTCAAACAGCACCTTCAGGAGTAGTCTGATCACGTGTTACTCTTGCGGACCCCCGGGGCACATAGAATTCCAGTGTACACAAAGTTCAAGATTCTATCCTTCCCCAAGTCAGCAGATACATCAAGTGACTGCCACCCTTTCTCTAGAACAAACCGCCGTAGATACCCTGCAACCTGCAGCCCCGTCAGTTTAGGACTACCAGGTCAACTTCATATTCAATAAGAGTTCTCCTGGTGAACTCAAGTTTGAAACTGGCTCGATTAATGGGCGCAAAGTGTCCACTTTAGTTAGGGACACTAGTTGTACCTGTATCGTAGTGTCAGACAAGCTACTTTCCCCGTGAAACCCCATCAGGGGAAATTTGCGATAGTGCACGACTTTTGGGGACGCGCCAACAGGTTCGCTGTCATTCGATGCCATGTAGAGTGCTGCTATTTCACTGGTTGGGCTGACGTGGTCGCGGGCCCGATGAAATACTGCTCAGTGCTAGTTGGACAGGGCGTGCACCTCTCCCCGATTGAGGTTACCCAAACCATCACCACCCGAGTTCAGGCGGCCGAGAAAACCGTAAACTTCGCGTCACTTAAACTCCTGTGCGGCCCTGAGTTTTAGAAGCCATATAACGCTAAGTTCGCCGGGGCCCAAAAAGACTGCCCTTTCCTATAACCCTTGTAGAAAAAGGCCAGGAGAGGTGACCTCCAAATAAAAGTAGAAAATGAAGATAAAGACAGAAGAATAAAGATAAAAGAAGAAGAAAAAGAAAGAAGACGGATGGAAATAGAAGCCCAAGAAAGAAGAATAAAGATAAAAATAGAAGAAGATAAAAAGAGAGGACAAATAAACGAAGACTTCCAGCTTCCAGGTCTCCCTTCTAACCCGTTTCCCCAGGAAAAACCCTCCCACGAGTAAGTTGTGAATCTCAAACTCGATCCCGTTAGGATCGCGCAAATTTTTTTGCTCTTAAGTGAATACTGCACTCTTATGCGAAAAGATGTAGAAGGGCTAAAAAACATCACAATCTATTTGGACAACGTGTACGTAGCTATGCGTACAGGGGAAGGGCCCCTCGTGAGCCTTACCCACTCTTAGACCCACTGAGGTCTTACGGCTTAAAAAGTAAGCCCTCCAACTGCTATTTTCATTATAGCACTATTACCCATTTAGCTTTCAAGTTTAGCGAGAACCGCATATTCCCACAGAAGGATAGGGTAAAACGTCTAACCGATAGGCCTCCCCCAGTCTCGCAGAAACAACCCTGACCCCTTTCAGAAGCAGCTTCCTCCTATCGGCGTATTGTCCCCCATTTCGAGTCCATAACCTCCCCTTTAAATGACCTGCATAAAAATAAATATCCAGACCCTATTAAGTGGAACCTCAGGGCTATTGCCAGCTTCGGGAAACTCAAAGGGAATCCAAGTGACTGCACCTATCCTGCCCTAATCTAATCCCGAGGAAAAAATCGGGGGTCAGATCGGCACCCCTTACCTTGAACTTGGATGCGCCCTGTTGCGATACGATGCAGAAGTGACGTTTCCGGTGGCTTTTGCAAGTCGGAAACCTTCCGATCGGGAAAAGAAGTATGCCACTGTGGAGCTAGAAGCCTTAGCTATGTTGTTTGGGGTACAAAGGCTTCATGTATATTTAATAGGTAGACGGTTCTCCATAGTAACGGATCACAAATCCATAGCTTATTTAGAAAGTTGCAAGAATCAGAATGGAAGACTAAGGCGTTGGGGCCTGTTATTATCCGAATATCAATAGTGTCGTGGTATAGCTCGATATCATACATACATCTATCATATTTGATTTTAAAGTGCGCGGGGTTTTCTTTTTAATGGTTTGGGTAGGCTGAGGTCCGGTTACAAGGTCAGATCCTCGTAAGGGAGGCTAATCCAATAGATGCTACTTTAAAACTTGGTATTGGCTGAGAGTACTAAATCTTAGTTATAGGCTTTCGTTATACGGCTATGATGAGCTCAAGAGTGGGAAAGTAAAGGGAGTTGGCAAAATAGACTTTAATAAATATAAATAATTAAAGTTAATATGATGCAATATATACAGTTAATTAAGACACATAGTTACACAAATGATAATGGGGAACGGTAGAAGGCAATTATAAATTTAGGGAAGCTAAAATATTCGTTACGATACCTTGTACACAAATGAAGGGGTTGGGGAAGACGATGGTGAGATAATGGTTGGGTGACTTCGACGGGGTCCAAGGGAGCAGAGTCTTCGAGAAGGAAGGTTGGGAATTCCTTCGGTGTAAATTCCTTGAAGAAAACGGAGGGTAAGTTTCTCCAAGACGTCAAACGGTCTGTTTGTTCGGATATGCGTAATCAAGAGGTATTACGTTAAGATTAATCTTCACTGAAGCCTTTTGGGATAAGACTTGGTTTTTGTTTGGAGATGGCATCGATGAGGTGGTCGGAAGGGTATTCTCACGTGAAGAAGAGTTCTTAACTAATTCTAGGGTGTGGATATTTGTTTTATCCAAAGAGGGGTGCTTGGTTTATCTCACAACGTTTCCTTGCCTTCGGCGTAAGACAATCCGAATCGAGGAGAATTAAGATTGTCTGCACTCGTGAGCTTCTCTTGCACCAATTTGCTTATTCCTCCTTACGCGGGTAGATATGGACAACAGAAGTAAGGGAGCTTACCCCATAGGAGGGGGGGGAGACTATCGCCATTCGTTTGAGTAATGGCGAACGCGGCTCGGGTGACAATTGTCTCAGCCGCTCCCAGCGTGGCTGGAAGGGGGAGAGGGGAGACCTCTCGTCTTGTTTAAATACTTGCCTTGATAAGGGCTGCATTCCATGTGCCCGGTCTTATACTTTCTCACGCTTTTGAGCTCCGAAAATTGTTTGTAATCTACACGAGGCCCATCACGTGGAGGCAATGCTTAAAAGCAACGTTATTTCTCCCCTCACGTGTTTGTTCCCTCCCATATAGGATATCCGATATCTGAAGAGATCCCTTAAATGTACTAGCAGATGATTTGTTTAGGAACCTAGTAGACGAAACCAGTGATTCTTCGTAAATAATCGGTATTATAGCTATCTAAATTTTGGATAAATGTTTAGTATCCGTCCTCTAATTAATTCATGTTATATTTGTAAAGTTAATAATAGGACACGGTCTATAACTGCCGTAATTAATTTTTGATTGTTTCCCTTTTTCTTTTTTTTATGTGGGTCTTATATCATGCTACCCGGATTAATGTATCGAATATCAACATTTATGTCTCTTGTACTTAGACATCAGCTCTTAATTATTCCCGAGTTTCCTATATATAACCCGGAAACCCGTGTGTTCCTTTTTCCCTCATGATTATTTTATGTTCCTGTATTCGTTGAACTCACATTTTTATTTGTTTGTTTTTTTGTTTTTTTTTCTGTATTGTTCGTCTAACCAATGTTAAAAGTATACAATTATTTCTAGTTACACGTCAGAATAATTTCTTTCAAAAAGGGTAGGGATGTAGAAGTCTAAATACGGCATACATAAGTGTACGCAGAAATTCTCCGACACAAGCTACGTGCCCTCTCGTATCTCTAAATGCACCTCTCGCCACGAATTCTCTGTCGCCATTGATCGCGCTACCGTAAACTCCGAGATGGATCGAAGGCGTGAAAGACATACTGTCTCCTCAAAGATGAAAAAAGGCCGTTCGCGCGACGATAAGGATTTTACGAGAATTCGATTCTCTCTCTCGATTTCTGCACGCGATGGAAATAAAAGCAAAACTTCTCCCTGGAATCAGGCAGAAGATCAAGGACCTACGTCGAGTTTGTGTGGATCCCGGTCCACAAAAGAAACCGTTTGCCCGCTGCAAGGAAAAAACTACTCGGGGAATTGGTTGTTGCCGTCACGGTACTTGTAGGTGCAAAACTTCTCGCAGGCCCCCCTTTCAGAGTCTGAGGTTACACACGACCTCCTTTTGCATATCATTCTAGACGTAGCTGAGCAATGGGTTTCGGCTACCCACTTCACGAGCCGAATAATCGGACAGGTAATTCGAGGAAGAAGTCTGATTTGAGTCACCGTTTGGCTCACCTTCGTGATCAGGCATAGGAACATTATATCACTGGTCTAGGATTACCCTCTCATCCGGTAACCTTAGACTGCCGGACTAGGTGAGATCATTTTCACCAGAAGAAGATCTTTACCGTCTCCTTCAGAAATACTTAAGAAGTGAAAGGCATCATTAATTTAATCATCCCCTCCTCTAACTTCACCAGTTTATTTTTAAACTAGAATTCCCATCATGAGCCCGTAACCTCAATTATCAGAATTGCTTACTTAATTCAGTGTTTAATTCAATAATACTATTCCATTCATGCTGTCGGGTGTCATTAAGACGCAAGCATCCCAGTGAGTAATTTTCAAGTAATCCCCACGACATTTATGTAGACTTATTTATTCAGTGCAAGATTAATTCTATTTATATATATATATATATATATATATATATATATATATATATATATATATATATATATATACAGTGTTGCTTATTTGAAATTCATGTACATTAAAGATTATTTTTTTATCAGTGTGTTTAACCATTTTGAACAATCCTTTGGCAATTATTAAGCAATCCACTCTGCTTAAATCTCAATATTACACCGATCCACCCTTGGTTGGCTTTTACTGAGTGGGGGCACACTCAAGGGATGATCATCTTAGTTTTGATAACAAGGTACGCACTGGGGTTATTCCTATTGTGTCTTACTCTCTTGAATGCCTTGCTTTTTGACATCACAAACCTACTGAGACCTGAAGTTGATATCTGTTATATCCATATGGTCAGGATAAATTTGATAAGGCTATATTCAAAGTATGTGTATTCATCCAAGACCTGTAGTAACAAGAAAAGAGTACTTGTTTGTGTACGTATAAATGAAAGAGTAGATGAAAAAACATTGACTCAAAAAGAAACAGACAAACCTCAAAGGAAAACTGTTTTCAGAAAGTCTGGTGAGGCAGAACATCTACTTACCATAACCGATAACGATGGAGAATAACCATGCACCTATTGTCCCAAAGTACAAACCCTCTTCTCCCAGAATATGAAATTTAAAAGAATCCTGGCCATTTTTCTTAATAATAGTGCAACACTCACTGCTTATAAAACTTGTTTACTGTAAAACTGAAAAATTCTTGAGAATAATCTGCACAGTATTATTAGTTTCACACTTCAACAGACTAAGAGCTGTGTTTATTAAAATCTGGATCGAATTATAACGGCCACCAAAGTTTCTGTATGCCCCATGATATTTATGATGTATTATAACTCAAGTACAGGTTGAGGCTATAAAAAGTCATATCATTGAACGGTACATTCAAGAATCAAAGTATTCTATATGAGTATTTAAAAAGCATCATAGTAAGAAGAGTAGTTGATGGGTGGACGGCTTGGAAGATAGCTTCACGCATCCTTTCCAGATAGCTAACTTGTGCCTTACGACTCTTTTGTCTATACCAAAGCTATAAAAGCCCAGACATGAATCTGAACTTTAGTTCATTAAGAGGATACCACATTCATTTTTTCAAGTTTTTACTATGTTAGATTATTATATAGTAAATTGAAGTTCATTAAAAGCACTTTTATTTCTGCCGAACTCATTGTAAACTACGGCGCCGTTTTTGAGATACAAGGAGATTTTTCCCCCTACCCCTTGAAACCTGATATCATATAAATGGCTATAAAATTACTAGAAATTCGGCCTTTGAACTCAATTAACGACTAAAAGATGCACATGTGCTATAGTTATCATTTGAAATCAGTTTTCTTTAGTTCCATTAAAATATGTGTTTTATTTGGAGTAAAACATATATTTTTCGTACAAGGCCAACTATAGGTTTCGTTCTCAGTTAGTAAAAGTGGTGTTAGGTGAATATTAGTGGGGTTCTGAATAATCTGCAATTTAGTTCAATCTATATTCGAATGTTGCTTAAATATAAAACAGTTCCTAGCGCCGTTTTTTTAAGCAAATATTAAAATGTCATGGTGTAGTTTTGCATTTGTTCACAATCAACTTTAAATATCAACGGAGAATTTCCCCAAATGAATAAAATTTCGCATTAAAATAGTTTTCACTATGTTCCATTCATGTTGCTAAAACACAATATATACTATTATAAGGTGCGTAAAATTGCAATAAAATGATATCAAAATCAATAACGTAATTTTGTTTGTTTTTTCTCAAATTAAATTTAAATATCTAAGAGAAGTTTTCCACGAATGTATGCAATTATGAAATATCTTAATATTTACTATGTTCTTGTCATGTTGTTAAAAAAGAAATTATACCATTTAAAAGTAAATAAAATTTGCAATAAAATGATATACAAAACCCCAAACGGAGAATTTTGAACGAAAGAAGTGACTAATAAACAAATGTGCTATCCCCTTTAATCGTTCAGGCTTATGATACCGCGTGGTTTTGGATAAAAGCATTCCCTAAGGTGCATGATTTAATTTGCATCCTTTTCTCTACAATCACTCCACTGACGCATATTTTATTTGATAATGCAAAATGCATTGTAATTGGAAACATTCAGGGTAATGTTTTATGCCTCCTACCAGGAAAATTATTTTAAACCAGGGTGAGATATAATGATCACTGGATCTGGAGTCTCGGGATTCAATCGATACCCATTCTCAGACAAGGGTAAACTTTGTGTAATTTTTCTAGCTAATTTCACAAAGTATGAAAAATATTATAAGCGTTTTTGACTTTGTAAGATTGCGTGTTGATTACTAAAACAAGCAATTTATTGGGACTTACAGGAAGTCATAAAAGCTAATTCATGGTAGGTTGTATTAATAATAAGGTTAATTTGGGTGAAACCCATCCAATATTTGTAAGCTTTTCGATTTATATTTTCTTTTAAATTTAATCGAATTTTTTATTCATAATTTCTGTGTTTGGACCACTAACTACTTGTGGTAGATTGTTCCAGACATGAACGATGTGTTTGCTTCGGGCAAATTTTCCTGTAGACGTTTTGAATTTCCACCTCTTCATCTTTACCTCGTGTTAAATGGAATAGTTTTTTGCAGTATTGGGCATATTGAGCAATAATTTTTATGTTTCTGTTTCTATTTGTTGTTCCCTTTTCTTTCTATGTTCGAGGCAAAAGTGATTGAGTTTTTAAGCCTATCATTTTAGCTAAAATGCTTTATTACCCTTATTCTTTTCGTATAGTGACGTTGTTCATGTTTCGTTTTATCTCCATATCAAATTAATTACCTAGACCAGAAGAAAGAAGCTTAATCTAATATTATTCTAACTATTACGTATATAGTTTTAACATCGTTTCTGAATTATGCATTGAGGCGGATTGACTGATGAATGATGCGATTCTGATTGCTTTATTTCTAATTGCAATGCATTGATTGGAGAATTTTAATTTATTAATTATGGTGTCTTATAGATAATATTTACTTGGTAATTCCTACAAGAACCTGAGGTGCTTACGAAAGTTTTATAGGGTAGGGGTCCCAAAATTAAAATTTGAGAAACTCCAACAGGTTTTCTGTAGCCATTCGGATGTCACACCATTTAAAATAACCCCTTATTACGATCTGTCAAACAATATTAAATCCAAGTTTACGTTTTTTCAAGGATATACATAGCATTTCTATAGCTTTGAAAGTAGGATATCGAACGGGAGATTCTTAAAGGCTTTGAAAATCTAGATATAGGACATCGTAGCTAAAACATAAATCGACAGCCTTTGCTACATGATCATATTATGTGATTAAAGTAGAGACACGAGGTCACCTTTTTCTGAAACCATGTCGCCTAATTTTATAAGAGTTGATTTCTTTCCAAATTTTGCGTAATTTTTAATCTATAATTGACTCCCTTATTTTACATATAATTGAACATAAGCTTTCATGCTGATAATTTTCCTTTTCCTTACGACTACCTTTTTGTAATATGGGAAAAACTTTGGCCAGTTTCCAATACCTGCGAACAGAATTTGCTTTCAGAAAATAATTAAATATTAAAGCGATTAAAGCGGAAATTTCGTTCTTAATTACTTTAATACTTAACGCCTACATTTCTTCAACCAGGCTAGCTTTTACAAAACTTAAATTATAAACTGCATTTTTCACCTCATCCTCCATAATTATTATTTCATTCATTTTTGCAATGTTATTCTTGAAGGGTTCTATACTTTTCTCATTTAAATTCGTTATACTCTTCTTCAAAACTTAAGCAAAATAATTATTCAAGATAGTCACCTTTTAGGGATAATTTTGAACTAATCCGTCGTTAGGTTTTGCATTTGAACTGACTCTTTGGTTTTGGATCTATGGTACGTATAGAATGCTTAGGGATTATCGCGGAACCTTTTCACTAATCAACATATTTTCGGACTTACATTTAGCTGTGTTTACTTATTTATTTATGTGCATTTTGATGTCTATCAATTTTTGCCCTAAATAAATTGGTTAATCCAATAATTTTCATTTGAATACTTAAAACAGTTTTGTGAGGAATATATCTTATCTGAACATCCTTAATACGATTAATGATGACGCAGTAAGCCGAAGCAGGTGATATATTACTGAGTAATCTATCCGAATAACATTATTTTAATTCATCTCTAATTGGTTGGAAGTTTGCTAATTTAAATACAATTACCTTTTGTGCTTTTCTCTGATAAATTAAATTATATTAGACGTTAAATAGCAAAGAGTTGTGATCCGAATTTCCAATTTGTTCCTGAACTTCAAACCCATCAAGTAACAATTCCTTGTTACAGTAAATCTAAATAAAGTGTCTTGTTTTATCTTGTAAACTGTTCGAAAAATTTATTTTACCTAATTAGCTAAAACTGTGATTAAGATAAGGAAAATTGAAATCCTCTATAATATATACATTTATGTAATAATTGGTTGAATTAATATCATTAGTTAGTTTAAGTTCCTCTTGATCTGAAATACTCAGCGTTGTGTATAATAGTCGCATAACTATAGAAAAAGCTTTAATCCTAATTAATATCCAGAATTACGTGCTGTGTTTTCCATTTAAAATCTAATATTTTATTTCTCTTCTTAAGTAATACAAGACTTTACCTCCTTCTCTTAGAGGTATATCCTTTCGTATTATGTATCCCAGAATTTGTAATTACAATAGAGAGTCTTGGTTTGCTGTACGCAACCACGTTTCAGTAAGGCTAATTGTCGTAATGATAATTACCATTAATAAAATTAAGTTGATTAAATTTATTCCGGATGCTCCGAGCATTGGAATAGTGCACCTTAATAAGGTAGGGGGGGGAGTACAACTTTTCTTTTGTTATCACCATTTTCGTGTATATTTGCATACATTAATTACACCGGTCAACAGATTTTAACATTTTTTCTGAGGACTTAATTTTGAGACCTGTTCTTGGGAAATTCGGGGTCACTGAGTTTAAAAATGGCAATACTTTTCTTCTATCACGTCGTGTTTTTTTAGTTATGGACTGGTCCTTGGTCGCACTCATAGTACATAGTAGGCTATCTTACGACCAAGTGAACGGAAGTGTAGGCGTTTTTTATTCTTCTTATTTCATTTAATCTATTTATTTAGACTTATCTTTGTGCATATCAAGATATATAAAATAATTGGGTATAATATAGATTTATTTTTTCAGATTTGTTTTATGAAATAACTTTCTGTAGTATGGCCCTATTACGAACGAAATGTTTGAATTCCCCTGACTCGTTTTGCTTTATATGTGGTTGTTTTACTGCACCAACTCAAAGAATGAACATTAGTATCTTTGTGAAAAAGCATAGTTGGCTTACTTTAAGATTAAATTAGGTGATCATGATAAACCATGAGCCCCGCACAATGTTTGCGAACCATGTGTCGAAAATCTACGCCAATGGACAAAGGGCACAAGGAAACAACTAGGATTTGGCATTCGTATGGTGTGGCGGGAGCCAAAAGATCATGGAAACGATTGCTACTTTTGTCTCACATATATTTATGGTTATAACAAGAAAACATGACATAAAATAATTTACTCAAATCTTGATTCCACAATTCGTCCAGTGCTTCATTCAGATGAAATTCCAGTACCGGTATTCAAGGAACTTCCTTCACTGGACGATGTAAGTGATATAGGGGAATCATTTGTAAGCACCTAACTTGACAGTGATACAGACTATGTAAATACATCGACTTAAGAACGTGAAAACCTCAGCCAATTAGAACTGAATGATTTTGTTAGAGAGCGAGAGGTGTCAAAAGAGTTAACTGAAGTGTTAGGTTATAGAATTAAAGAGAAAAATTTTTGGCAGGAAAAAACAAATATGGCTTTTTATCGGAACAGGGAGAGAGATTTCTTGGCATTTTTTAAAACTGAAGAAGATTTGGTTTACAGTTGTGACCTGGCTGGACTGTTACACGCCAAGGGTGTTTCAGAATATGATTCAAGTGAATAAAGAGTTTTTATAGATAGTTCAAAGAGGATTCTAAAATGAGTGTTACTCTACAATGGAAACTTGTTCGGTGCCCATTGATCACTCTGTGCATTTAAAAGAGAAGCATGAACACATAATATGTGTATTAGCTTTACTCAAATATGATGCACACAAATGGATTATATGTGTCGATCTGAAAATGGTAAATCCTTTACTTCGCCAAGAAGGAGGCTATACTAAATATCCGTGTTTCCTGTATTTATGGGAAAACCGAGCCAACGACAAACATTGAGAACAGAAAATCTGGTCAGCTAGAGAAATTTGACTGTTATGGAGAAGAATATTATACAAGAACCACTTGTTAATCGAGAGAAAATCACCTTCCCACCCCTTCATATTAAACTAAGACTAATGAAAAAATTTGTGAAAGCTCTTAATGTGGGAGGTGACTATTTTAAGTTATGATAAAATAAAGTCAGCAGTTTTTGAAGATCCACAAATCAGAAAGTTAATGGAAAACCAAAACTTCTCGACCTCGATGACTGACATAGGGAAAGGAGCATGAGATTCATTTGTTGCGTTTGTAAAAGGATTTCTTGGAAAAAAAAGCTGCTAACTACAAGGATTTGGTAGAGACATTACTTGATAGCTTTCGTCGTTTAGGCTGCAATATGAGCATAAAGGTTCCTTTCCTCAAGAGCCATCTTGATAAATTTCCTGATAATCTTGGCAACGTGAGTAATTAACACGGAGAGCGTTTTCATCTACATATCAAGATTATGGAGAGATATCAAGGCCGATGGAACACAAACATGATGGAAGACTACTTTTGGAGTGTTCAATGAGACTGTGTAGACATTAAACCCTCCAGACACTCTCGTAAGCGAAAATTACTTCCATGAATGTATAGGGATGTGTACCATGCTTGTGTTTTCTCTATTATATTATAAAAATAACCTGTATGTATTTAGTAATAGGTGATATTATCCTACCATGCATTTATCCTTTTAAATTCTGTTGAAATTTTAATTTATAGTTTGAAGCTATATCACTTAGGAAACTATCGTTACTAAGTAAATACATGCAGTCCGTCGTAAATAGGGATATGCTGTATAATGAAAACCTGACATTTTACCAAAAAAATGGATGCATATTTGAAATCAGCACGTCAAAATTAGTTAAAAACAAGCACAAAACATAAAGCAGCAAAAGGTGTGCTGACCAGTGTTATCTACTGTTATTTTTAATTACACTACTATGGGGGAACTGTTATTGTCCTGGGTTATTTCCATCCGGTTTGTTGTCCATGAATTAAGAATTCTTTTCTCAAATTTTAACAGATTTATCTAAAAGCATACACAGTCGTGTCATTTATATACCATTAGGATGAACACCATCCATTCGATAGCGATAGGTTGGATTTATAAAACTGTCCTAAATGTTAATAAGTCGATTTAGTTGGGCAATTTGTACTTTCCAAAGGTTTATCCAATCCTATATATGGAGTTTCCGCTAATCATTATGATGATTTTTCCTATTGATTAACGGTTATTTCATTTTGAACGGCTGCTGCAATATTGGCACATGCCCCCTTCCACCCGGAATGAAATTCTGTCATCCCTTAGGATGTCTTCTAGCGCAGTACCTCTTTATCCAAGTGTTTGTCGAATGAGTCTCCTTAAAGAGCGATTGTAGTCTCGTCATCACCAGCTTCCCCTGCCAAGGTAGGAATTTGTTGTTTTGAGTAAGAGTGGAGCCGGAGATCAGATTAACAACAAAGGGAGCACTTCTATATCTGTTTGGGTGTCTAAATCCGTTGTCTAGATCGTTCGAGGTTTTTGATGGTGGAATTATAACTTATTTTACTATATTCGTAATACATATCTTGATTTTGAATGTTTTTTAAGAGTTTGTTTACGATTTTCATATGATCTTAAACTTTCCTGGGTAATTCCTTGATCTCATTGTCGGCTATGATGTTTAAAGACCACGCAATACAAAAGGCATCTTTAGGTTTTTGAATATCGAAAAGAGATGAATGCAAATCTCTTTTGCACTCGTTGCACTGAACATGCATCTTCTGGCTATGAGTAAGTGAACTTAGGTTATAAGAGGCGGGGTCACTTTTAACCCTGCGTTTAATGCCTTAAATTGAGAGCTCCCTAAAATAAAGTTTTTATTTGTAAGTTAGAGCAAAAACATGATGTAATATAGTCATTTATGAACTTTCCTGGGTAATTCCTTGATCTCATTGTCGGCTATGATGTTTAAAGAACACGCAATACAAAAGGCATCTTTAGGTTTTTGAATATCGAAAAGAGATGAATGCAAATCTCTTTTGCACTCGTTGCACTGAACATGCATCTTCTGGCTATGAGTAAGTGAACTTAGGTTATAAGAGGCGGGGTCACTTTTAACCCTGCGTTTAATGCCTTAAATTGAGAGCTCCCTAAAATAAAGTTTTTATTTGTAGGTTAGAGCAAAAACATGATGTAATATAGTCATTTATGAACAGGCATTCTAAGCTAGTTATTTCTAACGTGTATTCTGATTTTCTTAATGTTGAAAGGAAGTAATATATTTGGAGAAGCTTCCCTGACCGTCTATTGGGTAAATACCCATCAGAGAAGTGACAACTGAGGTTTGAAGCTAAAATATCTACAGATGCGCAAAATTACACATTTTTTTTAGAATTATTTTACATATAAAAAACTAATTAGGACGCTTTAATCTTGTGAGATTATGAATAAATGCATACTTATTATAGATGCGTAATCCATGCCGAAGGTCAGACCTGCCCGTACTGTCCTCAAAATTCCGAACTTCAGGGTAATCCCCTTTAATGTCCACCAAATGAATGCTGCTACCGATCCCCCTTCATCGCGACCAGAAACGTCAGCTCCACCTTGTCCCCCAGTGCCCCAGGGCACCAAGTTAATTTCCTCTTCGACAAGAGCTCTCCAGGAGGTTTGAAATTTTACAACGGAACCGTCTCCATCCTCGACCGCGATACTGAGTGCACCTGTATCGTGGTATCAAATAAACCTCTTCCCTCTGTGGTCCCTAAACACGAAAGATTTGCGGTAGTCCATGACTATCTGGGACGCGCAAGCCGCTTTTCCATTGTAAACTGTTACCTGGAGTGTCAATACTTTTCAGGATGGGCTGAAGTCGTGTCAGCGCCTATCAAATTATGCTTCGTTCTAGAAGGATAGTGCCTCCAAGTCGCATCTAACCCTACGCATCTAACCTTAAGGAGAGCCTACGCAACGTAGACTTTACAGACTCCCGCTGCACTTTAAACCCCCTTAGACTTGGAGTTCAGAGGCTGATGAGCGAAGAATTCGCTCAAAGACAGAAGGAGTGGCTAAATTTCCTTCCGTGTTGGGAAAAATCTCGGAGCCTCAAGCAGGATTCTGTTCTGTTCGCGGTACAAGACTGCTTTATATCGTAAAAGAAGGCTTGTTACCTCGTGCTTGCTCGGATCGCGTTAACCCCGAGATTTACACCCTCTGTGTTTACAGTTCGCATCTCGACCTGGTCCTAAATAATGCCCACAATAGTATGTTATTTGGCCACTTTAGCCACAATAAGACTAATTAGAGGATTTTATGGTATTTATACTGGCCTGGTGCTGCAGCTGACATTTCTGGATACTACCAATCCTGTGAAATATGCCAGAAAACCACGGCAAAAGGGCGTGTTAAACCGGCCCCGCTTCAAAAGGGACCAATCATATCGGAATCCATTTCCCGAGTGGCCATAGACCTCGACGGCCCCATTTGTCCCCATTTCAGCAAAGGGAATAGTTATTTCTATACCTTGGGGGATGTTTCCCGCGTTTTCCTGAAGTCGTACCATTAAAGAGAATCGACAGTGTTACGTGTGCTGAAGCCTTAATTTCGATCTTGTTTAGGGTAGGCATACCAAAGGAAGTATTGTCTGATAGAGGTATACAAGTTATCTCTAAATTGATCGAATACATCGGGAAACTGTTGATGGTAAAACCAATCTTTACCACTTCTTTTAACTTCTGCGCAAACGGAGTTTGAGAAAAAGTACCAAGCGTACTTTGATGTCAAGTCGAAGGAAAAGAATTTTAAGCCCGGTGATGAGATTCTGTTGCTACTTCCTATGGAGAGCAACAAACTAACTAGTGTGCATTTTTAATATGTAGTCAACTTTATTTAAAATTACCACACCATTACCTTTGTCGGGCCGGAAAATTACTAAAGACTTGTCTTGAGCTAATTTTTTAAAACTTTTATGTCTGTTCTTTTAATACTTGTGTTCCTTGTGCGATGCGAGCTATATTGGCTCTACCAGCCGAACTCTCCATTCAAGAGTTGAACAGCACGCCGGGAGGTCCTGCCGTACGGGTTTGCCCATAGCAAAACCTGACTATTCTATCATCCAACTCCACGCCAATTCCTGCAATTTTTCAGGTAAAACTCGAAGACTTTTCTATAGTCTCTATAACTAATACCCTCTCTGATTTACGAATCTTTGAATCCATATATATTTTGGATAGTAAACCCACACTTAACGACCAAACTTCGTCTTTCCCATTACATATTACACGTTAGATGATTCCCTTACTTTGCCACCTTCATGGTAGTTTAAATTAATGTTTCCCTTACTTTGCCACTTCCATGTTAATTTATGTAATGTTGCTATTACCAATGCAATTCTATCAATTATCGTTGTAGTATCATGACCTTTACAAAAAAGTTACATGTAAGACAATTCCCCTTATGTTACCTATCCAATTTCAATTAGAATTACTTTGTATTTATATTAAATATAATTCCAGTACCCAGAAGATTAGGCTGGCCCACGAAGCGATGGTTGAAATTAAATGAAGAAGGGAAAATGAATTTCTTTCCTGCTGCCCTGGTTCTCTTATATATATATATATATATATATATATATATATATATATATATATATATATATATATATATATATATCAATAATTATTTGCAATGGCACAATTATAATTATGAGGTTAAAAAGGCAATGTTGTAACTAACTAAACTCTTCATTAAATCCTCGGAAGAACCTCTATGGAAACTCTTTTTATAGTCCCGAGAAGTTATTGTATATGCCAACCATTGTAACGTAAACAAAAGTTTGTGTATCAATTAGCATCTTTAATTGTTATCCCTGCTTTAGAAAAGAATGGAAAAATCATTTAATCCATTTTATCTTGGTCTTATAAATAAAGAATTATTTTCAATTGCACAATTATAATTATGCGGTTAAAATGAAATGTTCTAGCTAGGTATCTGCTTCAGCAAGCCCTAGGGAGCAGATCTTCGTCGGCATAATTATAATTGCGCCAAGGCAAATAATTCTCTTTTTATAAGCCGAGCTTAACTTGATTAAGTGATTTTTTTATTCCTTTTGGAGGCAGGAATAACAATTAAAATATGTAATTGATAAGTGAAATTTGGTTTGCGTTAGAAAGGCTGGCTTTTGCTGACTGAAAAAAGAGCTTCTTCTGAGGGCTTGTTGAAGAGCATAGTTAACTGTTTAATTGCCTTTTTCATCACATAAGTTTATTTCTGCAATTTATACACTATCATTAGTATATATTCGTAGATTCTGACCCACGAGTATACCCATCCTCTGGAGTTTATATAAAGATGACAAAATTTCCCTTTTAGACAATTCCAATTGGAAAGATGGTAGACAAAAATAGGACATCTTAGATATCTCTGAATTTGGCAAAATAATATTTGTATCAAAAGAATATCTACTTACTGATTCATTCAATCCTAAGGTAATCAGGGGTTTCTCGATAGGTGTGTCATTAACTCCATATTGTTTTACTGTACTATAATCTAAGATCGATATTTGAGCTCTAAAATCTAACAAAATTGGTAAAGATAGATAACATGATGGCGTTTTTCAGTTCAATGGCAAGACAGAGTTGGCCATATCTGTTGAAGAGCTAACTAGTATTCATTTTTTGTCTTCTGTTTTCACAGATTTGGCAGCGAAAAGGGATAGTACTATATCAGGACACATGGGAGTTACATAGGCTAAAGAATGGTAGCTCCTAAAAGGGAACATTAGCTTACTTTAAAACCCAGGGCAATCCCTTTCATTGTGTTTAAATGACAGTCATCTTGTACATAACTGTAATTATATCGCCCGTCTTTGTCTGGCCTGGTAATTGTTAAACTTTTTGAAGTGTAAAGAAGAATGATTTAGAAGATAACAAAACTTATACCCTGACTATGTTATTTTATTATCCTGCAAACTTGCATACGAGGACCGAAGTCCTTCCTGTTTAGTATCAAACTTTGAGGTAACACTAACATCATTTTTAGACTCCACTTTAGTTGAAGGTACCATGTTTTGCTCACTGGTCTGAGCCGGAAAGTTTCAACTAAGTTGGAGTAATTTATAAACTGCAGTGAATTTTCAAAGATTAGTTTGACTGAGGGATAATTGCTGCCGAGTTTTCGGCGTAATTCTTAAAGGAAAGGTAAGGACAATTTAGATCTAACTACCTTGCTCATTTGCTCCTATGCATCATTATTTGTGGAAAAATCCAAACCAAACTTCTCTTATTCAGCCAATTTTAATTTAAGATGACAAATGAACTTCATATTATGTAGACTCCAAAGTATAACAAGTTTTCCAATTAACTATACCAGTTAAGGTTTCATTGATTAAAAGGTCCTTATCAAATAATTCCTCGTCTAATAACCTCCATGCCACCCCAAAATTTTCCTCATCTACAAGAAGGTTTTCTCTTAAAGCCAAAGCTCTTCCTTAAAGATAAGATTTGAGATACACTAATTTTAAAGAATTTGTGACATCTGGAATACTATTTAAAGAATTATCAAAACTAGACTTAAACTTGAAAAAGGCGAAAGAATCATTATTGTTATCACAAAATTAAATCATTTTAATAAGTTGAAGGAGTTTTAGTTTAAAGGGAGAGCCATTTGATAATTAATCCTGATTAATACATTACTCACAATTAGATGTTTTAGGGGGTAAACTTCTTTGTTCCAAAAGGGATGTCAGTGATACCACTTCAAAAGCTATTTTATCATTATAGTCAGTGTCTTTATTGACATGTATGGTAAGTTCTTCATCAATGGTATCCTCCCCAACACCTTACATGTTGCAAATCTGGAGATGATGTGTTATTTGACACTCTTTGAAATAGGCAAGGGAAGATTTGAAGTCAAAAATACCCTCTTGTAAATAAGACAGTTAATAGTGACCTATCTCTCCGGAGAGTATTGTTTACTCTCTTTAAAAGGGATATTTTAAGAACTCTAATTTCCATTCTAATTTTTCCAGGGAGGAAATTTTGTCATCAAAACAACAGCTTCATAATAAACACAATATAACGATTTAAATATAAGAAAATGTGCCAACCATTAACTTAACGGTATGCTCTGTGACAAGGGAATGCTTGGAAAAAAAATCGAGGCTTAATCTCGCAATATCAGGAGAAAGAAGTTCCTCAAAGAGAATCAAGTTTTGACTTTATTGGCTCTTTAACCGACAGAATTAAAAACAAACGACAACTCTCACCTCCAAGAAAGATATAGTAGTTCCTAAGATTAGACACTGCCATCGAAACTTTCCCTTTTGTTAGATTATATGAGACGAAAGTATCAATCAATTTGTAGTTAATTGGTAATTGGTAGCCAGACTTCTTAGTCAGTGCTCGAGCTAATACTGACTTCAGCGTGTCGCCGATATTCCTATTGAGGTCGTAGCATCGTTCTACTGTCTTGTTTGTTTCTTCACTCTCGGTATAATATTGGGAAGAAATAAGATAGTATAAAGAAAGGAAAGACTGAGGAAGAAAAGGAGGTGAGGTGATATATGAATAATTTATATTATCCAAAATATGATCCATTTCATCTCCAAAGTGTTCCAGTTTGTTTCAAGAGTGATAACCGTGGGCATTTTAGACGTGAATGTTGCTTGAGCTATATTGAGGAGAGACATAGCCGTTGCGCAGTGTTTACCATGTAAAGCACATGCAGATTATCCACCCCAACTAGGCAATATCCACTTAGATACCAAATAGTAAATCCAGCGCGCCAACTAAATAATCGTGGCCTACTAATACAAGGTAACAGACAGTGAAACGCCATTAGATATGTATAAACTTCTTCTAGTGAGATAAATAAACAGATAGCATTGTATAAATTACTTAATATGGAGAGCCTGACTACATGGTCCGACCTAAGTCGTATGAGGAAGCACTGACACAATACTGTTTCCCGAATAACTTTTTAGTCCAAAAATTCGCAGCAAAATGAATTATTTGAGTCCTTGCCCCTCCGAAAGATTCATTTGAAAAATACCTCGCTTACGCTTCAGTTGTTATTGGATAAGTGAGCAATGTTAACTGCTGAGACTTTCTAAACACCTGAGCATGTACGGATTTAGTAAAAGAGAAGTGGTAGGAGGAACAAATAAGTTGGAAATTGACCCAGAAAAAAGCACAGTTATGTAGGTGTTGAGAGTATGTACATAATTTTGAAGCTCCTGTCATTGTTGCACAATGTGGTCATATTTTTCAGCATGCAAACTAGAAGATGGGTACTATGGATGCACAGAAAAAGGGTTTTAAGTCAAAATGACCCCAAAGGATGCCATTCATAGAAAGAATTAGATAGATGTAGAGATGCTGAAACTGATTGCTCCAAGGAATTTTCGTCTAAAGTTCAAGCGCCCGATGCAGGGTCCTTCAAAAAACTTTTGTAAAAAGCCTGGAGCCCGATGCAGGCTGCTACAATATTTAATATTTCAGCAGGAGATAACCATGAGAGTCTGTTCCACCCCCAACAATCTTAGTTTAAGGATAGAGAGCCAAAGGTTCTTTAGTTAAAAAGAGGAGAGCCAAATGAATGTCGCCTCAGCAAGAACCAGAGAACAGTCATGTATTATGATAGTTTGCCCCAAGATCCATGATGAGGCTTCTCTGACTAATAGTTTTAGCAGTCGTTCTGCTTTCTGTGAGCAAATTGTTCTTCTCCTATATGATTTAGAATTAATTTATATTCAGGGAACATTACTCATATAAGTTTTCTGCATTATGGAAGTTTAATCGCGGATTTTTTCATTTAACTTTTTCCTAGCTTTAGTGCTTCGTTACTTTGAACCATATATGTTTGTTCTTTTGCTTTATTCTCAGTTTTACACTCATTACTTTGTTTATTTGTCTTTTCTGAAAAAAAATATAAATAACGCTCGATTTAGATATGGTTTGACTTTCTCTTGCACTGTAAAATAAGAACCTTTATTCTACATATTAAAAATAAATCGTTGCGTGAGTACTGACTCAATCATTTTTCTCTTGTCTCCTTCTGTCTTTTCTTACCCACTATGAGGTAAATTTACGTCTTTGTACTGATTAAATCACCCTTCCTGTCTTAAATCAACACCATTATGTTCGATTATTCGTTGCTTCGAAAACGAATGCTATCTTAGTTTATTTATTTTGTAGTGAACATAGTTGTTATCAATTCATTATTTGCAGATCTCCCATTTGCCTTTCATCCCACTAATTCCATTTATTCTCAATGCACCACTTCTTATATTTGTCTCGATATTGCATTTGCAAAAGTTCATACTTATTCATAATTTTTAAATTTCTCTCTTCTATTCTGTTTTCATGCTTATTCTCCCTACTCATCCAACACAACTTGGGTCATTCAGGCTTTCCAAGTGTATTAAGTAGTACATTTTAATCTTTGCGATCATTTTATGGTATCTTCTTTATCTTCATTTTCCTCTCAATGATTCCACCCATAAAACCCATTTGCATCCACCACATCATAGCAACCGTATTTTGGATCTGTTCTCTCATATCCATTTCGCTTTCATTCACCTTATATACCTCATATAATTTGCAGGAATTCTTTAAGTTCACTCCTTTTTTTATGATTGTCAAACAAATTAACTTTGTGGAAAATTTTATGGCTCACTTCTAAAGAACCATTAAACAATCATACCGTCACCAAAGATCATTCATTTTCTTGCACTAGTTCCATCTAAATTTTACCTTCCATTTATTCCACATAATCTGATATAACATTTAGTCATTCTTTCAATTCTTTATTTTCACCTAGTATCATGCTATGATATAATATCCTAGAGTTGATATTTCTAGTACCTATCCTTACTCGTCCCATGCTACGCTCCAATATTTTTAAGAGTTGATTAATTATTAGACTAAAGGGTATGGAGACATGGTTGCATCTCTTTATCCCTCCTATATATTTTAGCATCTATTCATATACTACCCCTTTCTAAATCAAATTTCTTCTATTGTTCGATATAAAATCTTAATCACATTCAGAATAATTACATAACTTTTTATTTAATCTTAACTGTCGATTCCAAATACTGAAACTTGTGCTACTTGTGCAGGGCAGCTTGTGCAACTCTGGCCTTGTGGACTTTAACGAAGTTGAAGTCGATCATGGGGACCTAACGGGCAGGGACCTTGGTCATGGCCAAATTGTCGGGGATGATGTTGATAACACTTCTATGTGATATTCCAAGTTCTCGCTCGATTTCTTCGACCTTCACCGTCGATTTTCGAGGATCCTCCTCTCCACACGGACCTCATTGCCATCGTTGGTCACGTCTGAAGGTTGTCCTGGACGGGGGTCATCTTCAAGGGACTCACGACCATAGCGGAACTCCCTATTCTAGAGAGCAATGGTTGCATAGAAAGAAGCAGTGTCGGTGTACACTGCAATCATGCGTTCATGGATCTCTTTTGCATTCTTGCCTTCCTTGGTAAAAAATTTGATCACTGCGCAGTGCTCAACCTTCTCCATTGTTGAAAAATTTGTGACTGACGATCTGCAATCAGCTACCGCTTTCTAAACAGACGAGGCGGGAGAGTGCGGCTGCAGGTTCTGACTTATCAAAACTTGTCCTGCTCCCCCCCCCCCACACAAAAACAGCCATCCCCCTTTCTCTGTTTTGCCCTACCCCTCATAAATAAGATACAACGGGTTTAATGAATTTACCAAAGTGATAAATACTATAAAAACAAGCCATACGAACCCAGTCTTAAGGTATTAAGCCTGATGAACCCAGTATATACAAAGAGGTGACCTAATTCAAGTATTTAAAATAGCCAAACTCTTAGTTAATATGAACTGTAACAAGTACTTTATAATATACCGATCTAATTACACAAGGGAAAAACGATTGTAGAATTGTACAAAGCTAAACTGTTTAATTCGTATAGTCAATTTATGTAACGGTCTCCTCTGTAACATCATTAATGGTACTACAGTTGATTCGTTTAAAGCTAAACTGGTAAGCCCTTTTCTTAAACCCAAGAAGAGAAAATGACGAAATCACTGTTCAAGTTGGCAAAGTTTAGTAACCTGCAGTCTTATTAAGTGTGGTTTCCTTTATATGCCCTTGTAATACATAAAAGTACTCCCATCGATGATCTTACGATGCAACTGATTTCAATCTAGGAAATTCTGTGGCAAGAGCCGTTATTTCCCGTCAAGTTGCCGAGATCCTGAACCTAACTGTTACTTGCCAGATTGTCTCAAGTCACTTGATAGATTTGGGATTCATAACATGCTACTGTGCTAATTAACTATTAATAAGTAAAAAGAATAAAGCGACTTTCTTGGCGTTTGCCTCTTTCTAGTTCTTTGGAGTGCTTTATGAAATGTGAGAAAGTGTATTTTAGAGACGGAATTTACTTTTATTGTTCAGGATCGGATGGATTGGTTGGGCGTCTTATAAATGAAAGTTTGAAACCTATATATGTAAAGGCATAAAAGGACGCTTAAATTTAGAGTTGGCTGCGGTATTGTGTAGGGTAGTATTCCAAGCGTTGGACTCTGTCTGAGGTTCCTTTTCGTAGCTGCTAAAGGTTCTGGTATATAAGATTCTGACTTAGAAGCGTGTGATCCCTTCTGTCTAAATATTGATGTAATTAACGGGTATAAGAATACCTCTGAAGTAAATATAATTAAAAATCTATGTATGATACTCGGTGAGATTATTAAAGCTCTGAAAAAAACGAATAATGAAGATCTCTGCCCAATATTTTAAAAGACGACTAAATTCACGTCACAATAATGAGTCTGTTTGCTCGTTCCTTTACTTGTCAAAGTAAACGCTAAAAGTGTACAAGAATCGCTTCAGAGACATGTGATCCCCTCTCTTCGAACATCGGAAGAACGTGGGTTTTCATGCAAAACAATGGGTTGGGTTGCCTAGAGCAATGAAGATGATCCAGTTTCTGCTATTATTAAAATATAAAAGAAAACTAACAATTTATTAGCACTTACAGGGAACAATTAAAGCTCAAAGAGGGTAGGCCCTATTAATAATAAGGCTAATTTGGGTGGAATCCTCCTCTAATAATTTTAAGCTATGTTAACGTAATTTTCTTTTAAATATTCGTCTACTTTTTATTTCATAATTTCTGAGTTTACAGCGCTGACTTTTTCTTCTAGTAGATTGTTCCAGACTGTGAAGATAAATCTTCACAGTGACCCTCTGAACTTCCACCTCTTCACTTTTTTCTCGTATCCTCGCCTGCCAAGTTAAAAAGATTTTCTGTATCATCGACCAATTTCCTCAATAATTTATATGTTTCTATTTGTTCTCCCCTTTTATTCTATGTTCTAGAGAAAAGAAATTGAGTTTTAAGCCTTCCATTGTAGCTAATATGTTTTAATTCCTTTATTATTTTCACATAGAGATGTTGTAACTGTTCTAATATATCTGCATCTTTAATTAATTGTGGATACTAGAAAGGAAAAGCATAATGAAATAGTGGTCGGGCCAAAGAAGTGTAGAGTTTTAACATCATTTCTGAATTGCGCGTTGAGACGGATTGCTTGAAAAATAAGGCAACTCTTCTTGGTTTATTTTTTATTACAAATCATTGACTGGAAAAATTTAATTTATTATGTATATTAACTCCTATATCGACCTGCTCTTTTACTTTTATATTCTTGCTATCTTTGACATAGTAATTAAACTTAAGATTATTGATTTCGAACTCTAAAACTCAACATTTGGCAGCATTAAACTTCAGGCCAAATTTGTTGCACCATTTAATTAAAATATTCAGGCAATTTCTTTTTAAAGTTTGAGTCTTCCATATCCATTATTATCGACTCAAGTTTAATTACATCAGCAAAAGAATTTACTTGGCATTTCATTCCGGATCCTGAGGTGTTTTCTAAAATCATAAAGAGTGGATGTCCCTATGCGGAACCTTGGGGAACTCCACTAGTTATTGGCAGCCAGTCGGATGTCACCTCATTTAAAATTACGCTTTACTTACGATCAGTCAATCAATATTTAGTCCAAATTATCGTTTTCACATGAATATGCATAGCTTTTAGCTTTGTGTAAAAGAACAATCTCTGACCTCCTTACATTATTTGGAGACCACGTGCTATTTTATCCCGCCATGGAAAACGTCACTTCCTGTTCGGGAACATTCGAGAAGTTTCGACTCTTGGGCGTATTGAGAAATTATCCCCCAATCATGCGAATTTGTCCAGATCCCTTCCTGTTCGCGACGAGGAGAGAACAAGCAGCTAGTTTTTTTTCGCGCCTTGCCGCTAAAAACTGATTTTTCGTCCGTCTCACGGGTTAAGATGTCTGGAGCTTCCTCACCCCCTGCTCCGAATCCACCTTACCCCTTCCGAATCACTCTTACAAATAGCCGGTTTTGACTTGAGATCGGTGAGTCCCGTACGCACCTCAAAGTCTTCCTCATCGTCTCGTGTCGAAGTCTCTGAGCCTTCTTGAGAGAGCAAGTCTTTCCCCGCCGTGATTCATACCCAGTCAATTGGCAGGTTCTGTGAACGGCAATTCTTTGAAGTAGCGTGGCAGTCTCCCTTCATTTAATCGATCCGAAGAAAATCTCCATCGATTACCGATGAGGAAAGTAAGTTTCCTCTTCCAGTGGAATTACAAGTAATCCCACATTTCGCCGTCGAACGTCATCCTTAAAGACTGGCTAACTTCATCGCTATTCCACGGAACATTGGTTCGGATCATGCCCCAATCGTCTTATCCGGATCTTACCCAACTTGCATCATCTAGAACGTGCACCACTAACCTCATCCAGAGCGTGCCCCCATTTGCCTCATCAGGATTAGGCTCCACTCGCCTCCTCCCAAGCAGGACCCTCCTCGAAGTCATCGACCCGTGAGATTAAAACCCCCTCAATTATTAGTATTGTCAAGTTCCCCCTTTTGATCTGAGCATAGTAACGTTAATTAATTAATATTATTTGAGAATCCATCATTGTCATAATTATCAAGAGACTATTTCATTTTAAATAATTTCCTTTTGCCTATTTTTATTCTTATTATGATATTTGTAAATAAAATTATATTTTTGTTGTTTCATCTTTAACTAACCTTGAACGATACTCTCAGCCTATTAAAGTATATCTCGCTAGTCAATTTTGCACTCTGCCTGATTTATTAAGGATTTGATACCCAATGCCTCGACTTTGACCTCCTAGTGTATCGTTAATCTCTGCAAACAGTTCTTAAACGATTCGCGTTGCAGTAGGCGATTAAGTCGCCCCCACATAATATAGGAATAGTGTATGGTATAGAGTTGTGTAAAACGACACTTTTAGTGAAGGATTTTGAACGTGAATTTATCAAAGTCTTTAAAAAATCTAGATATATCACATCATAAGCTAGAACCTGAATCGACACCTTAGCTACATGCTTAGGAATTGTGATCAGACAAGTGACACAAGACCTGCCTTTCCTGAACGAATGTTTACTCTTTAATAAAAGTTGATTTCTCTTCAAAGAAATTGCGTAATTTTTACATATAAATAAACATTAACTTATTGGCTGATAATTCTCCTTTTTTTAAGTTTAACAGATTTTAAATAGGAACAAAATTAGCATAACCAGTTGTGCCATCCTATACCATTGAGATGATCACCATCCCTTCCATAATGATAAGTTTGATTCATAAAACTTTCCCAAACGTTAAAACCCTTTAAGGAACAACCTAAGAATTTTAAATAATGTTTGGGGTTTTTTTTGCTAATATTTTTAAATGTCTTTCATAGAATAATAAAGTTGCAATTTAAAATATATATATATATATATATATATATATATATATATATATATATATATATATATATATATATATATATATTCATTGTGTTAAATCGGAAGTGGTTAGTCCTGCTAATTACTGTTCCTTTAAGCGAATTATTTCAGCCATATTAATGAGAGGATAGAAGAATGACAAAGAGCTAGACTTTTATTAATAACTAATAACAAAAGTAATTCTTAAGCCTAAAATAGTTATAAAAAGAACCATAAAAATAAAAAAAACTATTAAATAATTATTTCAGATGAAAAAGTTTGAAACATTGGTTTCTATTGTTACATAATGGAACTTGGCAGATGGTGCATTCCCATTTAGTTCGATGAGGCTTCTTTTTTGTGCTGCATTGATTGCAACGTCTCCATGTAAGTCCAACTGTTAGCATATGATCTGAACCATCATGTCTAATAGCTGAATTGATCTTACGTTTCTGCCCTTTTATAGACACCTAAGGACCTAATTGTTCATTAGATTTCCTTTTCTCTCTTCTGTCACTTCTAAAGGCAGCAGCACCAAACAAACCATGAATCAATTTTAATTTATAAGCTTTTAGAGGTACTTTCATATTCCCACCCAGTTGACAAAAGATTATAAAAGTGTTAACTACTGCCACATCAAGGAAATGAAATGCAATCCTATGCCACCATTTCTTACTTTTTCTGTTCAATCCATACAAGCTCTTAAGCATGTCTGCCTTATCTACATACCCCATATGTGTATTATAATTCTTAATTATAGTATTTCCTCCAAGTTCACTTACAATGCCATCCTAATTTTTCTAGAAATAGTCTGAGAAACGCTAGCTAGCATCATGCATATTTGATATAAATGTAACAGATCTATTGTCCACCCACTTTGTAATGGATAACTCACTTGGATCCATTCTCCAATCAATATCTCCTCTTTACATTTGCTTATCTGGCAACAACTGAGGAATGAATTTTTGGTTTTGCCTAATTGTACCGCAGTAGCCAACATTCTCTTTAAAAAGAGTATAAGCCAATGGAATACTGGAAAAAAAATTATCTGCAAATATTTTATAACTCTTGCCTACAATGGAAGCACACAGTCTCTTGACTACACTTTCACCTAATCTCACGCCTATATTATTTTCTTTTCCTTTCCCGGTGTAAATCTCAAATTGAGATGTATATCCAATGGTATCTGCTTGAACCCAAACCTTGTACCCTCGTTATACCGGCATTTTGGGCATGTACTGCTTGAATCTAATTCTACCTTTAAATTTAATCATTGATTCATCTACTGCTTGAAATTATGTAGGCTTGTAGCTTATACCAAATTGTTTATTAAGAAAATCAATGAACGGCCTTACTCTGTATAATCTATCATAATCTCTATCATCCCTTGCAGGCAAGACACTATTATCATTCAAATAAAAATGTGAGATGAGCTACTTAAACCTATTCAAACCTATAATACTTGATATGTATGGGTCTCTGAGAATTGGGTCAGATGACCAATAGTCTTTATATGATAGGCACTTTTTAATAACCATTATAAAATTTATTGCAAAAAATTGTTTTATCTCAGTTACGTTTGTTGGGGCAAATGATTTTTGCTTCTGAGTGGCATAGAGATTAGTTTGAAAAACTATATGTTGGAACAATTCTTCTCCCAATAGTCTGTTAAAGACATCGCTTTCTGTTAGTTTTTGCTGAGATATTGAAGAAGTAATGTAAGCAGTAGGTCCTACCTCTTCTTCAAAGTTCAAAGGAATGACATCCTCCTGTTTCTTTTTTCATTTTGGCGTGAAAGAGAGTAGTTCATCTTGCATTAAATCTTGAATTCTAGTTGGAATATCATTGTCTGGCATTTGAGGGTGAGGCACTTGGAGTATTTCTAAAATAGAAAAATGTAATTTAATTTATTTGATTGAATATCATCAACCATTCCAGTTTATAAAGCTGATAAAATGTCAAATTTTAAGAAAGAATAGAACAAAAATAACCTGATCCTAATTGAAGCTTAATCTCTTTTAGATATTCAATGTTCAAATAACTGCAAAGACATAAAACTTTCATTTGCAAAAATACTGTAGCATTGTACACTTTATATATTGCCAACTCAACTGGGCATGTACTTGCAAAATTCATAATTTACAATAAGATAAATATGAATACCAACATATTAAGCTTTTCTTATTCGTCTCTGTGAACAATTTTTCTATATTTAGAATAATGAAATAAAGAAAAGCATACCTGAATTTGATTCCTTGATAAAGAACAATTCATTATCTAATTTAGCAATCTCCTCTTCACTATCTGAATTCATCACTTCCTCTTCATCTTCTGATTTATCAGGGAAATCTACTATAACTTTATCAAGCAGTTTATAAAGTGCTTCTGAGTCAGTAACATCTATTCGTTCCATCTAAATATATATAAAATTTTATTGAAAATCATATCCTTTGATAATTGTTAGTATATAGGTCAGTAATTAATATAACAGCATGTAGCTAAGTTTTTCTCTCATTAGGTACAGTGGTTAGTGTGACTGAACACTACATTAAGCCTCCCTATGCACAAACAGCTTAATTCCATAAAAATAAATATAGAATATGTTATTTAATAGCTATTTTAATAATATTATAGCATTAATTAACAATTTTATTCAAAGTATAAAGAATTAATTAAATGTGAAAAATTCCCTTACCTTCTCAAGGCGTGCTCTGTAAACAATGGCGTTTTTCAAAACAAACAAACAGCTGATAATGGGGTTGCCACATTTCACTATTTGCTATAACGTATTACTTAGAAAAACAAGTGGTCAGATTTCGCTCACACTGAACGGCTAGAGAGAAAATCGCATTTCAGAAGGTGGTTAGCAGGACTGGCCCCTATACCTTAAAGGGTTAAAGAGTCTTATATTTAATGATAAAAATAAATTGTATAAAATGATATTTACTTTCACTCTTTGAGCCATTTTGTAGTTCGTCCATCGTATTCTAGGCACTATCCCAACACAGACTACTACGCTTATCTATTATACTTTGTAGTAGCAATTTGTACTTACTAAATATTTTAGACAGCTTCTGGACTCTAATATCATTTCGGCTAGCCATTATGATGATATTTGCCTCGTCATTAACGGTTATTTTAGCATGAACGGTGGCCGCAATATCGTGTGTCACCTGCCGGAATGAAACTCCGTCTTTTCTTAGGATGTATTATAGCGAGGAACTCTTCATCCAAGTGTTTTTCAAACAAGTCTCCGTAAAGAACAATTAAAGGATCTTCCTCACCAGCTTCCTCTACCAAGGCACAAACTTGTTATATATAAGGAGGGGAGAGCCAGAGTTCAGATTAATAACTTTGCGAACCCTTCTATTTCTGTTTGAAGACTAAATCCGAAGTCCTGATCGTTTGAGGTAGGTGGTGGTCGGATTATGCCTTCCTTTACTATAGTCCTAATGCCTTTTTTTGTGTGGCGAACTGGGCTGCAGCAGAGCCTTGATTTAAAAATGATGCCAAACCTAGATAAGATTCTGGGTCGGAAGGATAAGTCTCGGAAAACGAGGAATTTTGGATATGATTGCTAAAATAAGAAAAATAGGAATAAATTCACGGCATAACAAATGGAAAAAATGGTTACATTCTGTGTACGAAGGTATGCTTAAATACTTCAGAGCAATAACTGAAATCATTCCAATTAACATTTTGTTCATTTAACTCGAAATTAATTATGATTTCTGGTTATGGCTGCAATTATAACTTATTGTTCTTCAGTTTTAACGTATCATCCTTTAAAACAAATTAGTTTCTTTATGAGTTTTATTTAGCTGCTTTGCCGAGAAATGAAACTTTGAAACAATCAGAAGCCACTTTTAAGTATTTTCCAGAAAATATAGAGTGTGTTATTGGTTCTATAGGTTTGAGCCGGTAGCTTTCTTAAATTAATTTATAAGTAAACTAGATTCAGTTATTATTACCGACTTTTGAGTGAGAAAAGCGCTGACGATAATTCAAACTAATTTAATTCTAAACACATTTCAACTACAATTCTAGCAAGTTAACTAGGTTAATTCTCTCAGTCCTGAGCTAAGTAATTCTTTATTAATTTCTATTAAACTAAAGGTTAAAGGTCATCAAACTTTTAAACTGTCATCCATCGAAGAATTTGTATTTTTATAATGAATGTCTCGATGTAAGCCAAAGGTCTGTTTGATTCGGCTGCGTTTTGGTAAGAGTTGCAGAGCACCGTTGGGAAGAGAATAATAGCCCGGCACCACATATGTACATATAAATGCGGAAATCACAAGAGCATATATGTATACACATATGTATTTATATAATAAAAATGAAGTATGTCTGTGTGTATGTGTGTCTTTCCATTTATCGGAATAAAAAAATGCCGTTCTAACCTTTCCCCCTCTCTCACCTCTAATCCTCTCTCTTCCCGTCCCCCTAACCCCTTCCAATCTACCTACTCTCCCCATCTCCTGTTCTATCTTATCTCCCCTTTCGACCCCAACTTCCATTCTCCTCTATTCCTCACTCTCCCGTCGCCAGATAGGCTCCTAAATTAAAAAAAAAAAAATTCTCCCACTCTCCCCCTTCATACGTCCTCCACCATATCTCCCCCCTCTATCATCCGCCCTCATATCTCCCTGCCCTCAAAGGACATTCAAATAATGATAAAAAATTATCTACCCCCCCTCTCCCCACTATCATCCAACACTCTTTCCCCATCCCCATCTCACCAAGATCTCTCCCCTATTCTCCCTATCTAGCCTCTCCCCCACAAAAGAAGGACATTCAAACCACGAGAAAAATCTCTTCCTCCTCGCTCTCCCCCTTTTCCCTTCCATCTCTCCCCCCTCTCTACCCTCTGCCGCTTCCCTCCCCCTATCACCACCTCTCCCTCCTCTTCCCCAATTTTTTCCCATTCTCTCTCCCCTACTTTAACCTCCTCTTCTTCCCGGCTCTCTCCTTCCATCTCTTCCCGGCCACTCTCTTCCATCTCTTCCCTTCTCTCCGCCCTCTCTCTCCCCCTCCCTCTCCCTCTTCTCCCCGCTACAAAAGGACATCCAAATCAAGAAGAAAATATTTGAAAATCCCGTTCCTAAAATTTATATTTCTAGTTAAGAAAATAATTTTGCTTTAAATTTTTTTTCAAATTAGGCGTCCAGAAAGCTTAAAAATATTAATTTGGGATTTCAAATGCTTATAACTCGGAATCTAATCCTAATTTTAAAAAAAATAATAGAAGGCAGAATTAAAGATCAATAACCCTTAAATACAACACCGAAATCCATAGGTTGTTATCTTAAACTCTTCATAACTTAGATCAAAGTTTAGTCATTTACATTCAGAAGACGACATTTACCATCTTTGTAAGATTTGGAATGAGAATTAAAAAGATTGTAGGGTGAGACTCTATTAGTGGCATGTTTGCAATTAGAGGAACCCTGTTTTCTCTTTGTCAACATTCTGATTGTTCTAGAGTTGGAAGAAAAAATAATGTTTGGATATGCTCCAAAAGGAAATAACTAAGAAGATTGTGTAACAAAAAGATCTATAGCCCTGCTAAACAACATTGTTTAGTTCATAGAATGAGAACATTGGTTGTGAAGAATAGAAAAATTAAAAGATTAAATCTGTCTTACTTTATTTAGGAACGCACTTTTGATCCGTGCAACGCCGTGTATCTCTGCTAGTGTATATATATATTTTAACATTCAGTGAACTTATTATTTCGAGCGTTATATAATCTAAAACCGGCCAATAAATGAGGCCGTAAACCTAATGGATCCGATCCTTAGCTTTATTAGTCTTTTGATGGCGCCACCTTAAGCTTCCTATTGTATAGGAAAGCAACGCTCCAGTTGAAATAATCCAATCATAGAAGTGAGAAAGACTTTTGGGCTTATCGTGGCTTTGCCCAAGCACAGCTCGGTAGTTACTCAGCGGAGTCTGAGTCGAATAAATCTAGAATCTCAAATATGTTGTGCAGGAGAGCGTGTGGGATTCCAAGCTTTTTGGTGCTTATATGTTAGGGTCAATTTCTTTTATCTTATTTGTTTTGAGTCCGTCCCTATAATTTCCTTGGTCTTCCTTTAGGGATATATAATAAATCATATTCAAGGAAATTATTACGAATTTATTGATATATTTGGTCAAAATCAAATACATAGTTCGTGTATAATTGCAAACACAAATTTTACATGAGAGAATTTTTGATGAGTTACTTTCCTTAGGTTTAATACTGACGTACGTTTTTACGCAAGAGCTAACTGTTATTTTTCAAACTACAATTATTTTATATTATTAATTTCCTACAATGTTTTGAGGTAAAGTTACTAATTTGTTTGCGAAGCATTTAATAAATAATTTACTTCTTAAATCGCCCCAAAATTACATTCGAGTCCGCGTACGTTTTCCTCGCGTCCTACATTAAGACCAATTTTGACTTCTAGGCTCACTTCTTATATCCTTTACGTTTTAAATATTTAGCCCTATTTAGAATTTAGCTGTATTCATTTTTTCTTTGTTCGTTCAACCAAGTTTTATAACTTTGTCTCATAATCTCTGCTTGAATTTATGATAAGCCTTTAAGATGGATATTTGTTTTTTACGTTTTTCTTTTATCTGTGACACCTTTTTGGTATACTTATCTTATTTTTAGCCATTCTTTCCAAACTGAATTTATTATGTATAGAGTTTTTTGTATTATTTTACAACGATCAATGGGTCTTAAACGAAAAGGTGTAAAATTTGATTTCCAGCGTTCAATAAAATAGAATAGGAAAGCAGTCGCTTTTTAGACAGGCACTTCCATTTATTAGAACCTTTTTAAAATTTATTACCAATATATAACTTACTTTCTTCTTAAATCTGCGCTACAAATGTCGAGGAGAAAGAAGAATACCTTATCCCCTTGCTTGAACAATGTCTTAAATTATGATTAAGCCAGAAAGACATTGTCGTAGAATGGACTCTCGACGATATACCATATATAACTATTCGTTGAGGGAACTTCTTTAATTATCTTTAGAGTGCGTTAATGTCTGGTGGGCCAATATTATGTATCTTCGATATGCCTAAGAAGTGGAACTGAGCTCAAGGATAATAATATTGCTATCATTAATAAAATAGAGTTTTATTAATAATAACTATCAACAAACACAAAACGGAAAATATTGACATAAACAGAGAATGGAAAGGGTCGTGGGGGCTCGGGCTAATCCGAGGATTAAAGGATTTAAAAAGGTAAAACAAATATAGAATAAAGAGATGGGATGGTTCGCTAAACCATTTAAAGCACAGGAATAGAATTGACAAAAGGGTTAAGTAATCAAAGGTGACGTTTGGCTTACGTAACTTTATAATAGTGGTGCAGTGGAAGGCGACGTGAGGGAATTTTTGGTCCGCTGGCGAGTTCCAGCCGAAGGGGGGGAATAAGATGATTCTGACGTGGCGTCTTGGGAATGAGAACCGTTTTCTCTACGAACGGCTTGAAGAACAATGGCTGTTCTACGTTGTTCTCTTCTGAACAACCGGGGGGGGGGCGAGAACCGTCTCTTGTGGCTCAAGAACAATGGCTGTTCTAATGTTGTTCTCCTCTGAACAACAAGGGGAAAGGGTGAGAACCGTTTCTTGGCGAAGGGCTCAAAAGAACAATGGCTGTTCGAATGTTGTTCTCCTCTGAACAACAAGGGAGAAGGGTGAAAACCGTTTCTTGGCGAAGGGCTCAAAAGAACAATGGCTGTTCTACGTTGTTCTCTTTCTGAACAACGAGGGGGAAGCCTTGAGGACTTGGCGTCACGAAAGGCTCAAACCTTTGGCACTCAAGGGATATTATCCTCCTTCTGGACAAGTGATGGTGAATCTCGAGGTCGAAACCCTTGGCGCACAAAGGGAGAGAGGGTCGTGGTGATGTTTCGCGACAAAAATCTGGATCTCCAATCTGATCTTAGTGGTAAAGTTTCCATCTAAATAGTTAAGACACTCCCTCGGCGTGGGGGACAATGGAGTGGGAGCTTCGAGGGAATGCACAGCCGAGGCTTGAAACAATGCCTTATCTGCCCATAAGCCTAACTGAATCTGGCGAGGTCGGCGTATGGGGGTGAACGGGGGGACGATAACCTCCTTGTTTAAACATTGACATCCGGTGGCTGCAATAAGACGCCAAGCTTCGAAGTGAAGATGCACGTGGGAGCATCGTGGTTTTAAATAATATGTGATAGGAGTTGAAACTAACGCTGCCTCAACCCGTTCTATCACAGACATCCAAATCTATCGGTACTCACCGTCACAAAACAAAACTGAAATGGCCTAAATGGATCAAGGAAGGTCCCATGGGAAAAACACCCAGTGTCTACTATGACGTTATCATCACAGATCTCTTAATCCTTCTTTCCACGTTCTACCCTTAATAGTACTGAAACCACATTCACTCGTGCGCTGACAGGATCCCTTCCTATCGACTCTCTTCGATTAAAAGCCGTTTGATCTACCACACCTAAAAGCGATGTTTTGACCAGATATTGTCCCATCTTCTGTTGACCTTCATTGTCATTTCCTGAATACTTTGATTGTTTGCTTTTCCGTTGCCCGCAAATGACCTCTCCATGATTAATTTCAAATTGTATCTTTTCTACCTACTTTGCCGCTCTTTATAGAGGAGTTTGCTTTGCACAAAGAAGAATCTCATTGCTTAGTATTCCGCCATTTTCTCCAAACTTCAACAACAAGTTGTTGTAAAAGAGCAATCAATCGTGAGGACCAATAAAAGCTCAAGTCGCTACTTTTCTTTCATCGTCAACTTTCCTACGTTGATAACTTCTACTTTGGTTTCCTACTCTACTTTCAAGAAGTCACAATGACTTAATCATAATCTACAATAACATTATCGTGGGATTCTAAAATTATTGCAATGTTTTTATATACCCCTTGGCCAAAAGTATAAGTCCCCCTATGTTATCATTTATATAATGTAATTAGCATATATTTGTAGTAAATGAATTTAGTATATAAAAATTATTTATTTTTGATTAATTAATAAATATTTGGACCCTATTTTTTATTTAAACTATAATTGTTTATAGCATGGGTTTCACCAAATTTTTACAAATTTCTGACGCTACCTTTTCAGTCAGCTTGCAATTTTTTAATAAAGTGCTATTTGATTTGTACTTGTGGTCTTTCATGTTGCTTTTCCAACTACTCCTCAAGAATGTTCTATTTGATTTAATCCAGGGTAAGGCAGTGGCCATTCTATATGGGTGATCCTCATTTCTCCAAACCAGATCACTTTGTGGCTGGACTTATAGCATGGTGAAGCGGGATGCAATTTCTAAACAGATGTATCTACAACTAGTGAGAACATGGAATTAATCTGGTGAAGTTCATTCTTCCCAATCTTAAGGACATCTTCCTTGGCCGCTATAATGAAATTCAGCTCGAAACTATGATAGAAGTACATCCATGATTCAAAGTTGATACTTCACAACAGGGTGAAATGCCTTTACAACTCTTAGTCTGACAAAGGAAGCAACAGAAATGCGGAAATTTTGGTCAATTATTATAAATATGTTAATGAATTTTAATAATATCGTTTCAAGATATATTTCAAAAGGAATTAAAAAAATAATATAAATCACCAATGCAATAACTCTTTCTTACATACTTATTATTTCCTTTCCTCTGATGAGATAACTTAAGACCATTGTTCATATTTTGCCTTTCATTACTATTCGTCGTATTCCTTATTTAATTCCTAGCTTCAATGACCTAGCAAGTTAAGAAGTTGTTTTTCTACGATTTTCTAGAGAATCCAAAATAATAGCTCTCCTGGGAGTAAATAAATAGAAGATAGATCTTTGGTATAAAACATACTAGCCATGGTTCTCATATTAATAAACATTACACGAAAGTTAGTTTAACAATAAATAGCACTCAATAAGGGGTTAAAGGGGGATCAAATAACGACACCATCAAATTAAAGATGACTGGTACCTTAATGCTGACTTTTCTTGACGTATCTTAAAGAAACTTTCTTCAATCAATCTGTTCTGGATTGACAACCAATCTCCTATAAGCGTTTTTTGATGATTCTATCGCCGTTCTTATAATGCAACTCATGCTGAAATTGTATATGTTTTTTTTTTAATTTAGTGCATTCAAATATAAATTTTTACAGGGAAATAGAAGAAAATAGAATTCTACAATTCTTAGGCGGGTTTATTCCTAAATAAATGGTGCCATAATCACTTTTGTCTCTAGAACGCAAAGGATTTCAGACCTTGGTTTATTTTCTTTAGATGTACAAATGAAAATTTCAAGCTTTTTTCAATTATATCTCCCTTAGACAAGATACCATCTTTCTTCCAACTTTTATCTTATGCCCTATGAATTCTAATTCGTTAAATTCTACTTGTTAATAATTGTTTTCCATCGTATTTCTTTGACAAATTATTTCATATATTTTTTTAAAAGAGAGTGTGGAAAAACATGCTTTGTGCGCCATCATTTAGTATGTAAGAGACAGAATAGCTAGCGAGAGACAAACTAGGCTCGATCTTCTTCTATTGTTACGGCCCTTACTTAGTTTTGATATTATATATTATTCGTTCTTTCTCTGCGATTGACAGTCGTCATATTACCCAGAATTTGTTTTCACCGTTCATCTTGATTCATGTCGCAGTGTTTTATTATATTTTCGGCCGCGATTCTAACGATTGTCCACAAACGGGGACCAGCCCTCGATGCAAATGGTGGGAATGTTCTTAAATCATGTGCTCGTAAACGTTTCAGAGTGGACTTTGAACTCTCCTTATCAAAATATGAGGACAATCTCACTTATCTAAATTTAGAACTTTCCTTAAAAACCCCTCTATCCTAAATTTTGGTGGCATTGACTTGTTAGTTTTACGCACTATGCTGGTTGCCTTTCCAATTTATGGGTAATATTTTTTGTCTGCCGATTCAAACAAAATCTGAAACCCTCATGTAGTTTTATATTTTATTCAAAATTAAACAATTACCAATGTCCTCCCAAGGTTAGCCCTAGAATTATTTTGTTTTGGCAATATCATCATAACTATTCGTCCGATTCTTACAAAATTTGAAAGCCTTGGGGGTGTTTTACATTAAAAAAAGGAAAAGGCAACGAGCAGGAAACAAGCTGCTGCGTTGAAGGGAGAATTAACAGCGCAGGAACGTGCGACCTAAAAAGAAAACAAAAAAAACTATTTAAATAAAAGGAAGAAGGCCGGCCTCCCACAAAAAGTCTACAAGTCCACCAGTCAATGTGCACACATTCAACCCGAGTACAAAGAACAAGCGGGAGCGACCCCTCACATTGCGGTAATGGGACAGGTAACATCACGAAGATCACCTAGACTCGGAAATTCAACAAGAATGTGCCGAACAGAAAGGGGGACAACGCAGTCGTCACAATAGGGCGCAGGCGAGCGCTCCCTTAAAAGGTGATGCATCACACGAGTGTGCCCGATTTGGAGACGACAGAAAGCAACCTGAAGCCGTCGCGGCATTAGGGGATAGGTCCATGGGAACAGTCGCGCGCAATGGCACGAAACTTTAAGTTCCCCTGGACCGTCTGTCATCTTCTTTGCCAAGCAGTCCGAAGATCTGCCCGTATTCCTGCCATGTAGTCTATGTGTAGAAGAGCGAAACGCTGGTGCGGTCACCCGGTCCTAGCAGATTCTTTGGGGCCTCGTCGGCGCGCTCATTCCTTGCAATTGCTACATGTCCAGAAACACGGGAGAAGATAATCTCAACATCCAGCCGGCTCACTAAAATCGCGGCATCACGGATATCGCGAACCAGAGGGTGCAAGGATTCCAATGCCCCGAGAGAAATTAAACTCTCTGTGAGTGGCTATAAATTACGATCCAGTCTCCGAACCTGGCACGTCGCGTAATCTCCCCTAACGAGTGGTGTATTGCCACCAACTCAGCCGTCAAGTCAGACGCAACGACCGGTAGAGTCGCTGAATTTAAACAGAGGGGATATGGCGTGAAAACCCGCTCCCTCTTCGGACTTGGAGCCATCCATATACACATTCACAGTTCCAGCATGAAACGAGATGTGCTCCAAAAAGCCTGAAAAGATTACTCCTGTCGCTGAACAAGCTTTGGGAGCAAAGGCGTGGAGACAAATAGCTAAACGTGGTACCTTCCAGGGTGGCGTTCTGGGCAGAACAAGGGGCGCCACCAGCACGAGAGCTATATCTGGCTCTCAAATCAGTGACCTAGCATTACACCCAAGGGGAATAGGGTATGAATTGCGTCGATTGGCGGCATAGGAACCAGCGAGATCAACTGGGGATGCTTTGAGAGACGTTAAGAATAAAAGGAGACGCTTTCGCACGTGCGTACAGGCGAGTAATGCACTGTGCACGGTGCATAGATAATGGAATCTCTCCAGCATTGACAAGCAGGTTCTCAATGAGGAAAGTGCAGAAGGCACCGGTCGCCATCGAAGGCCGGTGTGGTGGATCGAGTCCACCTTCCCCAATACACGCTCAGCTGCGGAGGCATAAAATTCACATCCGTGGTCGAGCTTCAAACGGAAAAATGATCGATAAAAACGTAAGGCAGTAGCCCTATCAGTACTCTAAGCGCTGAACGTCACGGAACGGAGAATATCCATGGCGCGGGTACAAGAGACCCTAAGGGTGCGAATATGAGCCTCTTAGGTAATGCGTCAGTCAAATACAAGACTAGGTAAAGGGTGTGAGTCAACCACTTCCAGGTGCACCCCAATAAGGAACAAATCTGGGTCTGGGTAGAGCTGTGGATGGCGGCAGAATTACACCATCTTAGTCTTGGCCAAAGAAAACCAAAAAATGTGCGCTTAGGCATAGCGAAAGACACAGTTCAATGCCTGTTGGAGTCAAAGCTCCAGATGGCAACTGGGACGCGCGAAAAGAGGAAAGGTCGTCCACCTAGAGCGTAGAAGGAACATCTTCTGTCAGCAACGAGGTAATGCTGTTGATGCTCAGGGCAAAAGGTGTGACACTGAGGACACCAGCCTGAGGGACACCCTCTTTCTGCTCCATTAGGCTGGAGAGGGCTCCCCCCACCAGTACGCGTTTCGGCGATCTCGCAAAAATTGAGATATAAAGACTGGGAGGCGTCCCCTCACCCACACGATGTGGAGGGTCTCCATGATGCCGTATTGACATGCGGGATTATAAGCCTTCTTTAAGTCGAAAAACACCGTCTCGAAGTGCTGTTTACAAATTAAGGCCGCGCAGAGAGTATTTTCCTGTCGAAGCAGAGCCAGAAATCCGTGAAAAGACCCTCCACCCAGATCCTGTTGAACAAATCTAACAGAAAGGCCATGCCTCGCATACCCAGGTTCGAAGCATGGGGTACGGGACATCGTCCGGACCATGGGCGGTGTCCGCGCACAGAGCAAGAGCGGAGCGCAACTCACTCACAGTAAACCTGTCCTTGAAGGGTTCTGCGCCTCTGGTGGAAAAGTCCAGCCGGCGGCCTTCCGCGAAATTACGACGTGCATTGAATGCTGGCAGAGCAGCATCCAGGCTAGACAATGCAGAAAAAGCGGTCGCTAAGGATTCCGCCCCGACGTGGGGTCCGAGATTGCGGTCCCATTCTCCTGGAGAACGGGAGAACTTGCCCCGAATCCTTTTGCCTCGCTTCCACACTACTGCTAGTGGGGTCTTCCCATTAAGGGAAGACACGTATGGCCGCCAAGAAGAGCGGCGGGCGTGCTTCGAAATATACCGGAACCTAACCCTTGCCCGACGAAATTCAGCTACAATAAAATCGTTTGGGCTGCGCTTATAGCGAATATAGGCATAATACTTCTGTTTGAGGGCCGTCTCACACTCTGCCGACCACCGTGGGAGTGGTCGGCGTGAAAAAAGGCCAGATGTCCTAGGAATAGTAGTCAGGCCCACGGCGAGGAGGTTGCCGGAGAAAAACTCAACGGCCTCATCTACCGACCTAAACTTTTCGACTGAGATAGAGAATTCAGTCATTTCCTGAAATGCAGGACCCCGCCTTCGTGCCAAGCACCACCGAGGTGGGCTCTCATGCGGCAGTTGCCCTGAAAATGATATTTAAATAGGAAAGTGATCACTACCATGGAGGTCATCGCCCACGCCCCAACCAAAATCAGGCTATGCATCTGAAGAGCACAAAGATAGCTCAAGGCAAGAAAATGAAGCGGTTCTCGGACAGTGATGCGTAAACTCATCCACGTTTGGGACACCCATGTTAAGCTCTTTGATTAGATCGGCAAAGACTTGTCCCCTGGGATTTATTGAGTAATCTCTTCAGAGAAAATGCCTGCCTTTCAGATCTCTAAGCAAGAAAAAAGGCCTCATCAACCATGCCACAACGCGGTGGAAGTTTCCCACGTCGAAGTCAGCTGACGGAGGAATGTAGGCAAAAATGATAGTATACCTCCTATTCAGGTGCAGCTGCACAGCTACTGCCTGAAAGGAGATATCTAAAGAGAAAGGAAGAACGGAGACATCATGCCGTGTGTAAACCCCGCATCCCCCAGCCCGGCCATCCCTTAGTGGGTCGCAATACCCTTATACCCCGGGAGGAGGGCAGGGGGCACGCGCCTAGCATCGTCTCCTGCAAAAAGAGCCTACGAAGCCATTCCCAGCTGGCCCCGAGTCCACGGAAATTCCATTTAAGGAATATACCCGCCATGCCTAGCTCGGAGGAGACGCGAGGGCCCTCCTCGAACAGAAGACCCTGACAGGAATTGCCGTACGCTTCCCCGAGGCAGAACCCCAGGCGCTGTTGGACGGACAAAGCGCTGAAGGCGCTCTTGGCCGGATAAAGCGCTGAAGGCGCTGTTGGCCGGACAAAGCGCTGAAGGCGCTGTTGGCCGGACAAAGCGCTGAAGGCGCTGTTGCCTTCGAGGACTTATTGGGGGAAGTTGGGCTCGCCATGCGAGTCTTTTCCTCACTCCGCCTCGAAACCTTAGGCTGGCATTGCGGCTTCGGAGGCATGGGGCCCTCTTTTCGAGGAAGCACCTTCTCCGAGCCACTCGCTCTACAACTAGGCGTGGGCAGAGGAGGCGAAGCTCCTTTGTTGCTGTCCTCCTTTCGGGGGACAGCTTTAGGAACCCCGAAATTTGGCCGGGCGACTAACTTCAGGGGTGTTTTTCTCCCTGTGAGTCTAACGACTTGGTGGAGGCACGTGGCATTTTCGCCTTACGGAAAACGGTCACCTTGTGAATAGAGGGGGGAGCCCTGGTTTTAGCCGGGGCTGGGTATGAACCTTTTTTGCCGCCAGCTTTACCAGGGGAGTGCCCAGGTTGAGTAGTGCCCGCAGAAGAGCTCCGAATGGGCGCAGAAACAACCGTGCTCGTTGCCTGGATAGGCCAAGAGCAGAGGGTGCCTTTCTAACTATTGAGGCATTTGACGTCCCAGGCAGAGCCGGGCGCTCCAGGACCAAGTCCTTAGCCTCGCGAAATGAGAGTCGATCCTGGGCCTGAACGGCCAGGATTTCATCCTCAAGAAGATATGCACACATTGCTTCGAAGAAGCGGGGTGCAACTCTCCGCAATTGACACACTTGGCCACACACGATTTAGACTTATCGTGTGCGACCTTGGAGCAATTTACACAAATTTCGGGTGACACTGACTTTGCACGTCTACAAGATCGATTCGTATGGCCGAACCGGTGACAGTAATAGCACCGCTGCAGCAGTGGCACGAATGCCTTGACGCGGTAGCCGTACGAACCGGCACGCACCGACTCAGGGAGCTTGTCACAGTCGAACGTGACGAAGAGTGTAGGGGTGGGTATTGAGGCCCCTCCCTGTTTTCTCATCCCAAGTTCGACCTTGACCGCTCATGGTCGGCCAGCTCTAAGGTGATGTCCTCAATGGAATAGTCAACGAGTTAGTTCGCATACACTACTCCTTTCACAAAGTTCATGGTAGAGTGCGGCTTCACACTCACCAGGGTGCCATGAAGTATCCGAAGAGCACTTATCTTGGCCGCCTCGGCGGGATTCGCCGCATTTGCCAGAAGGCTTTTGTTCGAGAAACGGGTGACATTCGAATCTCTACCAATTGCACTAGCTAATCTTCTCCTCTGATGGATCATGTTGTCCTTGGCCAACATGGTGCCATCAGTAGAGCGAATAACGAGGAAGATTTTGAAGCCAGCAGGCTTGAAAACGCAGGGTCCCCAATGTCATCGAGGCTCCGCCCTGTGCATTTTGGTCTTTTCTCATAGTCAGAGGCTCCACACCCTGGTTGGCAGAGGGGTCGGATGTGCCGATCTTGGCTTGGTCGCTGGCCAAATGGCAGCACACCCATGGGTCCCCGCAGCCCCCGCGGATGGAGAGGAGCTCCTCCGCCGGAAGGAGACCCTAGGCCAGATGGACCGGCCTCATCCAGGTTCTTCTCCGAAATAGGGATGGTCCTAGAAGTCCCAGGGGGACCTTTTATTTGGAGATCCCTTCCCTCCTTGTTCTGCCTCGGAGCCCGCAGCCGTTTGAGAAGGACCTTTCATAGGGGTGGATTCGGGTTCAGTGCTTGGCGTCGAGCCCAGATTTCCCCCAATGGAAGGCCCTACCGTATGAGGCTGGGTTTCCTCAATGACAGGAGGGGCTTCCAGTTGGCTATCTTCTCCCAGGACATCGCAGGTCCCCTTGGCAGCGCCACCAGTCTCGTTTGGGGAGGCACAGGCCTTGTAACCGGCAAGGTTTAATATTCTTGCCAGCAGGTCTTTTGAGGGAAGCGACCGAAGGGGTCTAACTTTCCTCTCCCTTCTTAGGAGTTTGCCCTACCAAGCCGCTTCAACGAGGGGCGGTCGGTAATGGGCTGCCTGCTGGCTTTCTTGGCATTCCATTTGGAAAGAAAAGAGGGGACTGCTGCTGTAAAAATTGAGGTGCTCGAAAGCATCTTCAGAGAAGGGAAGGAGAAGGAGTCCCCTACACTCGTAGGCGTAGGAGAGGAGTAAGCATTCTCTCCAGTTAAAGAATTATGGAGGGTTCCCTGCGCAAGCACAGAGGGTTTGTACCTCTATTTTTTCGCTGGAGCTGCCCGAGGGCCGTTCCGTTGATGAGCAAGGGAAAATGGAAGGGAGACTGTTTTTTTTAATCTTCGGGCATGGTGATCCTAAATTTTAGGCGGGACGCAATAGCTCATCACCTCTCACAGTTGCCTTGACTGCAAAAGGTGCTTACAGGCCTGGCAAAACCAGGCGCCGCCATTTGGGATCACCACTCCCGCCTGGTGGCCTGGCAGTCCATCTGCATGGCCGCTCCACCTTTAACACGGCGTAAAATGATAGATTGTTAAGAGGAGAGGAAAAGAGATGTGAAGAAGGTATGGGTGGGGATGAAGCAGGTTGTTAAAAAAAAACATCCTAAACCGGAGCTCAGGGGTTAGGAAACATTGTCCCCTTTCCCTTAGCCCCGATCAGGGACGGTTGGCTGAGAAGAAAGTCAGCATCTATCCTGTGAAATTAGAGGCTGACTAGTAAAAGTTGTGAGAGATGTTGTATGAAAAGCAATGAACTAAGGGAGAAATAAAGGCTAACTGAAGGAAGGAAGAGAGGCTATGCTAGGGCCGGGCAGACGCTGGATCCTGTCAGCACGGCGGCTAGGATGGCAAGTCTCCGCGCCCCTTACGGGGGAGGAGAGGAAAAGGGATGTGAGGAAGGTATGGGTGGGGATGAAGCAGGTTGTTAAAAAAAAAACATCCCAAACCGGAGCTCAGTGTGTTAGGGAACGTTGTCACCTTTCCCCTTAGCCCCGATCCGGCATGGTTGGCTTGAGAAGAAGGTCAGCATCTACCCTGTGAAATTAGAGGCTGACCAGAGAAAGTTGTGGGAGAGGATGTAGGAAAAGTGAGGAAACACAAGTGTTTTGAAGGAAGGAGATAAGGCTAAGCTGGTGTCGGACAGGGTGCTGAATCCCGTCAGCACGGCGGCCAGGATAGCAAATCGCCGCGCCCCTTGCCATGAACTGGGGCTACTTTCACCTGACATAGCAGTCACAACATTTATTTTATTCCCTCAGCAAGAAACTTGCTTTTGCCATAGTATTTGCTGCTTCTTTGCCAGCACTTATCATTTATTACTTCCATTAGAGATGAACAGCAAATTGTCTACATAAAATTTATTACACATTATATCTTTTACAATAGGATTATGACATTGCAGATCATGATGGTGCATGATATGTTTTAAAATAAATGGTGAACATAATATACGGAAAGTAATAGTGCAATAACGGTAATGATAATATTAGTTATTGTGAAATAAAACAAAATGGAAACAGTTCTTGTCAGACTCTTTGTTTAGACTAATATTGAGAAAGGGTTGGCAATATTAGCAAATAAAACAGGTATTTTTTCTGGAATATAGTAGAAGCCCTAATAATTAATTTTTCAAATCACTATTCTGATATGCTGCATCATTATGAGGAGGAAAATTACCAACTCTGAATGATGCATAGAATACGAGTCTGATCTTGGTATTGCAAACCAGAGGATCATTGCGGATTACCGATCTATGCGGAATACATTTGTGGTTGGAAGGATTTAGAGGTTCTGGTATTTCCTCTATAATTTTTAACTCATTTGATCATTAAAATTTGAAAATAATTTTAATTAAAGCTCCATTCTTTTAAGCTACTTTTTTATATTATTTTAGACAATTTATAATTAGCAGGGAAGCTTTCTATGAATTTTTGATGCCAGAGTATAAATATATGGTATTTACCTTCCGTTAAGGTTATAGATTTCCTAAATTTCTCTATTTCAGTTTCATCATAGTGAAATATCCTTTCTTTAATCCTTATACTTTCAAGTGAAAATATTTTTCAATTTTGCTCTCTATGTTAGAGTCTGTTAATATTTCTGCTAAAGGAGAGAAGTATGGCTCCTTTAGGTTGATAACAAAGTTAACAGCAGACCTGAAATGTTTAGGAACATAAACATGCTTCTTAAATGATTTACCTTGGTATCATAAATATAACCTTTCAGAAATTTATTCAAACCTAAACTAATAATTGGTTTTACTACTGGAATACCCTTCACACCATATTGATGTAGAGTACTATAGTATAATATGGAAATTTGAGCCCTAATATCTAATAACCAGAAGTGGTTTCAGCCAATAATACCAGAACTGGGTTAGCAATGTGAGCAGAAGAATCAAGAGATAGTCATTTATAAAGACCATCTGTTTTTACAGTTTTGGCTGCAGAAAGGGAGAAAACCATGTTAGGACACATAGAAGTAATTTGGGCAGAGGCATGACAACTTTTGCATGGATAAAGGAACCTAATTTGAAAACCTGGACATTCTTCTTCTGTATGTCTAGGAGAGAAACATCTAGTACAAAGTTTCAGGTCAGTTGTTCTTATTTGTCCTGCATGGAAATTTCCATATTATTTTTAGTGAACAGAAGAATGATTCAATAAAGAACAAAATTTACATCCTGAAGCTATTTTATTACCATTGTTACTTTGGACACTAGTAGGATGAGTAGCAGCTTTTGGGGGTACAATTTTTAGTTCAAGAAGAGGCACACTTTGTGTACCGGTAGGAGAAGAGTTATGTTTAGCTCTTTCCCTTGAGCTTAGCAATTTGTAAATGCTTACAGCATTATCAATTATAAGTTTTCCAGAAAGATAATTATTGTTTAATTTCCTGCAAAAAGAGTTTAGATCTGATGATATGACTTAAAAGCTGTTCCCCAAATGTATCAGCAGTTTAAAAGTCTCAATAAAATTTTTGAAGTTCAGCTAATTTAGACTTAAGACGGAATATAAGGCCTATGATATTTTCCAGATTAGTGAAAGTTTTCCAATTGGCCAGTTCAGAAAGGGTTTCATTAATTCGAAGTTCACTATGCCAAAACTCTTCTGTCAATAACTGCCAGGCAGTATCATAGCATCTGTCTTCTACTGTCAAGTTTTCTATCATGAAAGCAGCTCTTCCATGCAAGTAAGATTTCAAAGGAACTAACTTTACTGGCTTTTCTATCTTTGGGCCACTGTTAAAGGCATTTTCAAAGGCAAACAATTCCTGGCTATTGTCACTGAATTGATAAATTTTCAGTTCAGGCAACTTCCTATTCAAAGAGGTTGGTGTATCTTGTTTAAGATTTTGGTTAGTAGTACTGGCAGATTTGGTTTTCTCTTCTAGAAGAGAAGTAAGGCTACTGATTCCTACAAGAAGTTTGTCATTATACTCTGATTCGTCTTTGGACAGAGTTTCCAAGTCTATATGAATGGGTTCCTCATTAACACTATTTAAGTTACAGCTGCGAAGGAACAGGGATACTTGAAATTTTTTAAGCGTATTCAAATTAGTTTTGAGCTCATTAGTTATTTACGCTTCCTAGAAAACAGTAAGGGTTGTAGTGTCCTTTTAAAGTGCATTGTTTAGCACTTTAGAGAGGGAGATTTTAGATGCCTCTATTTCAGCTTTAATTTTTGTTTATTGAGCTCATGTCGATCCACAAATTATTTAGAACAATAAACAAGATCATAAATTCACCTTAGATCTAAATAAAAAATAATATATACAAGACAAAATATAGGGATTGCCAGCACCAGTAGAAAGCTCTTTTGACCAAATAAAGAATTTAGATAATACAGAGAGGCTCAACTATCCTGTATCAGAAGAAATAAGACATCTATTAGTAATAAATTTGACATTTTAGAAAAGTTGGCAAAAACAAAAGGACACTCACATCCCTTGGACTTATAATCCTCCAAAAGTGGCCAGTGTCGTCGAAAATGTTCTAGTTTATATCAACAATTTCAGACATGGAACATATGACGATCGTCCTTTAAGTTAGCAATCACCTCACTCTTCTTTATTTCATTGCAACCAACATGCCCAAATACTTCTTTACTTCTTTATGACGTCATATGCAACGTGGCTCATGTTGAATTGAGAAAACATAAAGAATGACGGTAGTGTGGCGGTAAAATGGAGGGAGTAGGAGGGGAATTTAAGGAATTTAATATGATTAATTCAAATTATCCAAACTTTGTGAGTTATTTGGCTTTCGTACTCCGAAGGAATATATGTAGGTGACAGATTTTAGCGCCTCATGAGGGCGTTCTTAACATATCACAATATATTTTCAAGGAATTATAATACATTGTTCAAGTTTTAAAAGTCCCATTATTTTAAAATTTAAAGCACTCCCCACCTTTACTCCCTCCTTTCTTATAAATGCACTTTTAATTCTTGAAACTGTTTTCACAGATTTCTGTTCAAGTCAAAAGTCATTTTTGCAGCAAAACGCTGCTTCCTTTTTAACTTCATGCCACTCCTAAAAAGAGAAGCGTAATATTTGCCTTTGCATACAATTCCTCAATCTTTTTTTTCTCCCCTTCATAAATTAATTAACGCTGTCAACGGACCATCTACCTTCGTTAAATTTTAACGTACGTGTTAGTCTTTGTCAGAGGTCGGAGTGTGAACTCGCACATGCGTACACACGAATCCGCCTACTCAATTCTCTTCATCTCCATCGTCAGTATTTCGCAGCTCTCGTGGTTATCAGAGATTAGAACCCACATCTCTTCTGTCCTTAATACATATTGATTTTTCCCGCTAATAATTTGGTTAAATCTATCCTTTCTTTTAGCTTTTTGGTTTCCTTACTTTTAGTCAAATATTCTTATATGATTTACTAGTGAAAAGGTGTACCGTGCGTTAATTATATTGAACAAATAGGCGAAATGGTTACATCCAATTTTGATTATTTTACTTCGCATAAAAATCATTCATGTATTCATAATAAGAAAATGAAGTCCTTCCAAAGTAGGATCAGTAGTGGTCTACAACATGGCTACCCTTAGTCAAGACTCTAAGTAGTCTGTCCGTGCTATTTATATTTTTCGATTTCGCACTTCATCTTAATTGTACAGATGATAAACGTTTGTTCAAAATCTATCTCAAGGATATGCCTTTGCTGGTTTCCCTTTACGCAGGATCCATTGGTTGCGAACGTATTTGAGACAAAGTATCCATCCATTAGTCCATTCAGTAAAAAATGAGAGGAATGGTTTATATAATAGTGATAATATTAAAATATCAATTTATAAAATAATAAAAGTTACAACAACACTATAACTTAAAAGTCGTAAAGTCCTATCTGTCCGTTTCACTGAAGAACATATTTCGGAGGTAATCAGATGGCTAACATTAATTGAAACATGATCAAGGTGCTGTCAATGATAATGTGGAAGAAGTAGGTTAATGCGGGGTATCGTTAGTTATGTGCATCTCCATTTTCTTTTTATCTTTTATTTATCCCCACTTTTATTTCGATTAGAATTTTTTTCTTTTAACTGCAGGATAATTTCCAATTGTGGATTTAACCCTCGTAGGTAAAGTCACAATGGTACAATTATTACTGTTTGCAAATAACAAAATTAACAAAACTAAAAATAGATTCACAAAGCAAAGCAATAAAATACTCAAGTGGCTGTATAATGAATAAGCTGCCCCAAGCCGATGAATCACCGAAGCCGTGTGAACTTTTTTATTCTTTGCAATTAACGAGTTTCTCGCTCGTTGTTTGAAATAATGTTTTTACCTCAACTGCTATTTTAATTTGCTTTTTTTAAAATCTCGGTATGTAGGGAAAGCATTGTGTCTTATGTGCCACGGCTAGCAGCTCGTGCCTAACTATAACTCGGCTCTCCATCCTGGGTGCGTTGAAGATTGGTATCTGCAACTGTGTGGCAGACCTAGAGATGGGACTTGAATATTTTCGTCGGGCGAAAGAGCGCCAAGGCAAAAAAGCCCATGCGCCATGAGCATTCTTCCCTTATGTACACATAAACGATCGCAGGAAGGTGGTCAGCCCAATACACACAGGGACTAGGTTTTCGGAGAAAAACTCAAACTTCCCATTAATTGTTTTTCGACGCCATCCACCACTCAAGTTCTGTTCTCTTAAGGAAGCTGATCCTTTCCTCGGAGATAGACAAACAGTTGAGAAGATAAAGGGAGAAAAAAATAAGGGCTGAGAAAGAACTTGAAGGAAATACTAACTTTCAACGGCGCCATCAGCGAGGTAATGTCAGCCCTGTGATGGCGCGGCTCTAATTTGCACTCGGTTCCAAAGAGAATAGCTCTTTCCGGTACCAAATGCATGTAAACAAAAGGTTGAGGAAATAGCGTTAGAGTAAAAAACATAAAAAGCGCTCAGAGGGAACGAGAGGAAGTGCACCAACAACTTCCTCAGTCCCGATCAGAGAGTTAAATTCATCTCATTGAGAGGGATTCCCTAATTTCCACTCAAGCATGGAGGAAGTTCAACTCCTCTAGGTACCTATTTAACAAGCTAAATAGTGCATCTCTATCCGGGGTTCGGATCTTTTCTCTTAATATTGCGCAATTTCGTTTCCTTAGCCAGATGGCTGAACGACCAGTTATTCGGATGATCAGGCTGTGACATCTTTAGTGTCACGATATCCTTTTTTTTAGGAACATAAAAAAATGATAACGTACGAACTTGATAGAGAAAGGACAATGTATGGAGGGTTTTACCAGTGGAGTGGGTTTTTAGAGGGATTTGCTGGGAAACATGTGAGTGTTTCATGTATGCACTTCCTGATACATCGGCAGAAATATTATTATCTATAATTAATCCTTGCCAGAGATGCAGTATAAACATTTGTCACTCGCAGAACTTTAACACCCAGAAACAAATAGCCACACAAACCAAATAGAGTCGCTTTGCACCAATGCCAAAATGATAAATAATAAAAGACTGTGGAACTGGTCGTTCTCTGATCCATTCCTATATGTGCTAGTTGTATGGAAACAACGAAATAAAGGAAGAGACTTAGGTAGTTTCTCAAACTTGCAAAGACATTGTAAAGTTTTATCTATTAAATAAGGTTTAGCTTATACTTTTTTTACCTTCCTTAGATTTTATTTTTTTTAGTTTCCTTTTATTAGTGCGCCAAACACCTAAATACTTATAATATAGGAATAATCCAATCCCTCGATTCCCGCGCATGCAAAATGCAGTTCAGTCTCTTCAGCTGGCTGTTCATCCATCTGTCTTAGTAGACTAAATAGTACCATAATAAGAGAAAAGATCCCGGGGCTTAAATAAAGCAGCGTATCTAAATAAAAATAAGTTGTTATAACTTGGATTTTGTAGAAGGTTAATGACATTGTGGAGTTTGCTTCCAGCCTTTTGGTAATAGATGGATTGGATAATATTCCTTTTAATACATTCACGATTTTTAGATTTTCAAAAACTTAAACGTTTTTAATTATTAAAATGATGTTCACCAATGTCATTTTGACTTTTTAAAACTTAATAATGATGTACTTATTCATTTTAAGAAAATGTATCATTATTGGAGGAAATTTGAATCTATCTGCGGTATTACCGTATTTACTTCGAATTTTGCCCTACCTTTACCTGACTATTTAGCAAATAGTATGTTATATAATATCTGCAGGCGATATGCGCATGACTCTTCTGGCTACTTAGCCAATACTATGTTTCGTTATATTTTGAATATTAGGAACGATTCGTTGATGTTTTTCCCTTTAGTTCATATAGTAAAATGGCGTGTGGTGATTGTTCTAGGTCACAATACCAACTAATACAAGAAGTTTTTGAGCACTATGTTCTGGCCTTAGAAATACATAGAACTCGCAGTATAATCCTACGAGATATTATATGCGCTACATGCCGCATTGATTGTAAATTTATACAGGATCGCAATTGATTTTACTGTACTATCATTGTAAAGGATTCGAAAGGCCGTAAATTCACATGAAAACTTTTGGTTAGTGTGTTTAAGGACACGTGGTTTTCTAATGTACGCAATCTACCAATTGCGAGCCTTTTATTTAAAAACTCTTCTCTGCGCAAAACATTGTTTATGGGAGAAGGTGAGATAAATATTGTTAGGGTAAGGTAAAGTCAAGTTAGATGTTAGGTCTGGTTCTAGATCTTTTAAACCAAGTTGAAAATGTGTTTTTCTTATGTAGTTTTCTGTTTATTTTTTCAAATCTGAAAAGTACACATAAAACTTCATAAGAAAAACATTTTAAATCACCTTAGAAAATAAGTCTTAAAATAAACATTTATTTTGTATCGTAAATTGAACTAGCATACTTTTTTTTCTCGAGGGTTTATAATATTTTTGACTCCATCTTTCTCTGATCATGATGTTTCTGCAATACAATCCATTCATTTCGGAGATCGCTTCTACCACAAGTAAAATTTAGATGAATTCCTTGATCGTATTTTTCAGGTTTACTTGGTATTGTTACAAAGGCGGTAACAATCATGTTATTCTCATTTTAGCTAAAAGCATTAATACATATATATCAATCGTTGTTATGCTCCTATTTGTGTAGTTATCATGGGGCATATTTTGTTCTCTTCTGGAAGTGAATGAAAATACCACCTATCTATACACTGCGTTACATTGGAATCAACTATATAGATTATGTTTTACCTCATTACTGTAACCTACCTAATGATTGCAACCCAACAGCTCTAGCAAAGTATTCATTCTTATCAGAACAAGCAAGGATTACTTAGGGTGTAATAATATCTAATTGGCTGTCCGTTTACCCTGCTTTAGAAATGAGAAATTAGAAATTATTTGGAAAACCAGATTATTGCTATGGTCATTACTGAGGAACATCATTTTTTGCTATCATCAGAGCAATTTGGGCTAAACTCCAGCAAATTTTCCTCGGTCTATCACAATAATTTGGCAAACACTCAATCAAATGAACTTAGTTTTCATTATATATAATTTAGCGCGTCCCTTTTTGTTTTTACTTTCTAAGATATTATTTATGAATTACTTAGTTCCTTTAAATTCATTGTCCAGGAGACTCGGCTTTTCGTTTCATTTTTCATTGATGCTAAGCAGATATTTCTTTCCATTATAGCACTTTCATTCCTAAATTCTGTGGTGCATTTCTATGTATTAAGGATTGTAGATGATCACTAACTAGTTTTGCCCAATTATTAAATGTATATAAACCAGCCTTAGACTTTACTCTAATTCGTGGGAACACAAAATGGTCGTTCGCTGTAGTGACATGCCGGTCATCAAAGACTACGCCTTTGATGGCAGGTTCTTCTACTAATTTGCTGTCATTCTAACATAGAAGTGTTTAGATAAATTTAGATAAATGAATTAAATTTTATTAGCCAACGCCCTAGTATCAGCATTATGTTTTCTAGAGAAATTTCAGGTTATACAAAAAGGTTTACTAAATATACAAGATCTTTCCAAAATAATTTGCTATTAAACTTTTGACATAAGGCGTCATATGCACTTTAGTGCCTCTTAACTGTTTACAGTTAATGGATAACAGTGTCTTATCAATGGCTTCCTGAGTGTTAGGTAATGTGTTTGATTTTTGCTCGGGACTTTTTTCTGACTCTATTTTTCTCTTTGCCCGTTTAAGCTAATATCAATGAATGTAGTTGCATATTGCATTGGTTTATATATCAATTTTATTATTTGTTTTCAGTGTTAAACTTTAAAAAGAAAATTTATTATTATTAAAAGTTTTTCCTGTCTGTAATCACTTCAATAATGGGTAGGAATAAAACACACTGAATATTAAAGAATTAATATATTAATTAAGATAGGAAATATTTCTATAGCTAAAAATTGGAGAAAAAGTTGTAATTTCCAAGTTTCTTTGCGAGAGCAAAAGTGAGGTCAAATCTTTTTCGAAAATCTAAACAAACACCGCCATTTGTCACCCTTCTTGTTGAATTTTCAGGTTTTTCTTTTTAAACATTTTTGGTCTCCTCATAACAGGGTTAATATTTGTTATCGGTAGATATGTAAAAGAATCCATTAATCTATTGGATAGAAAGGGTTATTCTATTTTTTAATTTCATTTTGCCTATAATCTCGCTCTCTCTCACTTTCTTTCAATCTATACTTATATCTTTTTTCTTACTCGAATCTCACTTTCTATCTCTATCTTTATGTCCCATCTCTTTTTTTTTAAATTTATGTTTCTTTCTATCTTTCTGTCTCTCTTTCGTGTCTCTATATAAGTTCCTCTCTCTCTCTCTATCTCCATAACTCTCTAAATGTCTCTCTTTATGTCTCGCTCTTTATGCTTCTCTCTATATATATCTTGCTCAATCTATAAATATCTGTATGCCTGTCTCTCTTTATTGATTTCTATGTCTCTCTTTATCTCATTGTATCTCTCATTGTCTGTCTTTCTCTATGTAAATATCTGATTATATCTATCACTCTCTCTCTCTCTTTTCCTTTTTTTTCATAACGAAAATAGAGGGAGAGGTGATGCCTTCTTGTCGCGGGAAGAGAGCTTGTGTGTACCTTGGACTTTTCGAGCTATGTCGGCGGGGGTACCTCTTCTGGGTACCCCTGGTAGGGCTTCCTTTGTCGATTTGGTCGGAAACGAGGTTCCAGACTAAGTGCGTCATTCCTTCCTTTTTCTACTCTATCCCTCTCTTTTTTTACTTTTATCCTATCTCCCACTGATACAAAAAGAAAAAAAAACAAAAAAAAGAAGCCTACTCCTATCGTGTCACTCTTTCCCTTTCTTCCTCGATCTACCTATAAGGACCTGGCAGCTACCTCATGCGTCAGAAGAGAGGCTTTGGAACCTCTATAAACAACGCCAATCGACGCTCACTGGTTGTGAGAGACTAGGACTAGAGGTGTCCTAGGCGTTGGGGCACGATGAATGGGATGAGGGTAGTGCCTCGTTAACCCCTTCCCTGGCGCGTAATTATTGACCGTTCCAATTGCCCGTTGACGGGTGCTTATGGTAGCATTGGTCCGAGGTGACGGCCCTTTGTTCCCATGTTGGTTGCCAGGCCAATAAAAAGCCTTGGGTCGAGTTCCTTGATGTGGCGGGATATCCATTGAACGCTACTCCGAGATCCTGGCCGTTGTGAAGGGAACTAGTAGGAGTTTAGTACGGGGCGTGCTTCGTTGTTGTTCACCTGGTGAGAAATCGATGGCCCCTTCGGGGACAGTCAGTGCTGCTTGGTTGGGAGCCACGGCACGCCGAGGTTTGACGACTCGGTCGGACGAACAGCAGCACATGGAGCGTGCCTTCTGAAAGATCCGAAACCTCTCCGATCGATAGGCGGGAGCGACTCACGCTGGGAGAACTCACCAACCCCCCTTTTTTATCATTCATTGGTCACGAGTTTTCAGAGAAAGAGAAAGCGCTCAAAATGACAGGCAAAAAAGGACCCGTTCGTCTCAAACACAACTGTGCAATATGCCAGTTAGAAAAGTGGTGCGTTGACTTTCCGGAGGGCTGCTACTCAAAATGCAGCCCTGAAAGTATCTGCACTACTTGCATATTGACGCGAGAGGTGAAAAAATCAAAAGACCTCTATAGAGCCTCAGAGGAGAGAGCTAAGGTCCTTGAGGGAAAGTTGGAGAAGCTCGAAGCCCTTAACGTAGCTCAGGTTCGATGCCTAGAAGAGGCGCCGCCCACTGAAGTTTCGGAATCCCCTGGTAATGAAGTGGACATTCCGGCATAATCTGAGGCTAAGCCAGCTGAGGCGAGAGAAAAGGAGAAAAAGAAGAAAGGAGAAACGAAGAAAAAAAAGAAAAAGAAGATAGTTGAAACAAAAGTAGAACCCAAAAAAGAAGAAAAACCAAAAACGAAGAAGAAAAAGAAAGATAAGAATGTGGAGAGTAAAGAGGAAAAGGAAAGGCCTCTTCCACAAGGGAAGACCCCGTCTTCAGAGACCAAGTGTCCGAAGGTCACCCTCATTGGTGACTCGCAAACACGGGATCTGCAGCCGCTGCTAGCGGCCCGCCTTCGCACTAGCGTGAAGGTAAGCTGCCTGTCAGGACGGGGTAACCACACCATCAGAGTAGAGGCAGAGAAAGCTCAGATTTCTGAGAATTCTGTTGTTGCTCTGATGGTGAGCAGCAACGACCTCTACCTCAGAGGGGGTAAGGTTGAACTCAGTGGTAAGACCATCCAAACAGTGATGGGAGCCGTGGACGACATAGGGCTTAAAACCCGCAAACGTGTGGTGGTTGGGATGCTTCCGAGAAGAGGTCCATCCCGAACCGCTCACGAAAGAAACGTCGCAGTGAACAAAAGGTTGGCGGATCTCTGCACGGCAGAAGGAGTCTTCTTCGTGGACCCATATCGTACCTTTATCGGTAGAGACGACCTCCACCAAAGAGATGGGGTACATCTCTCCTTTAAAGGGAAGGCCTTTCTCGCCAATCTAATTCAAGATGTCGTGGAACGCACCCAAAGGAGCGTTCGAAACAGAGCGAAAGTGGACGTGCGCCAACATGCCCGTGTCACTCCTGGAACGACCTTCTCGGAGGTCGTCAAAAAGGGTGTGACCACGAAAACAGAGAACCTGGGAAACGGAAGAGCGTAGGGAGTCCTACACTAGGGGACTCCCTCAAAGTTCTTCTGTTCAATGCGAGGTCAATCAGTAATAAGTTTCTTGAGCTCTGTGGCCTCGTAGTAACAGAGGAACCTGAGATGGTGGCCATAACGGAGTCGTGGATAAAAACCTCAAGCCGAGATTTTGAAGGTGAATTCACGATTCCCGGTTACCAGCTCTTCCAGAAAGATAGGCCAGACAGAGAGGGTGGCGGTGTAATGTTGTATGTCAAGGATACTCTCACCTCGACGGATTGCAACATCATATCCGACCATCAACTACTAGGTGTTGACCTAGAGATAGGTCCTGCCAAATAGAGGACCCTGGTGCTTTATAGACCTCCTGACCAACTCGTTGAAAAGGACAGAGAACTGTACCAGCTGCTAGGAGAACTTGTCGAAGACAGGGTGTGTATCGTCATGGGTGATTTCAACACACAAGTTGACTGGGAAACCCGAGAACCCTGTGGCGAGAACGCACTACTCCTGGAGTTCACGAACAACGAGTTCCTCACTCACTGGGTGAGAGAGCCAACGAGAGGAGACAATATCCTCGACTTGGTTTTCACCTCTGAGGATGACATCGTTGAGGACCTCTCTGTTGGCGAAGAGCTCGGTGGCAGTGACCACCGACTAATTAGATTTGTAGCCAAAGTCCCCAAGGCAGAGCCTGCAACTAGTAAATCAAGGAAACTGGATTTGAGAAGAGCAGACTTTGCAGATCTACGTGCGGGACTGACTGACGCGAGGCTAGAAGAGTGCGATGCTGTTGAAGACTCTTGTAACAGTTTCAAAACCACATTCATGAGTCTTCAATCGCGTTTTATTCCTCTGAAATGCCCCCGTCGGTCCTCTGTTCAACCAAAGTGGTTTAATCGAGAAATCGGGCAACTGCTTAGGGAGAAGAGAAATGTGTACCGTCAATCGAAGATCTCGGGTGACTTTGACGAATACCGGAGGCTAGCCAGGAGAGTGAAGTCCAGTATAAGGGCGGCTAAGCGGTCTGAGGAACTCCAAGTGGCGAGACTCTGTAAAGAGAATCCCAAGGAGTTTTTTGGATATGTGAACAGCCGTAAACCAATCCGTCGAACGATAGGCCCTTTGAGGAATGGAGAGGGGACATTAAAGCATTCAGATGCAGAAAATGCTAACCTCCTCAACGACTACTTCTCTTCAGTGTTTACTGAAGAGTGTGGTCCCATTCCCCAGCCGACGGATTCCTACTCGGGGGAAAAGCTGGAGGCAATGGACTTCACCGAAGGAGAAATAAAGAAAAAGATCGCTGACCTAAAGACGAATAAGTCCCCCGGACCGGACGGGTTTCTTCCCTAAAGTGTTGAAAGAAGTGTGCGATGAAGTATCACGACATCTGTGCGCTATCTTTAACATGTCAATCCAGACCAAATGCGTTCCTAGAGACTGGCGTGAGGCGGAGGTGACTCCTATCTTCAAGAAAGGAGACCGTAACCAACCGTCGAACTACCGACCTATCAGTTTGACTTCGATAGTCGGTAAACTCATGGAAAGCATCATGATGGACAAAGTGACGTCGTATTTAGAGTCAAACCTGCTACTGAGGAGTTCCCAGCACGACTTCCGAAGGCAACGGTCATGCCTGACGAACCTTGTGGAATTCTTCTACTTCGTTTTCAGTGAGCACGATCGGGACAAGGCGGTGGATGTGGTCTACCTAGACTTTCAGAAAGCCTTTGATAAGGTACCACACCGCCTCCTTCTCCGGAAAGTGCGAGCGCTAGGCATAGACGGAAAGATAGCCGGCTGGATCGAGAACTGGCTAAGTGGCAGACGGCAACGGGTGGTGGTGAATGGACAGTCTTCTGAGTGGGTGCCCATTACTAGCGGGGTGCCTCAAGGTTCTGTCCTGGGACCACTACTATTAATCATCTACGTCAACGACATGGACGGTGACATGGTTGCCAAGAGTTCCAAATTTGCCGACGATACCAAGCTTGGTATGAACGTTGCAAAGGAGGGAAATACTGCCCGCCTGCAGGAAGATCTTGGGAAGATTGGGGAGTGGTAGGACACGTGGCAAATGCCTTTTAACGTGGGCAAATGCAAAGTGATGCATATCGGCCACAGAAACCCTTAATCTCAGTATATCCTTAAGCGCACTGCTATGGAATCCACCGACACTGAGAAGGACTTGGGTGTAACAATCACTAGTGACCTCAAGTTCTCGAAACAGTGCATTGAGGCGGAGAAAAAGGCCCAAAGGATGCTAGGCTATATTAAGCGCCAGTTTGGTTATCGGAACCAGGAGATTGTACTGTGCCTGTACAACTTACTTGTCCGACCGCACCTGGAGTATGCCGTACAATTTTGGAGTCCTTCATTGCGAAAGGACATCGCGAGATTGGAACGCGTACAAGCCAGGGTAACCAAGCTGATTCCCTCTATCCGACATAAAAGTTATGAGGATAGACTAAGGGAATTAGATCTGTTCTCACTAGAAACCCGTAGACTGAGTGGTCAGCTCATCGAAGTTCTCAAAATACTTCGAGGGTTCGACAATGTTGACTACCGGGATATTTTCACACTGAGTGAGAACAGAACGCGCAATCACGGCTTCAAACTTGAACTGAAGCGTTACAACCGCAATCTGTGTGGAAATTTTTTCACTTACAGTATCTGCGGTATGTGGAACGGACTTCGAGTGGAAGTTGTCAACAGTGAATCTGTTGACCAGTTCAAGTCAAGACTAGACAAAGTCTTAAAAGGTGGCCGTTTAGGGACGCAAAACAATTGAGCAGCCTTATGCCCGCTCGATTGCTAGTCCAAAGGTATCCTCTTTGAATGGACCGTAAGGTCTCCTAGGGTACCTTCTTTCCTTGTTGTTACTCCTTGTTGTTATTTCTATATATGTCTCTTAGCTCTTATCTTGAGCATGCAGATCAGCACTGATGTTCAACTACATAATTGATATATATCGGCTTTAGAGGCTAAATGCTTAGCCGACCGAACTCATCCCATCTCTTAGGCATAATTCTTATGACCATCAGCTGTAAGAGTTTAAACTCTTAAGCTGTAAACTAAAAGAGTGTGGGGTCAGTAATTCTAAGTATTTGGCATTGTGACATGAGTCTGACAAGTTGGCTAACAAGTATATATAAAGGAGGAGAGTAAAATACCCGGAAACGTTACAAACTTGGACTAGAACCATTCAACTGGGATCATTGACTAAACTTTTTTTCGTACAATATCTGCAACCATTGGAACACTCTCCCCACAAAAGTTATTGAGAGCAACACTATTAAGCTGTTAAATGATAGGCTTAACAATGTAATAAATAGTTTTTCAGCTTTTATAAGTCACAGGATGACTGCTCAATTTCAGTCTATTCTATTATTTATTAATTACCAAAATCTACTTGAAGACTGTAAATTCCTTGGAAATCCTTGTATTTTCCTCTCTCTCTCTATCTCTCCTTATATATATATATATATATATATATATATATATATATATATATATATATATATATATATATATATATATATATATATATATATATATATATATATATATGTATATATATCTATATATATATATATGTATATATATATATATATATATATATATATATATATATATATTTATATATATATATATATATATATATATATATATATATATATATATATATATATATATATATATATAAATGCAAAAGAGTAATGATAAACTACATTATATGAATCTGAATATATTTTAAAGCACAAAACTAGTTTCAGCGCTCAGCAACTATTCTCATTTAGGTATGTTATGAACCTGAAGCGAGCATAATAGGATTGATTTCAACCATTCAAAAATTATTTATAAATCAAACGATTATATTCTGTAAAAAATTGCTGAATCAATATTCATCAACAAAGTTGATACTTTTAATTTATCGGAAGGGCATTACAAATTTAACAAATATATTTCGAATTATACTGCTAAACTTATTTATAAACCGCCCGAACCATGTTAGCAACTTTGCCCCAGGTTTCAAGCAAATACTTATTTTTGCAGTTTGTTTAATATGATTTCAGTATGTTCAATCCTTTTCCCGAATCTCCGTCTAATATAGATATTTATACCTTCCCGTTTTGCTTCCTCTGGTTTCATTTTGTTTAGTCTTTTATTTGGTGCCGGAACCAGCCCAAATGTTTATGTTTTTTTCCCTCTTTTCTGATTTATTTTTGTTTCGTCTTTAAATTCACCTTTATATACTTGGAGGTGCTTAGAACATTTTCCATTAAACGTTTGAGAATGGCTGCTGATAGCTGAAACTAGTTCTGTGCTTTAAAATTAATTCCGATTCATATATTGTGGTTTATCATTACTCTTTTCATTGGCTATATATCGCGTTACTACGATGTCTTCTAATATATATATTTCTTTATTGTTCTCAATTTATGTCGCTCCTTATATATCTCATTCGCTCTGTCTCTCTCTATTTCTCTCTTTCTTTCTCTACATCTCTTTCATTGTCCTCATCTCTATATCTCTCTTTCTTTTTCTATTTTACTATACATCTCTTCAATTGTAGTCATCTCTCTGTCTCTCTATATCTCTATCTATGTCTTTCTCTTTCGACAATTTGTTTTGATGTCTGAATGTATAGATATATTTTGTAATATTGACCATAATTTAATTCAATTTAGTGTTGACATGCCGAACAAAAAATAAAATTTAGCTTTCAAATATTGGATTTTAAAAATAGATAACCTAGGGGTTAAAAGTAAGCTTGTGGATATATAAATTGAGTTGTTGGTGCCAAAATGTAACTTGGATTAATTTTAAAAAAAAAGATTTTACCACACAATCTCAATTCATTCTATCAGAATCGTATCAAGTTAGTAATATTAAACTCAAAATAATGGTTAACAAAAGAACAACACGCAAATATTGAGAACGGGAATCATTAAGTAGAACCGTTGATTCTGCAATATCTCCTTCCGCAGAAGGATCTCTGAGTCTACAGTATTGTTATACTTAGCGTACTCCTCTGACATCCCAGTTCCACCCGCTAAAAGGTGCCTCAACATTCAGTTCGCTGATGACGTCAGGTAAATTATCGTTTGCCCATACGGGAATGGTGTTATGCAAGCAAGGTTGACAGCAGAAGAAATAAGTAGGATTAACGAATATGAAAGAAAATGGAAGTTGAATACGAACAAGAACAAGATTAAAATCATAGCGTTGTTCAGGAAAAGTCTCAGAGATATATCTCTCAAGAAAAACGATATAGATAAAGTATATTATAACGAAAAAGGGCTAGGATTCAAATAATAAATCAGGATACAGCAAATATGTAAGAGTACGAGTGAAACGAGGAAAAGGACGACCTGGACTACTCTACAAGTAGAGATATTTCACTTGGTAAAACAATATTAGAATAAATATATCAAGCATTTATTAAGTCAGCAATAATATAATTAGGTATACCTTTGTTAATAATCTTAAATTTAAACATTATTAAGCCTAAAGAATTAAAAACCTGTCAGTATTAGTAATCACAAAGAAAAGATGAAGAGAAATAAGAGAATAATGCGAGATGCACAGAGAAGCTGAGATGACACCAATGAAAAAAATATTGTGGAAAAAGCTAAGAAACCAATAGAAGAAAAAACACAGGAGTTAATAAGAGAGGAAATCATGGATTGATAGCCAAGAGGGAGGAAAAGAGATCATACACACTTTATCCCTTATAAATCCAAAATAGATAAAATAGATGAAGAAATTTTCAAGTGAAATTTTCGAAAAGTAAAAAAAATTGGGCGTAATTTAACAAACTCTGTACTTTTTTAAAGCAGCTATGTTAAATACGAGTATGTACACAAATAAAAAACAACAACAAAAAATATGGCGAAAACTATACCAAAAGTAAAAATAGTAATAACAAAGCTTTGAGCACCAAACCCACAAAAAAACAAGAAATAAAGAAAGAATGTTAGCCTGAGACTCAGGAAAGTAGTAACTAAATCTATCTCATTCCAAAACTATAATATAGTACAAAAGTGAAAGATATTAGCATAGACTCCATGACCCCTAGCATTCAATTGCAAACCTATCAATTTTTTCCACTTCTTCCTACACTGTTTCTTGTATCCTTGACACCTAAACCTAAAAACTTTAGACCTTGTTAAATTACGCTCAATTTTTCTTACTTTTCGAAAATTTCACTTGAAAATTTCTTCATCTATTTTATCTATTTTGGATGTATAAGGGATAAAGTGTGTATGATCTCTTTTCTGCCAAACTATACACTTTTTCAACCCTATAAGCCTCATAAACAAACTACCATAGCACTCACAACGAGTCTAAAGTAAAGCGTAGTAAATCACAGATGTAAGTTCCTTGAGGGAAAATAATAGGGAGATTTCCTAGGACCACGAGCCAAAAGTTTAGTTGAGACGCTTCATAGCAGTAGATTTATTTAGGAAGAGAAGTCGAGGTGCGCTTCTAAAATAAAGACATATTTATGGAACTATAGGGGTTGCAAAAAAATAAAGAACTCTCAAGATACAACAATCACTCTTTCATATTGCCCGGATGGGAGAACTAGAAATCTTGAATGAAAAGGGAGCTTCAAAAATCCAGAGATCTTGTGGCGCTCGGCAAGGATAGTAAAATGCAAGAAAGGTTTACTAACTAAGGAAAATGGGACAGAGAAAGTTGTACCCTAAAGGAGAAATGAGAAGAAGATTTTTTTTAAAGAGCTTATCTGGCGACTGCGTACTTGGGCCTAGTACTAGGCAATTTAAAAAAAAAAAAAACAAAAAAAAAACAACAACAACCAAAGCCAGCACCAACAAAAATTTTAAAAAGGGAAAAGACAATGAGCAGAAAGCAAGCTCCTGCGTCAGGGAAAAATCTACACGGCACAGGAACGTGCGACCTATAATGCAAAAAAAACAAAAACTGAAAAAACAAACAAAACGAAACAAAAAACTGGTTAAATAAAAGGGAGAAGGCCGGCCTCGCCCCAAAAGTCTACAAGTCCACGAGTCAATGTGCACGAATTCGTCCCGAGTACAAGGGACAGGAGGTAGAAACCATGTTCATCCCGGCAACGGAACAGGTAACATGCGCGAAGATCGCTCAGACTGGGACATTCACCAAGAATTATTATTATTATTAAAGTTCCAAGCCACAACCCCAACTGGAAGAGCAAATAGCTATAAGCCCAAGGGCCCCAGCGGGGAAAGAAACCTGGTATGGAAAAAACGAAACAAAGATTAAGAAAAACATAATAAATAAATAGAAAATCAAAAAAAAAAAAAAAAAAAATTAAATGCTATAATGTTAAAAATATTATAATATTATATATGTGTGGATAATGAATAAAATATTAAAGTTATAAGTTTCTGTTAATTAAAAATGTATTAGCACCCACTTTAAATTTCTGAAGTTCCAAGGACTCAACAACAACACTAGGAAGTTCATTCCACAGTTTAGTTGTGTTAGGAATGAAACTTCTTGAAAACTGTGTTGTGTTGAATCTCATAGGCGTAAAGGCCCTACTATTGGCATTTAGTACACCTCTGGTAACTCGTTGAGGGGCATATAAATTGGGCAGATCGTGATGCAGTGGATGATCTGCATTGTTAAAAATTTTATATAAGATGCATAAGGAGCTTATTGCTCGCCTGTGCCACAGATCAACTTTGAGGTCAGGAATTAAAAATTTTATTGCTCTCAAATTTTTATCTAATAAATTAAGATAAGAGTTGGCTGCCGAACTCCAAACAGGGGCGCAATATTCAAAACACGGAAGAATAAAAGCATTAAAACAATTTTTAAGAACAGTCTGCTCTCCAAATACTTTGTAAGATTTCCTCAAAATGCCAATTTTTTGAGCAATAGAGGAGGAAATAGATCGAATGTGATTCTCAAAAGTAAACCTAGAGTCAAGCATAACTCCAAGCAACTTAAAAGAATCACATATGGAGATGGGAATGTTATTTATTAAAAGATCTGGATGGGGAGGATCTAGTGTTCTGGATCTGCTAACAATCATACTCTGGGTTTTCTTTGCATTTAACTTCATGCCCCATGAAGTGCACCAAACATTTATCTTAGCCAGATCTCTATTTAAAGACTCTGCAACCGATGCTCTCTGTGCCAAACAGCCTGGGGGACAACACAGTCTTCTCAGGGGGGTGCTGGCGAGTGCTCTATAAAATGGCGGTGCGTCCCGCAAGTAGGCCCAATTCGTAGACGACAGAAAGCAACCCGAAGTCTTCGCAGGATTGGGGGGTTGGGGGGTAGGTCCATAGGAACAGTCGCAAAACAGTTCCCTTCGACCGTCGCCTATCCTCTTTGCCAAGCAGTTGGAAGGGCTGCCCGTATTCCTGCCATCTAGTCGGTGTGAGGAAAAGCAAAACACTGGTCCGTCGCAGAGTCCTCGCGGACTCTTTTGCCCCCTCATCGGCGCACTCATGCCCCGCAATTCCTGCATATCCAGGAACCCAGCAAAAGATAATATCGACATCTGCCCGGCTCGCCAAAACCGTGGCGTCATGAATATCGCGAACCAGGGAATGCGGAGATTCAAATGCTCTTAGAGCAATTAGAGCGCTTTGTGAGTCGCTATAGATCACAATCCGGTCTCCGAACCGGGCATGTCGCGTAATCTCCCGTACCTAGTGGTGTATTGCCACCAGCTCGGCTGTGAAGACAGACGCAGCACCTGGCAGAGCGCCGTAACTTCAAGCAGAGGCGTGGAAGCCGACTCCCATTTAGGACTTGGAGCCATCCGTATACACTGGCACGGGTCTAGCGTGACACAAGGTGTGCTCCAAAAAGGTCAAGCGCAATACTCCCGGCGCCGTACAAGCTTTGGGAGGAGAGGCGTGGCGACAAATAGCCAAATGTGGTAGAGTCCAGGGTGGCGTCCTAAACAGAACCAGGGGTCCACCAGCTCAAGAGCTATACCTAGCTCTCGAAGGAGTTTTCTGGCCCTAAACCCAAAGGGCTTTGGGTATGACTGGTGTCTCTCGGCAGCATAGGCAGCGTCGAGATCGGCTGCAGGTGCATTAAGAGCTGGTGGCGACAGAGAGAGGCACCGGGCTCGCGAGTTCAGGCGAGTGATGCATTGCACGCGGCGTATAGCGAGTGGCATCTCCCCAGCATCGACCAACAGGCTCTTAATGGGGAAAGTGCGGAAGGCACCGGTCGCAAGGCGAAGGCCGGTGTGGAGGATCGAGTCCACCTTCCGCAATAAACGCTCAGCTGCTTATGCATAAAACTTGCATCGGTATTTGAGTTTCAAACGGACAAAGGATCGATAAAAACGTATGGCAGTAGCCCTATCAGCACCCCAAGCGCTGAACATCACGGAACGAAGAATATCCATGGCGTGGGTACAAGAAACCCTAAGGCTGCGAATATCAGCCTCCCCTGTGAGGCGTCGGTCAAATACAAGTCCAAGGAAACGATGCGATTTAACCACTTTCAGGCGTACCCCATCAAGAAACAAATCTGGTTCTGAGTGAAGCCATGGATTGCTGCACAAGGTGGGGCAGAAGTGCACTACCTTAGTCTTAGCTAAGGAAAACCAAAACCTGTGCGCTTTGTCAGAGCAAGAGACGCGATTCAATGCCTTTTGGAGTCGGGGCTCCAGAGTTGGCATCTTGGCTGCGCTAAAAGAGATGGAAAGGTAGTCCACGTAGAACGTAGCGAAAACAACTTCCTGCAGTAACGAGGTGATGCCTTTGATGCTCAGGGACGGGTGTGACACAGAGGACAATTCCTTGGGGGACACTCTCTCTCTGCTCCAATGGACGTAGAGGGCTCCCGCACCCGTTTGCGGAATCGAGGATCTCGCAAAAAATAACATATAAAGATTTGGAGACGTCCCCTTCGCCCTCATCGTGTGCAGAGTCTCCATGATACTCTGTCACAATGTGGTATCATAGGCCTTTTTCAGACCGAAAAACAAAATGGCATAGTAATGTCTACGAAGGAAGGCCTCTTAGACGTCATTCTTCAGTCGAAGCAGGCATCCGATGTGGAGAAAACTTGCAAAAGCCGCACAGTGCATACAAAAAATGGCCTTCGCTGTCCAGCAAAAACGCTAATCTAACACTCAGCAATTTCTTCCTCAACTTGCACAGGCAAGCGGTAAGAGAGATTGGGCGGAAACCGGTCGGAGTAGAGTAATCTCTCCCTGATTTGCGAAAGGCGAGCACAGGAGCGATTCGCCTGGAATATGGGAGGAGACACTCCACCGAGATCCTGTTGAACAAATCTAAGAGAAAGGCCGTGCTTCGCTCATCCGGGTGTCAAAGCATAGCGTACCAGATATCTTCGGAGCATGGGCGGTGTCTGCGCGCGAAGCAAGAGCGAAACGCAACTTACTTACAGTAAACCTGTCGTTGAAGGGTTCTCCGCCTCTAGAGGTAAAGTCCAGTCGGCCGCCTTCCGCGACATCACCAGTTGCATCAAATGCTGGCTGAGCAGCATACCGGCTAGAGAATGCGGAGAAATTGGTTGGGAAGAATACCGCCACGGACGCGGGGTCCGAGATTGCGGTAGCATTCTCCTGGAGAACGGGAAAGGAGTCCTGTGACATCTTGCCCCGAATCCTTTTGACTCACTATAACACCTCTGCTAGTGGGGTCTTCCCGTTAAGTGAAAACGCATATGCCCGGCAAGAAGAGCGATGGGCGTGCTTCGAAATATACCGGAACCTTGCCTTAGCCGGATGTAATTTACCGACAGTGAAATGGTTTGAGCGCGGCTTATAGCGCATGTATAATAACGCTTCTGTTTGAGGGTCGTCTCACAACTGGTCGACAACCACGAGAGTGATCAGCGTGCAAAACGGCCAAACGTTCTGGGAAAAGTAGTCAGGCCGCGGCGATGAGGTTGCCAGAGAAGAACTCAACGGCCTCATCTACCGACCTTAACTCCTCCACTGAGATAGCCTATTCAGTCATTTCCTAAAATGCAGGCCACCACGCCCGCGTCTAGCACCACTAAGGTGAGCTCTAAGGCGACAGTTGCCCTGAAAGTGATATTTGAATGGGAAAGTGATCACTACCATTGAGGTCATTAATCACCACCCAATCAAAATCAGGGTGTGCATCCAAAGAGCACAAAGATAGATCAAGGCAAGAAAATAAAGCGGTTCTCGGGCAGTGATGCGTAAACTCATGCACATTTATTACACCTTTCTCAAGCTCTTCGATCAGATTGGCAAGGACTTGTCCCCTGGGATTTATTGAGTCTTCTCCTAAGAGAGGATGCCTGCCGTTCAGATCTCCAAACAAGAGAAAGGGCCTGGGCAACTGTGCCACGACGCGGCGGATGTTTTCCGCGTCGAAGTCAGCTGACTTTGGAATTTAGGCAGAAATGATAGTATACCTCCTATCCAGGTGAAGCTGCACAACCACTGCCTGAAAGGAGGTATCTAAAGTGAAAGAAGGAACGGATATATGATGCTGGGTGTAAGCCGCGTATCCTCCAGCCCGGCCATCTCGTGGTGCTGTGGTCGCAAGATCCTTATACCCCAGGAGGGGGGGCAGAAAGCATGCGCTTAGCATGGTCTCCTGTAGAAAAATAGCCAACGGGGAACGGGACCTGACGAGCTTCTGCGTCTCCTCCTAGTTGGGCTGGAGTCTACGGCAATTCTATTTAAGGAATTTGCCCTCTAGGCCTAGCTCGAAGGAGACGGAGAGGCCGTTTTAGAACAGAAGACCCTAACGAGAATGACCGTACGCTTCGCGGAAGTAGAACCCCAGGCGCTGTTGGCCGGGCAATGCGCTGAAGGCGCTGTCGCCTTCAAGGACATATTGTGGGAGGTTGGGCTCGCCATGTGAGTCTTTTCCTCCCTCCAACTTGAAACCTTAGGCGGGCGTTGCGGCTTCGGAGGCCGAGGGCCCTTTTTACGTGTATCCACTGTCTCTGATTTACTCAGCCCACCACTAGGATGGGGCGAAGGAGCCGAAGCTCCTTTGTTGCTGTCCTGCTTTCGGGAGACAGCTTTAGGAACCCCGGAAGATGGCTTGGCAACTAACTTCAGGAGTGTTGCCTTCTGTGAGTCTAACGACTCGGAGAGGCGGTGGCCGAGTCACCTCACGGGAAACGATCACGCTTAGGGAAAGAGGCGGGGGAGGCCTGATTTTAGCCGGGGCGGACTGAACCCTTTGTGCCACCAGCTTTACCAGGGTAGCGATCGAGTTAAGTAGAACCCGCAAAAGGTCTCCGAATTGGCGCGGAAACAACCGTGCTCGTTGGCCTGGATCGGCCAGGAGCAGACAGTGTTTTTCTAACATTAAAGGCGTAAGTCGTCCTAAGCAGAGCCGGGTGCGCCCTGACCAAGTCTGTAGCCTTGCGGAATGAGAGTTAATCCTGGGCCTGAACGGCCAAAATTGCTTCCCAATGAGATCTGCACCACATTGCTTTGAAGAAGCGGGGTGCGACTCTCCGCAATTGGAACACTTGGCCACACACTATTTGGACTTATTGTGTACGGCCTTGGAGCAATTTACACATACCTCGGGTGTCCTCGACTTTGCACGCCTACACGAACGATTCCTATGGCCGAAGCAGTGACAGTAATAGCACCACCGAGGCAGTGGCACGAATGCCTTCATGCGGTAGCTGTTCTAACCGGCACGCACCGGCTCAGGGAGCGTGTCACATTCAAACATCCCAAAGAGTGTTGGGATGGGTATCGAGGTCCCTCCCTGTTTTCTCATCACACGTTCAACCTTGACCGCTCCATGGTCGGCCAGCTCTAAGGTGATGTCTTCTATACAGTAGTCAACGAGTTCCCTCGCATACTATTTTCACAAAGCTCATGGTAGAGTGCGGCGTCACATTCACCTGGGTGACTTATCTTGGAGTACTTATCTTGGCCGCCTCGGAGGGATCCAACGCATTCGCCAGAAGGCTACCGCCCGAGATACGGATTACCACAGTTAGATCTTTCTTCTGATGGATTATGTTGCACTTTGCCAACATGGTGCCATCAGTGCAGCGAAAAACTAAGAAGCGTTTGAAGCCAGGAGGCTCAAAAACGCCATGGAAACTTCTAGATGAAGGACATTGATATCATCGAGGCTCCGCCCTGCGCCCTTTTTGTTTTAGTCAGGGGCTTCGCACCTCGGGGAGCAGAGGGGCCGGATGTGCTGATATTAGCTGGGTCACAAACTGAAGCGGCAGACCCATCCGTCCCCGCAGGCCCCGCGGATAGAGAGGAGCCCCGAGTCCTTTTTGTCTTTTTTTGTTCTTTCTTTTTAGGCTTGGAGGGCGGGGACAGAACCTGCTTCCCCCCTCCGCCACGACGAGCCAAAATGCCAGATGGATCGGCCTAAGTCAGGTTCTTCTCCGAGATCGAGAAGGTCGTGGCAGTCGCAGAGACACTAGTGATTGGAATCCCTCCCCTCCTTCTACTGCCTTAGATACCCTAGCCGTTTTGGGAAGATCTTGCATAGGGATGGATTCGAGTTTGGTGCTTGGCTGGGTTGCCTCAATGACCATGTCTATCTCATGGGGGGGGGGCTTCCAATTGTCCCCCCCATACTCCCCCCCCCCCCAGGACATCACAGTTCCTTTTCCCAGCAGCGTCATTAGTCATGCCTGGGGAGGCTCAGGCCTTGACCATCGCTAGGTTTAAAATTCTAGCAAGCAGGTCTTTTGAGGGAAGCGACCGAAGGGGCTTGGCTTCCATTTCTCCCCTAAGGGGTTTGCCCTACCGAGCCGCATCAATGGGAAGCGGTCTACTATGGGCTGCCTGCTGCTTGCTGTCTTCGAAGTTCCCTTAGAAAGAAAAAGGGAAAATGCAGCGGGAAAGAGATAGGTGCCCGAAAGATCCTCCAGAAAAAGGGGGAGGGGGAGTCCCCTACACCCGTAGGAGAAGGAGAGGAGTAAGCCTCCTCTCCGGTTAAAGAAATCTTAAGGTTCCCTTGTGCAATCTCAGAGGCTGGAAGCTCAACTTTTTCTCTGGAGCTGCTCGATGTCAGCTCTGTCGATGTACAAGGGGAAATTAAGGGAAGATTTTTTATTATTTCATCACCCTAAATTTTCCCGGGATGCATACGCTCATCACCCATCACATTACCCCGCTCTGTAAGGCGTGCGAATGGGCCTAGCCGAGCCAGGTGCCACCATTTAAGGCCACTCCTCTCGCCTGGTGAGTGTCAAAACCAAATAGATGGTGAAGTGAGAAGGAAAGGGGATGTGGTGAAGGTATGGGTGGGGGTGAAACAGGTTGTTCAAAACCCACCATTCCAAACTGGAGCTCAAGGGCTAGGGCACTACGTCCTTTTCTCTTTTAGCCCCGTTCTGAGATAGTTGGCTGAGAAGAAAGTCAGCATCTACGCTGTGAACTTTGATGCTGACCAGAGGAAGTTGTGGAAGACGTTGTATGAAAAGCGAGGAAAAGTGGGGAAACACAAGTTTCTGAAAGAAGGAGGAGAAGCTAAGCTGGGGTCGGACGGGTTGCTGCATCCCGTCAGCACGGCGGCCAGGATGGCATGTCGCCGTGCCCCTTGAGGGATTGAGAAGACGGAAAAAAACAACAAAACTAGAGAAAGCTAATAGAAAATCTATAGTGCGATATCAAAGTTGCTCTAATTCAAATATTATAACTGTTAAATGGATACATCGCAATCTGCCACACTGCATGATATAGAAAGACAGAGTAAATTTATTAAAGAGAATCGGGCTTCACCAAGAATTCTCACACAAATTATGGCTAAAAGAATCCACATGTCGGAAAATATACACATGCTTACGTTCCCACTCAAAAGAATAGATTCAAACGAAATCTAAATGAATAACCAAGGATTATTTGTGTACGAAAAACTATAATTTGGAAATCATGCACATGTTTTTAAAAATGTGTTCACTAAGAAGGAAATTGTCTGTAAAAATTGCTTGCGTTTGTGTATCATGAGTCTTCCAGCAGAAAATATAGAGAGAGAGAGGCCCGTAGAAATCAAGCTTTCTTTGTACTTAGATAAGATGGATGACCACACAACAAGGAGTTGTATATAACCAGAACAACGCTGCTCTGAATACGTGCAACCAGGGCACTTCTTGGAGAGCAGTGCCCAACAAAAGTAGAGAAAAATGCATTAATTACCATAGCGGAAAATAACAGTTACTTGCCAAATGAGGAAAGTGTTTATTTTTACATAACAAAACTTAAGAAAAAACAAAAAGAAAAAAAGAAAAACGCGACGAATGCCAAAATGGTCAAGGTCACGATACAACAGATTATGTGATACAAAACTCATTTAAAATTATCGAGGGAATCCTCAATAGAACTTCTTAGGTGCATGATATACGCGCAACTAATGAGCATAAGAAAACCATTAGCTTTATCAGACAATCTCTATCCAATGCTGGTGAAAAATGGAATGAAGAAAATGTGGTTGCCTGACACCCCACCCTCCTCAGAAATATTAGACCAAGGTTAGGGTAAGCACAGAGAGTCGGATAAATCTACCTTAAGTAAGGCAGAAGAAGAAATGTAAAATGAAACAGTATTTTTAAGAAAAACAGTCTTGGAAAGCAGAATTACAAAAGTATATATCAGAGATGAATACCCGTTACTGAGTGTGAAAAGACAACACGAAGTAGTCAAAGCCCTACGTGGAGGCACATGTAAATGAGCCCTCAAAGGAAAGATAGGAGAAGAGGATGAAGATCTTGTAAAGGATTACTTCTCAACTGCAGAAGCAGAACTTTATAATCTTCACGGTTGACTGCATCACATTACACCGGAATTAGTTTCAATATTTTGAAAGGGAAAGGAAGAAAGCTGATGTGGCCGAACCAACTAAAAGAAACACCGGACAAGCACGTAGCAACATTCAAACGATACATATTGGACAATGGCTCAATATCAGCCCTAGAAATTATCAAAACGAGAAGTAAAATGGACCCATTAATTTGCAATAAGCGTGATGACTATATTAACCCAAAAACAAATAAATAAATCTGAGCATGACAAGAACTGACTACTAATACAATTTTTCAAACTAAGAAAATCTTATTGTTTAGGATCTCTAAATAAAACCAAGATGATAATACCGATGAAAAATAAACGAAAGGGAAAATAAACGAGAGCAACTACATTGAACGAAGAGACAAACTCAAATGAAAAATTCAAAAAGGGAAACTTTAAGTCATAACAAGAGAAATAAACTTAAAATAACAAGCAAACAAACACTATATAAAAAAAACGCAAAAAGTAAAACAAAAAAGCAAGCTAAAGCTTCCTCACAGAAACATAATGATATGAATGCTACAGATAATCATGAACGTAACAGTGAAATAATGAAAACTAAACAGAGATGAGAGGGCCCACTCGTTAAATTAATTAAATAGAATAAAGAGAGAATATTAATGGTAGAGAAAGTGGCAGAGATTATCCGCTCTCACACAAACTTCAAGGAAGTTGAGGAGAACGACTGGATAGAGGAAAGATGAACAACAGATAGACTATTTAGGGTCCATAGTTTGGATCCCACGTTACTCATAACGTTCTTATAATGGTATGTACCATTTATTGTATTCTATTTCCTTGTTTGCATGAAGAAAGTAAACTTAGATAAGCTTTGTCTCTCCTACTTATTTCTCTTTTCACTCTTCTTTCTTAAAGCACCACGCCGCACTTTCTCCTTCGGGTCCACCTAACACAGTGGGACCTGATAGAAAAATGGTTTGGGGAGCCAAGACGGGTCAGCCGTTGT